>ML685817.1:858934-997422 GCA_007922175.1 Pelusios castaneus | reverse complement strand
GAGGAGGAGAAACAGCTCCACATGACCAGCCAGCTTCTCTGTGGAGTGCCAGCAAGTGCTTTGCTGACCAAGAGTGGTTTTAGACCACAGTTTGAGAAACACTTAATTAGTGCAAAGTGTTTTCCTGAAAGCTAAAAGGTAAAAATAAATTTAAAATCTCATGCTGTAGTACTGCATCATTGATTTTAAAGTGGAGTTCTACTGAAATTGATGGGGAGTTCTTATAAATCAGTGGTATCATATGGCTCCTAATCTGCTCTCTCAGGCAGGTTTGTTTTTTAAGGTATAAAGAACTGGCTTTTCTTTTAAATGTCTCTTGTTTCTCTTTCATCTGGATGTTTAAATTAAATTACCTCACATCAGACTGTCAAGAGCAATGAATGTGAACATCTAACACCTGTAACAGTGCTTCAGCAGGAATTTTCTTTTTGAAATAACAACTATTAATTTGATATTTTCAATATGTTGTGCAGATCAGCTTTACGGAGGCACAGGGGGAGCATTAGATCTATAGTAATGGACAGTTTGCAAGCATGAAGATATATTTGGATTATCTCTGTTAATCCTTCCAAGCAGGAAGCTTGGCTGTCTGGTGAGGAAAAGCTTGAAATAAAAAAGGTGAGGCTGGAGACCGGCAGTGCCCCGATTAGTAACAAAGAAACCTCAGATCACTGCAGAAATGAGAAACTGTTTATTATGAATACAGTGCTGAGCAGTGTAACGTAAAACTATGAGGCTGGACGTGCGTTCAGCCCACATAAAATCATGGGGACTGATTCTCCTACACCAGTGCAAATAAGGAATCAGTCTATTAAAGTCAAGGAGGTCATACACCAATATAAAACCAGAGGAAGTGACAGGAAAATCAGGCAGAAAGGGTGTAATTTTCAGTATTCTTGAACTCTGCTTCTCTGAACAAAAGTACTTATGCAAGAGAAGGATAATGTGCATCTGACAGCATTGTAGCTAAAAAAAAATCCCTGGGAAAAAAACAGGTGACTTTGGAGATTTTAAAGGTCCCTAGATTGAACTCTTTAGGTCTTTGTTTGTAATAGGTTAGGCTGCACATCACATTCTTTATTTTATCAACTCTGGACTGTAACTCACAAATGAGTGGTATCTGGACAGTATCTTGCTCCTACTGAAGTCAGTGACAAAATTCCTATTGACTTTAATGGCAACAGGATCAGATTCTTGATGGGGATACATTAGTTACATCTAGGCCCTGATATTATCCCAACTGAGGTAAATGGGAATTTTGCCACAGTGCAACAGATAGCCTGCTTAGTCCTCCTAAAACACCTGGACATATCCCTAATACGGAGAAGAAATGCTCACTAGGGAGTTTATAGCCTGTAAGTATATCAAAAAAACAACAGAGTCCTGTGGCACTTTTAAAGACTAACAGATTTATTTATTGCATGAGCTTTCGTGGGAGAAAATCCCACTTCGCTTCAAAGCGTCTGACGAAGTGGGACTTTCTCCCACGAAAGCTCATGCAAAAAATAAATCTGTTAGTCTTTAAAAGTGCCACAGGACTCTGTTGTTTTTCTGCAATAGACTAACACGGCTACCCCTTTGGCCCTGTAAGTATACTCTAACCCTTACTGCACAAAACTAAGGTTGTGCTTACTGAATGTTAGCTGCATGGAATAGACTATGCAAAGTTATAGTCATACAAATAAAGACAATTCCTACTTAGAAAAATGGTTAAAATATTTACAGCTGTGCTTATACTTTAGTGTTAAGTGAAATAACCTAATTA
Source organism: Pelusios castaneus (assembly GCA_007922175.1). Taxonomy (NCBI): domain Eukaryota; kingdom Metazoa; phylum Chordata; order Testudines; family Pelomedusidae; genus Pelusios; species Pelusios castaneus. Next base: position 995,657 of record ML685817.1, on the reverse strand, counting down.
TACTGAAATACAATTATTTCAGTGACAGTGCTAGACAAGTAATGGAGCATACTCATATGGTGCTTGTTCATACAATTCTCTCTATACACTGAGTCTGGTGTCTGGTTTGCATAATTATTGCAGCTATTTCTGAATAACCATACAGTCTGCAAATCCTTGAACTACAACTGGCCAACAGCCATTACCAACTCATTAGAGTGCAGAAGTTTGCAGAACTACTATTTATACTGCAAAGAGTTCTCAGTAACTATGTAGTAGATGTGCAAATCTCCCTACTTGGGCCACTATAAGCCTTCTGATTTAACTGCTCCCATGCTCAATTTTCAAACTGTTTCCAGGAAAAAAAAAAAAAAAAAGTATGACCTCAGCTTTGTACTCCCTTCAACTGAAGCAGAAAACTCCAAAATGAAAGAGAAGAGGAAAAGCAAGTAATGCTGTCAAACGGCTGGAAAGGGAAATGTTTTTAAAAGATGTTTGAATAAATAAATGCCTTTGAGTCATTTCCTTTCTCCGGGTCAAATTCTGTTCCCACTGATTTCAATGGGAGTTTGCCAATGACCTCAATGGGAGCCGAATTGAGCCCTTTCCTCTGATCACTCTGCTTCCCGAGAGAGCAGCTAGGCTTCCGTCTCTCCACAAGAATTTTTAGCTGTGTTTGTTAACATTGCCTGTTTGCATTGCAACTCCAGCCTCTCTTTACCAATGAAGGTGTGAAACAAAATACAAATAACTAGGAATAACCCAAATTAACTGAAGTGGCTTGCTGACCCATGGGAGAGGAAGCAACTGAAAGGAAACAGTGTGGAAAGAAGGAAAACAAAATGGGTCAGAAATTGATCTTACAGGAGAAGAGAAGCTGCAATGAAACCTGAAAATATGGGGACAGAGTAATTAACTGAATTTAATAGAAAAATAAACATGACCCAGGAGGCTTCTGTATTGATTGTATTATTGATTTCACATTTATTTCCATAAAACCTCAATTGCTTACTATAAACAAAGTCAAATTTCCAATCTGTCAAAACAGAGTGCCACAAAACAAGAGAGGCTATGTAGCAGAATTTAGCTCAATCTTGCTTCAGAATACATGGTAATAACCCTCAACAGTAATTTGTGGGTGTCACAGAATTGAGGCTTTTTCCACCACTAATTAAAAGTTAAAATCCAAGGCTGGCATAAGAGAACTCCTGAGCTCAATGGCGTCATACCCATATACACCAGGTGTGAATTTTGATCAATATCTTTAATAAGAAACAGAATTAATTGACCTCATATGAACTAAAAGTATACAATGCCTTGCCTGTGAAAAAATTCTTTAGATAAACTCATGCCAGATTAACAGGGATCTTCCCTTCCCACAATTTAGAGATTTCTACAAAAGGAAAGGAAAAAGAAAGTCTTCCTTATTTACCTCTTTCCGAGGTCAGTGGAGTCCATCTGGGTTTGTACCTCTTTAGCTAAGATATGAACTGGTTCTTAGAATATAAATACTTTACAGTCTCCAAAAAGGAGACTACAATTGTGGTTCAGAGTGTATATATTTTTCTAGTTAGGTAAGGCGTTCATGTCTCTCTCGTTTGGTAGCGCAACACAGTACCATGCACAGTAACACATCACCTGTTCAAAATCCAGCATGGAAGACAATGTAAAGTGAGAACATTTAGGACCACTAAATACAATATTCTGTCAATTTGGAGCAAATCACATCACCTTAAGGTTCTTGCCTGTCAAAGTGGTACTTCTACGCACTTGGGGCATATATAATTGAAAACTCAAGAGGAGAACAGACTATTGCACAACCCCTATTTATCTATTTCTATGGTCCTTCTTGCTTGTGTCTTTTTGTTTTGCTCTCGCTTGACTCTTTCACACACACAGCATATCTGAGTAACCAATACCACCTCTCCCCCACCTTTTTAGTGGTCCAAAATCAAACAGATGGGGCCACGTCAATACTGCATGTTTATACAGACTTCCTTTCTACTAAAATACCCATCCTGAATAATGACCTATTAGGAAAAGAAAGAACCGAGGGCTCATGTACATTCATCTTCATGTACCTTATTTCCTTTGACCTAATTTAAGGAAAACAGTAGTTGTCAAGTATACCATGTGTAAGACCAGACTTTCCTACCATTGCTTAATTGCTTCTACTGTATAGCATACTTCAAACAGAGAAGTGTCATCTTTTGATCTAGTTAGCTACTCTGACGAGTACTTCACAAATTCTCCTGAACACCCCCCCGTCTTTAGGGCTTACAACAGCTGCCTAAGGAATGGGTGGTTCACGAACAGCATTGTAAAATAAAACCTGCTTTCCCCTGAACATTCAGAACTTTTTAAAAGCAGCATGTGGAACCCCCTTTGACACAGCGAACAAGTTCTCTTTCTAAATCTTACCTGGGAAATCCATGATGCTACCAACCACATATGGCACAAACAAGTTTTTATGATTGAGTCACACCAATAGGTGACTCATTGCTATATAAATATTAGCATGCAGTTAAACAGCAATTTTTTCATCCATAGATCTCAAAGCACTTCATAAATGTGGGTGAGCACTATTTCTCCTACTTTACAGACAGAGTAATAAATACCACCAGAAGAGGTCAAGTGAATGTTCAAACAGCAAATCACTGGCTCTTCGACGCAAAATCCAGGGCTACTGATACTTATGCTGAGACCAATATAGAAAGAAAAGATGTGCTTTGTGAAGCCTTTTTCTCTATGTTTTGACAGCTCCCCTCTAACTTAGAAGTTTGCCTGCTCTTTGAATAGCAGTTATACCACCCATCTCTCTATAAAACTGGAGAAAATTTTTTGCAGCTTTGCCATTTTGTGTATTATTCTGGACTTCAGTTTTTCACTCTGATGAAATTCAGTGAAATAGGTTTCCCCCACCTTTCCCACTAAAAAAAACAGGCAAAAATTCAAAATTTCAATATCTCATTTGGAAACCATCTTTTTGCTCAGAATCAGCCCTTTTTTGAGTGAAAAGTTCAGTATTCATTATTCCATGTTCAAATCTGAAATGTGAAAAAACCCTCAAATTCTAATGGAAATATCTCTATTTAACTCCTCACTGTTAATGTTTTGGCAAGCATTGATTTTTCAGAAATAGACTTTCTTCCAGAAACGGTGAGAGAGAGAGAGAGAGAGAGAGAGAGAGAGAGAGAGAGAATGGTTTGCTGGTTAAGACACCAGGCTAGGATTCAGGGGATCTGAATTTAATTACCAGCTCTAGCACAGACTTCCTGTGTGACATTAGGCAAATCACTCAAATTGCTATTAAAATCAGTCAGTATTGGCCCTTTGTGCTCCTGTGGGAGATGATAAAATGGGCACAATAATGCCCCTGCCCTCATCTATCTTCAAGGCAAAAGTGGTGTATTATGGTATGTTTGTACAACACCTTGCACAATAAGGCCTTGGTCAGTTGTGACCTGTAAGTGATACTGGAATACGAATGATAAATACAAAATTTAAAAAAATGGATTCCTTCTGTCAATGAAATAAAACTGTAATACTTCCAGAAAATACCAACTAAACAGACAGCTACCTGGATAACATGTGGTGAATTTTAGACACGAGCTCCCACATTTTCCAAGAGAAATGTGGAAATATTTTGATAAAATGGATGATGAGCACGCTAGATACATGTTAGTCGCACTAGGCTGGTTAGGGACATACTAGTCACATTAGTCCTATTCATTTTTAACTGAAGCTGCATGTGATGCTTTGGAAACAGGGCTAGAGGTTATTAGAGGCCTGCATGCATTGAAGTAAATAAGATTTATTTTAGGCAACTAATAGCACTAAAAAAAGAACCCTACAGCTCACAGGTGAGAAACATAGAGCTTTCCATTGAGTTAACTTCAGTTTTTGTCATTTTGTTAAGCTGCAAGACTTTTTCTTTCATGTGACTGAATGCAATTAGTGAACATTTGTTTCCCACCCTCAGGGAGTACTTTATTTTGTCGGCATTGATAGAGTACATGCATAACAAAGGAGGGGCACTTGGCCTTACATAACGTATAAGAAGTCTGACATTATACTTTTTCCGTTGACAATGAAGAAGTGGTTGTAATCAGCACAAAATGTACAACAAAGATAATTTTTAAGAGAACAAACTTTCTGATGGGCAGCTGCGCTTCCATTCCAACATCACTGAACACCTCACCCAACAGTTTCAGACACATAATATGAAGTTTCTGGCTATCCACCCAATTAGATTGTACACAAGAGAGATTGTGTAAGTTAAATAGATGCACAGGATGCTGATGTCTACGTAACACCCCCAATGATGTCCCTGTGAATACTGTAGTACACTCAGACCTCTTGAATACTTTGGTAATATGAAAAAGGAGAGGGCAGTTCAACAGTTTGGTGAAAGGACCTTTGTTATGATAACTGAACTGTGGGTTGAACAGAGCCACTTCCAGGAGAAAAGAGTCTGATCAGGACATGGCTGTGTTCCAGTGTGGACGCTGACAGTCGACTTAAGTTTTTAGTGTGGACGCTCTAAGTCGACTTAGTCAACTTAAAGTTGACCGTGTTAAGTCGACTTAACAGAGCCTCTAGTGTAGACATAGCCCTTGATGCCTATGCTACAAAATCTGGTGGCCACCCTCAACAGCTATTACTTCACTGATGTTTACGGAAGACAACTGCTGTTCATTTTATTTTTATTACAGTTAATAGTGTAGAGATATGCTTGCAGAAGGTGCTTGTGATTTTAGAGACACTCCCCAGCATGGGACAGTGTTGTAGGAATTGGGAGACATGCTCTACAGGTAATCTAACATGGCTGCTCCCAGCCGCACACATCACTCCTGTCTCTAAAGTTCTATTCCTTTCTCATTTAATAGTGTGGTCTTTGCCTTTGAACCCTCAAGGTTGTTACAAGTAGTAATGCATTTTCACTTGTCTGCCTTACTAATGATGCTTATTAGACACCTGTGTTGCTGTGTATACACCTAAATGTTTATATAGCTAGGAAGCCTAGCCACTTATAATTTGACAGCTGCTTTTCAGGTTTCTTTTTGCATGAGAGAAGGTAAAAAAAAAAGCTTCTGGCTAAGGGGTGGGGCTGTGGGTGTGGTCAAGATGATGTCACACTAAGCGGGCCAATGAGCATTAGTCATACGGTAAAAGGCCCCCATCCTCTTCCTGGCCAAAAGCTGCCTCCCCTAAGTGAATCTCCAAAATCCACCCATGACCCCATCTGCTACGCTTATATTATTCAAGAATGGAATTACTATCCAGAGAGGTTCTATGGTACAGAGTGGTTCATTTAAGATTTTATTCCATCTGACTCTATGCTTTCTTTCACATATAGTTCCATTCCCCGCCAACATGACCTAAACTGTCCTTCCGATATACTTTGTTGTACCCTGGTGCTACTGTGTACCCTTTGACTATCCTCATTCCCCCAAGTTTCTGCGATGCCTATTATATCAATATCCTCATTAAAAAAGGCATTCAAGTTCACTCATCTTAGTATTTAGACTTTTAGCATTTGTAAATAAGCACTTAAAAATTGTCACTTTTTAGCTCTATGCCATTATGTGATGTAATTGAACAGGAGTCTTTTTCGTTTGACTGTTCCTTATCAGATGCTACTTTGTTTTATCATCTTCCATCCTCTCCTTCTTACTAGGATATAGAGAATTCCCATTAATAGATCCTCCCTAAGTAATGTCTCTGTTCAAACCATGTGCTACTTTGTACCTGTTGGCTTTCCCCCAGCCTTTAATCTAAAAAGCACTCTACCACCCTTTTAATGTTATGTGCCAGCAATCCAGTGCCATTTTGGATTAGGTGGCACCCCTATTGAAGCGTTAATTCATGAAGTGTCTCTGTGTGTGGCTAAACATCAGCCTTTTGGGGGTAGTAGACCCACTGCTCTAAGTATCTATCAGCCATTGCCACCCATGTGATGGGGAAAGTGCAAGCAGCATCAAGGATATTTCTTGATCTACGGCTGAAGCAGGACAGGTGCAATGTTTCTGCCAATCCACAGGCTAGGAGGGGAGTCAGTGCGGATGATCCCTTCCTCTCAAGGACAAACCCTGGCTGCTGAGGCTCTGCATTAGGGCCAGGATTTGGGTTGAATGAGGTTTGTGGTGAAATCTTTATAATTCCATAGAGGAGGTTGCTCTTTTTCCTTTTCTATATTATAATACACCTACTGACAGATAAAAGCAAGATTTTGCTGAACTTTATACCTTCATTACAACCCTTTAAATTCCTTCAGATGAGGTAGTTGCTGCCAGATTGGCACAAATAAAATTCCTGCCTCTCAAACTTTCAAGCATCCTTTAATTAATACACTGCAGGTATACAAGATTCTTTGATGTCCACGTCCCAGATGAAAATGTCACTATTTTAAAAGAGAGAGCTGTGGCAGAAGCTGTTGACATTTTTCTGACACAAACTGTTAGTATATTCATAACTTCCTCCGTACTAGAGATGAAAAATGATAATGACCTCGTTTTTATACCAGCTAATTTTCTTCTATCAGGGAATCTTCTATAGATTATTGCATTCTTTCCTCATTTTCTCTCCCTACCCTTACCAATTTTCAAGTGCTGTTCTACTTTGGCAAATGTGTATGTAAAAATAGCCTCTTTCTACTCAACAGCTCTGCTTTCTCTGTGTTTGCTCAGAATGTGTCCACTGACTTTTCAGATAAACTCTCAGTACTTTATAAACGTGTTACTGCTGCAGAGTTAACACAGCACTGGGAGCTTGGTTCAGCCACACCCACCATCACACTGGCTAAGATTGTACAACAAATGTAGGGCCATCTGGAACTGAGACAGCAGAAAAACCACCCTGGCCACAGCTACAACCTAGAACTGAGGGATGCTCAGTTAGGCATATGGAAGAAATGCTATGAAGGAGGAGGAAGAAAATCAGGAGAGCAACGTGGAACTGTGGATCATGGGCGGTGAATATGATACACAGAAGAGGAAAACAGGAGAGCACACTTTGGGCGTTTTTTTGAGGAAAGGAGGAGAAAAGGTTCCAGTACCCTAAACTCTGGAACGGGACTCCCACATAAAGTTACAGAGCTGCTGTGGCTGACTCATGTCAGCAGGCAGATCTTATTAACTTTAACCAGGTTTATGAAAAGGCGCAGATAATCTCTCTGGTGTGGCTATTTGGTAAGAACACTCCTGTTTATTTTGCTTTAAATCGGCCAATGTCTTCAGCACTGCACCACCATTCAAAGACTGAGTCTAAACTTACTATTTGCATAGCCAGGTACTGGGAGGGAGAACAGGGTGTTTATACCGGCTGTACACTGGGACCAACAGAATTTATGTATTGTGATTTTTGTCCCCTATCCTGAGTTCCCCATGCCTAATAAAGCCCCAGTTACTGTTTTGTTACCCTGGGAATTGAGATACTTTATTTTTGTGTGCTCTGATTGTGACTCCTCTGTATGTGACTGTGTATTGAATATTTTCCCAAGGGACAAGCTCTCTCTGTTCTGTGAATTAGAAGAGTTTTTTCTCGGATTGAGGGACCAGATGTCCTGAAGAGAGAACACAGGACTCAATCCTGAGGAGAAAAGGGAGAAATCTGCAGCCATGCATCAGGGCTGTGGTACAAACCTAGGGGAGATTTTTAGATAGGCAAAAAGCAGTTAATCAGTAGGAATTTAGCCAGGGCATCAGAGCTACTTGTGCACAGTGTTCTATTGGATTTTCACCAGTCATTGATTTTCAGCAGTTCAGTTATACTTCAACCAAAATCAGACTATCCCAGGCTACCTTTAGCATCACACTGAGACAATGGTTCACCACAAACTTACATTTCTGCCCACTGAATCTTAAATCACTTCATGCATCACCCAGGTTCTTTGAGATTCTTCTATCCAAACATGGACCAGAATGGTCAAAATGGGAGCTGCTGGCCCATGTAATGTATATTTTGAGGTTAAATTTTAAAACGCATAGGTTAGTTTTGCCAATGCCTATGTTTTCTTGGTTTTGAAAGCTATAAAATTAGACATCTATTTGGGTAGATTGGTGTTTTAAAATCTCGACCATTCATTTGTGATCTGATCCTAAAATTTGTATCTCCACTCAACAGCGTAACATCACAATAATCTGACAACATGCTCTAAGCATACATTCTAAAGATGGCTTCATGTGCAGAGGTTTTTTGCAAAGTATTTTTATATAGAATGTAGCTGTCGAGTTAATTTTACCAGGTACTTATAAAACAGAAGATACTATCTACAATATCAATATATCTGTTCCCCATTTCTCAGTCTATCCATGACTACACACACACACAAAATGTACCTGGCCAATATCTAATCAGCTCTGGCTTATTTCAGTCGAAGAAAGCCAAGCTGAGAGAAAGTATTTAATGTCATCAAATGGTATTTCACAATATGGCATTGTCTGTTCATGGTCCCTGGTTCTCAAATGCCTCCCATTTTAGATCCAAAATTACCAATGTGCCATAAGTATTTGGTGCTCCTTTACTTAGGTTATTGAAAATTATTTACATTAAAGAAAGAACAGAATCATGGAACTGAGGCTAAAGAAGTTGTCATTTACACTAAAGGAGGAGGGATCTGTCACTGGGTGACACACACTGGCCAGTTAAAAGGAAGCCAGGAAGTGACTGAACCTGTTACAGAGTCCCAGCACATTTGAAGTTTCCTGCATATATTTCTGTCCCTCTCTCATTTGTGTCTCATGCATTTGTGTCTGGATGGATTAAATTATGCACCTTCCCTCCACCATGCCCCAAACTCAAGGTGATTTGCTGCCTGAACTGACAGGGTGACAGTGTTAGACTTACTTCCTCTCCTAGCATGGGGGGGAGCCTCCAGGTAGCAGCTGATGGGGAATGCCCTGAGTAACACAGCTCCACAGCAAAGGAAGCATGAAAGGATCAAGAGGAAATGCAGATACGGCAGCTGAGCTCTGATGGCTTTAGCCTGAATACTGTCTAAAATTGAGGAAAGCTGCAGGCTTTGGGGAATGAACCACATATTCCCTAGTCTGTGCTCAAGGGAAGGACTCAGAGCAAACTCTGAGAGGAACCTCAGAGTTTACTGTGCCATAACATTGACTTTTTTTTTTTTTAATTTCAAAAGTTTTGATCTGGGCTTGTATTTGCAATGCCTACATTTATCTGTCAAAGATGTGGTGGGGGAATATACCACTTACAGCATGAATAAATAAAACCCATTCCTTGTTTTAAGGATTTAAAATCCTTCTCAGCGTATGTTAGACCCATTTAAGTTAGTAATCTTTATAATAGCCATTATTATTCTACTGAAGTCAGTAGAATTGTATCCAGTTACACACGGGCTGAATTTGGCCCCATCTTTGAGAGCTGCATTTTCTATTTGAATCTCGTGTATGCAAAATCACTTCCAGCTAGTCACTGAAATGTGCTCCAGTTTCAAACAAATATGTGAATGACTGATTAATAAGGGATCAAGTCTCCTCCCCCCCCCCCACACCTTTTTTTTTTTTTTTTTCAAACTATGCCTTATTTGTGTAACCTCAGGACACAACCACATACGTAGTATGTGACCTAAGATATCTTTTTGGAATATTAAAGTATCATGAGGTTGCAAGTGCTTTGAATGTGAGCAGCTGTTGCCTGCCCCACAAACATAAATTGCTTCTCTTTTCAATACTCTACATGTGCATCCAAGATCTGATGAAGTTCTTCATACATATTTCAAATACATGTGAAAATTTAATTTACTCCAAATCTAATTCACGTCTGGAAAATGTCCTTATTTTAAAAATGGAGACATTGTATAAAACACCACTTGGCACTTAAACCACTTGACTTTAAGATCTCACATGAAGCAGATACATTGATTGACACTATCCTGTCTGTTTGAGAATGCTAACTACATCCTCCCTGGAACAACTTTCCTGTCAAATGGCTGGCAGCCAGGAGATACAGGATATTTCCGTTGATTAACTAGCACCTTGGAGAGACTAGAATTACAGAAGCTTTATCCTGAAATATATTGTTAAAGTAATGTGAGAACTTTCTCTGGCTCGATACAATTGACTCCAAGCCCATTGAGAAAAATATCTTTAAAGTAAATAGAATCCTGCAGGAGTGCTCTGCTATTTTTAGCCTTGTACAAGAAGTGCAAAACTTAATGCTGTCATCAACAGAAAAGGAGAGCTTGTGGAGGCATTTACAGCATAATTAACAGAAAGCAGTGTACTTTAGAGAATTCAACAGGACTACTGATCTCATAACATTTGTTATTGTAGATTTAGAATATACACTCATTAAAATTCCTTTGCATGCATGTAAATGAAGGCTGGTTACTTGTAATCAGTGTTCATTGAGATGCTTCTGCTTATTCATGTACTTACAAGTACAGTGGTGCTTTATGGTACAGGTCGAACCTTCTCCGAGCAGCGTTCATTAAAGTGCTCTCGCGCCCCTAGCCCCTCCTTCAGCGTCTCCAGACGTCTTGACCACAAGGCTATAAAAGGGATGGAATGTCCCCTACCACCTCAGTTCCTTCCCTCACAATGCCAGAGAAAAATAAGCAACGAGGACCCTGACATAAGCGGAAAGATGAGTGGGGAGTGTGGATTAGGGAGGTAAAATACAAAACAGTTAAATGGTTAACCGATGAGTATCAGTCTTACCGTTGAGACTAAAAGTTATCTATTACCACTGGTGCAGGGGTTAACCAGTGGCGCAGGCTCTACATCTCCATGGTGACAACATCGGGCTATAATGGAGGCAACTGCACTGCTGCCTGTGCCCAGGGAGGCCATGGCCGTGGTGCAGGTGATGCGGAGTGCTCCGCTGCAGAACACCAGGTATCATGGGTATGAAACAGGGTGTGCCCCATGGAACCAGGCTGGTGGTACTACCCAGGGGCCGAGAGGCGGGGACAAGGTGCGGGGGAGGACCACAGATTTATATTGCTTAAATGATTAACAGTTATAATTTTAATCATTGAAATGGTTACCCTTTGTAAACAATATTTACATCCCTAGTATGAATATTCAGAGCCACCTCGAAGAACTCCAGTTACAACTAAGCAACTTACATTTCTTCAAGTGGCTCTGCATATTCCCATGTATGGGGTAGATTGATAAGCAGTGCTGAAAATAATGTGAAGCCAGTGACCGAGTCCTAACTGAATAGAGACTGCAGCGATGCTCTACCAAAGTCAACATCTGTCCTAGATGCCAAATCCAAAGCATAATGCTTAGTGGAAGTGTGAATGGAACATAAGGTAGCAACTCTACAAATCTCCACAGCAAGGACATGTTTAAGGCAAGCAAAAGAGTTTGCTACAGCTCTAGTGGAATGTGGATGTTTTGTCCCAGGTATATAAGTCTCTGCTAAGAAGTAAGATTCAGGAACACATTCCACAATCCATTTTAAAATGATCTGGGAGTATTATATCATGTCATATATCCCATGTGATTTCTAAGTATTTAGATGATTTATGAAACTACTTAGTTCTGTCTAAATAATAAGCAAGGATCCCCCTTCTATCCAAAAATATGTAAAGCTGATTCACCCTATTAGAATGTGGTTTTGGCAGGAGAGTGGGAGGAATGACAAATTAATTAATGGACCAATTGACATGAAAATCAGAAACCAACTTTGGCAACAAACTGGTCAGGTCAAAGAACCACCTTATCTTTATGAAATATAGTGAACAGTGGATCAGCCATAACAGCATGTAGCTGACTCACCCTTCTGGCAGATGTTACACCAATAAGAAGCCATTTTAATAGATAAGCAATATAAAGAACACTCAGAAAAAGGTTCAAAGGGTGGTCCCATTAGCATACCTAGCACCAAACTGAGATCCCCAGGAACAACAAGCTTTCTCAAAAGGAGGACATATGTTAAATAAGTCCTTCATAAACGTCTTAACCATTTTATGGGCAAATGGTGACACCATCAACTAAAGTATGACATGCAAAAATGACTGCCAAATGAATTAGATGACCAGTCAGACTTTAAAAACATCAAATATTCTTGAACACAAGGTATGGATAGTGAAGAAGGAGAACCACCCTTTCGAATCATCTAAGGCACAAATCTGGTCCATTCTAACTTGTAACATTGTCTGATTTACTGCCTCCCAACTTTAAGCAACATATCATGAACAGCTAACAAAGATGACCTCTCAGGATTAGATAAAGTCAAAGTCTAAGCACCCAAGCCATCAGATGGAGGGACTGTGTGTCTGGATGAAAAATCCCCCCCACCCCCACCCGCCTACTGAGACAACAAAGCTGGTGACACAGGAAGATGCATGAAGCTTCCACTGGAGAATTGGAGGAGACAGGTATGCCATTGCAGGTACCTTTGAGTATACATAAAATGGACTTGTCTGTCTCCAACAAAAGGGTGGAAAGGTCCTGAATGGAGGATTCTCACCTCTCTATCACCTTCAAATCTGAGACCTAATGCTTCACAAGAATGATGTCACAGAGGTGGTAGGCCATTTGGATTTAGACCACGACTTAAAAGGACTTTTCTTATGTTGACTCTGATGCCTTCTGAAGAAGGCTGCTGGTATAGGAGCAGAAGGCACCAAAGCTAGATCTGTGGAAGACTCTGGCTTTCAGGAACCCTTTACTTGCTTTGACTTACAGGAGATCACTGTCCTCTTGGACTCTGGATTTGAGGACTGTCCCATTCCAGAAGGTCCACCCTCAAGGGCGTCCTTAAGTAGCCTATCCTTGTGGGGTCTGGATGTAAAGAGGAACACCCAGAACAGTGGCCTCTTCCCACATGCTTGAGACACTGCATGTGTTTCTCAGATGCCAGGGAGATATAGCTGGGCACTTATTATATCTGACTTCTTCAGTTCTGCCATAACCCAGAATCTACCCAAAAACCCCCAACAAATGCAAAATACTCAAGGAAAAAAGACTCTGGATCTAAAAATACTGGAGCAGCTCAACTCTTTCTAGGCATGAAGTTGCAAGGATACGAAATGGAAGAGAGTGCTTTGCCTTTTATATAGCCTCAATCTCAGGATGTTCCGAGATGCTGACGGGAAAGGAGGAGACAGGGGCATGAAATCTCTCTAACAGACACTGCAGGGAGAAGATCCTATCATAAGGTACCACAAGGCAGTGCAGTACCCATATGTATGAATATATGCAAAACCACTTAAAAACATAATTACACAACAAAATATAAACTCTGTATCACTTTAAACACTCTGAATCTCTAAACCCAGAAAGAAAAAGAAAATCTTGAAACACATCTCCTTAGGCAAAATCCTGTATGAACAGATGAGCCTTGCAACATGCCCCAAAGGTCAGCTAACACTATCAGATTAGACAGAATGAATTCCAGAGACATGGATCCCCCCTTGAAAATGCCCTGCCATCATCCCCACACCTGTAAATCTTGGAAAGAATGTGAGCAAAATGAGTCATGTTGTTCTTCCAAACTCCACTCCACATCCCCCAACACACCCAGTCACACAAACCTGAACTGTCCAAGCACTCCCTAATATTTTCTTTTGAATAAAGTAGCCAATTCTAAATAGGTTAGTCTCTACAAAAATATATGGAATTTTACTTTGCTGGATTTCTGACCATTTCTCTCTTTCTTGCTTCCTCCTTAGTTGAAGCTAAAGAATGACCATTTCTCTCTTTCTTGCTTCCTCCTTAGTTGAAGCTAAAGAATGACCATTTCTCTCTTTCTTGCTTCCTCCTTAGTTGAAGCTAAAGAAACATACCTGAATGGGCTACAAGAGTGAGTCGCTCAGGCTATGTCTACACTTATCAAAGTTAGTTCGAATTAGTTAATTTGAACTAACTAATTCAAATTAATTTTAGTTAATTCGAATTAACTTAATTCGAACTAGAAAAATTTAGTTCGAACTACGCAAGTGCCATTCATAGCACTTGCTTAGTTTGAATTATCGAATTGCATTGAGTTCAATGGGCCAGTTAGTTTGAACTAAGCAATTAGTTCAAACTATCATGGCCACATTGGTTAATTCAAACTAACTAGTTCGAATTAACCCTTAGTTCAAATAGCGTATTTGAATTTTTTAGTTCGAATTAAGGAAGCCCTTAATTCGAACTAATTCAAGCCTAGTGTAGCCATGGCTTTAGTTAGTTCGAATTAAGCTTCCTTAATTGGAACTAACTTGCCAGTGTAGACATAGCCTTTGACACCCAGTCACAAAGCTGTTAGCTCAAGAGCTTCAACTGATTTCAAGTGTCAGATTAGGCCACAAGAAGTTTCTGAAAGCCAGGACTAAAAGCACAGACAGCTTTATAATTAAAACCAAAACTGTGAACTGTATCTGGAAATAATGGGAAGACAATGCAGACTATAGGATATAGGTAGCATTTATCCTCTCTGCGTGAAAGAAGGTGCCACAATCATAGCACACTGCAGTAATACAAGGTTGAAGGGGTAAAAACATGAACAGCAGCAGTGAGGCCTGCATTAAAAGAAAAGGTTGGAATCTCTACATCAAATAAAGCGTACTTGCTACTACTGATACTGGTCTATCCAATTGTATCATTATAAAGTAACAGCAAATCTAACAAGTCTGTGATTAAACCAAAGTAGTTTATGTTTTTGATTTTGTGGCTTCTCAGGTTGACTGTCTAGATAGCTGTGTTTAAGGGATACTTTTCTAGCGGATGACAAGAAAGGGCAGGACAGATGGTGCACAAGTGTTTTGAGAATGGAGAAAAAGGATAAATGAGTTAGTAGGTAAAGATATATTGGTTTTATCGGGGTGGGGGAGGAGGAGGGAAAAGCAGCTTTGGTGTTGCTCATTAAATGGTTGGTGTTCTTACTTAAGATCCAGATAAGAAGTCACCTAAATTCCTTGGCAATAATGGGGTTACAAGGTATAACCTAGGATAGAATTTATTCTTGCAACCATGCTTCATTATACAGGAAGTCCCCCTGTATGCTCTGCTTCTTTCCATTGTCCACACAGTACTATGACAAGCAGCACAGCCATGCTTCCTGCCTATCAGTGGGAGTAAGACTTTATATGGAAATACATTTAAAAAAATCAAACATGCTAGAATAATGCCCAGCATACTTCTCTTTGTGCTACATCTGATAAATCCTAGAGAATTATTGTAAAATAAATATTAATTCAGATTAAGATGGTTTTACTATAGTAAAAAATATCCATTAAAAATGTCCACTCTGCATATTATAAAACTTGGAATAGAATAGGATATGAATGTCCCTATTGCCTCACAGGGATCTGTGGAGTTTCCTTGGCTGTGTGATACAGCTATTCATTAGAACTCAGTTGCTTCTGAATTATTCAGTAATCATTGTCAGATATGCCTCTTTTTTTCTGAAAGAGAAGTTATACCTCAGAGAGATGCTAAATTCAGCTTAGTCTGAATGAAGGAAGAGGAAGTTCATGGCTGTCTGTGGTTCCGTATTCATTTTAAAAACCTAGCTTTTATCTCGGCAAGTAGCCTGGGACTGCACAGCTGGGGTTTTACCACCAAAGATAGAAAGCTGGACACTGCTGTCCTTCCAAGTAACAGAAGGCTGATTAGGCAGGGCTCCGCTGTCACAAATGAAAAACTACAATTAAGAGAAAGGTAACGTTCTCTAGACTAGACATTTGAGCACTATTTGATTAAATTGAAAACACTTTCTCCAGAAGCTGATGTTAACTATTCCACACTGTAAAAGCTTCCCCCCTGCTCCAACACCCACATCACAAAAATGTAAACCAAGTACTGACTGAGAAAATTTCTGAGACACAATGGGAAGGCTACAGATGCATGCATGCCTCTGATGAGATGACAGCATGGATTCCTCTCTCACTGACAATGAACTGCATTTGCAATTTAATAATTCTATGCCCTCTATCTTCAAAAAATTTTCTCTTTACTATGTCCAGTCATTTAAAGCCAATTAGCAGATTCACTGATGAAAATCTAACCATCCAACATAGCAATTCCTGTTTTGAGAAATACATATATACAGTAACATGGAGGAGAGACAGACAAATATATATATGGAAACCTGAATAGGACAGCGTAATCTTTCAACAGCACCAGTAAAATACTATGGTGGGTGGCAGCATGAGTCTATGAAAATTGAAAACATTTTAGCGAACAGTTTGGTTCATATTATTTGGATTTTTCTCCTGGATAAAAAAAGCAAATGCCACTTTTCATATTCAGTATGCTTTATACACAAAATAAGCCAGTGACGATACACAAAATGCTTGCCTATTTAATCATTAATAAGCAGGAAAATATTTGATATTGCTGTTACTGGGCTTCATGTTACCCCTCAGCAGAGGGCCATACACCTTAATAAAGTATGATAGGGTAGAAGGAGACAAATGCATCCCAGATATAATTGTTGACTTCAACAGGGCTACACTAGTAACAAATATGGACCAGCACTATCAATTTTGAGCTTTGCTTGGATGGCTTAACAACCCTTGTGGATACTGGGTCTGATCCTACAGCTCTTACTTGGGTAAAAATCTCACTGAAATCTGAGGTATTTTTGCCTGCATAAGGAACACAAGTTGAGGCCACCATTTATGGTGTTTTCTGTAGAGCAGGCTGGGTCAGAAAGATAATCCAACTTTGTCTAGAACATTAGAACTATAGTTCTTACTTCTAAAATAGTCTCAAAATTCATCAGTGTGACAACTCAACTATTACCTCTGAGATTCACACAGTCAGTGTCACTGAGCACTCACAGCATTCACTAGAGCGCCACTGAAGCAGTGTATCAGAGGATGCAGTAGGAGCAAAAGGAGAAGTTACTTCAACAGTGAAAAATTGGCCCCTGGAGTGAGAGCAGCTGAATGTATTAATGAAAGCAAGAGAAAGCGGTAAAAAGAGACAGCGCAATTGCTGCAGCCCAGATTGAAAGAGCAGCATGAGCAAAGGAGCCTATGGTGTGTAGGGAAGAAGTGAGGCAATGGCTGGGTGGGAGAATAAAAAGAGAGAATGTCTGGCACTGTGGGACAGCAGTAGAGGAAATCAGAAGAGAAAGGGGAGCATCAGCACTTTGGGAAAGGAGCACAAAGCCCTCTGAAAAACTTCATTCAGAGAACATTAGGATTGAGATGTGAAGGCCTCGAACGTTAGCAAATACTAAATAAAAGATATGAGCTCCTGAAAGGGGGGAGTTAAATGGAAGCTGCTAAGGAATCATATTTAAAGTTGTTGCGCCACTCCCACACTGATAAAACGAACAATTCCATAAAGTGGGTCTGGGGAGTGGTATTTACCCTGTGCAGGCCTTGGAACACTCCACTACATTCTGAACACATTATTTGCTGTTAACTGTTTATTTTGTTAGAACTCGGAGATAAGTACAGAAAGAGAAATATATGCACAGAGAAGCTAAGTGTTTTGCCCCAGCTGACAGAAGGAGCATAGTGAGAAAGCCAGGATTAAAATCAGAACACCTGTCAAATATTTCTGTGCTTCAGCTCCAAGAACATCTGTCACTTATTTATTTTGTGTACATTCACCATCTAAATATTTTTGACATAATGAGTCTGACATCATTTTGCATGACATGGAACCAGATAAGAAGCAACTTATTTTAATACATGCCTCAAGGTGGGTACATCAATACAAGTTGCAAATAGCTGGCTCTCTTTCTACTTATTAGGCTGGCCCTGGGTAGCCTATTTCTACAAATAATTTTATGTTATAGCCAATAGTTTGTCCTTCTACAGGGTATTACTAACATGTAATTCAGTTTATATAAAGAAAAAAACCCAGTGTATTTATTAGTTTAGTTCATTCCTATTAAATACCTCCTAGAAGTACCCCAGGACATTTAAAAACAAGAATAATGTGCACAGTGGTAATTTTTAAAAAATATACGTCAGTCTAAAACTCTAACTATTTAATGATTTTGCTGAAGGTGATTTTCTTAATACATCCCTTTTTGCTTCTATGCATTCAAAGTTTACTTATTACAATAAGTATTTCTGAATACTTATACATTAATTCAATCTGCATTCACATTACTAGTCTAGGAAGGGCAATTAATCATCTGACACACAAGAATACAACAATATCTGCTACTGTCCATCAGGGCTGGATTAAGGGGCCTCAGGCTGCCCGTTTTCTTGGGTACCACTCCGGGGCCCTGCCCTCCCCACCACGGTGGCAGTGGCCAGCCTGAGGGTATGCTCGCCCCAGAGCTTCCTGGGAGCCCCACCAGCCATACAGGGCAAACCAGCACTCAGCATGTGCTGGGGCAAACCTGGCCAGCATTTAGCCAGACAGACCCTAAGAAGTATCCTTATACTGATGTTTTAACATACATTCTCTAGGTCAGCTCATCCACTTTGAAGAAACTCTGATTTTTTATTTTATTTTTTATAGTTCGTACAGGTTATTTTTTGGTTTTAAAATGATTATATTCATATGTAATCAAACATCTTTTTATGATACACCATTAAGAACAGACAGATGGATGAGGCTGCCAATTTGAGTGGGGGAGGGTTTCTGGTGTCTTTCTAAATAGACCCTTAAATGATGCTTGGATAGAAGCATGAAGAAATGAGTCAGTTCTGAACAAAAGATACAAGCAGTAACAAATGAATAGGCTTGTTATTTGCAGGGTCACTGATTTCCAGTGCTCATCAGAAAAAAAAAAAAATCAAAATGACAATTGACAGCCTGAAATTTGACATCTGGTGCAAAGCAGAAAATAGCCAAGTCTTCCCGGACATGACTTCATTGCTGAACCTGTCCTAGCTCCAAATGGAAAAGGTGTTTACCATTCACTTGCACCACTGGTTACTAAGACAAGTAACACAGATTAGTTTACACTGTTCATCTTTTAAGTACATTATCAAATGTGTCCCTATGTTTTGCAGTTTCAGAAAAGCAGCTTTGGTGAAAGAAAGAAAGAAAGAAAGAAAGAAAGAAAGAAGTTCGTCCATAATATGGATTCAATGATTTTGGTAGTCTTTAAAAATAAACCATACACCCCATCCGGTTTACTTTGAAAGACATCTACCAGATATGCATGGCAATTACATTTTGTAGGGAATTTCTCTCTTACACTTTAAATCTGTCTTTATTGATCTGGGCTGAACCTCAAAAGTTTGAAGGTTGAGTTTTGATCAGCATTTAAAGTTCAAATGTATATAGTAACACAGAACTGTTATCTGGGACAGAACTGCTGTTCTAGTTCAGTGTCCTGTCTCCATCAAGTGCCAATACCAGCTGCTTCAGAGGTAGCTCTTTCCAGCTAATTGAAGGTGTAAGTCAATAACTTCTCGTGAAATCTATACCACTTACCTTCAGCACCGTGATATTCCATGCAAAACTTTCAATGGCTTTGCTTAGTTTTCTTCCTTTCAAGCCTTCCTTTGCCCCAAGGTTATGAAGCTCTTCATGGAATTCCATGCCTAAAACATGGATTGGTATATGATTCAATATGTGATTCAGTTACACTATGATTTAATGTATTTAAAGTATTCATTGAGAATCCCCAGACCTTCTCACACTTGGTACTTCCTGTATTTTCATTTTATTTCCTCTCAAGGTCCTAATGACCACCTTTCAGTTGCAAAGGAGTGGTGCAAAAATATTATTTTAAAGCACAGTCGAGAAAATAAGTTTTTCCACCCATCTAAAACAATACAGTCCTGTTTGTTTTTAGTCCTCTCTTTCTAATAATCCATTTCCCCTTTAGGGCTACGTGTTTGTTCCTTTATTCTGCTGTGTGCTGTCATGATCATTGGTAGGCAGCATGAAGCAAGGTTCTGAACCCACATTTTTTCCAAAGGCTTTGCCTTTTTCCTGCATTGCTGGTCATATCACTGCAGAACTCAATCACCACTGATCTCTGTTTCCCTTCTCCTGTTGTCTCTGTCTTCAACAGACAGTTTCATGTCTCGGAAGGAAACCCAAAGACATCTATTTAGCACAGTGCACCAGGATTCAGACTCGCAGCTTCTCATTAATCTTAAGGAACCCTTGTTCTTCACACTGATAAATTATTTCATAAACTCTGCACTGCCTATCACAGTATACTATTCTTGCAGCTTGTGGAACTAACCCACAGCCCTTGAAATTTTGTTACATTTCACTGTTCCTGTGGTAGATATTTATCAGATCTATTGCTGTCTATTAAGTGTCAGAAAATCTAAACACAATCTTCATCCTTCAAATGCACATTTTAATCATGGAAGCTGGAGATGGAAGACGTTCTTAATGGGACCATTTTGGCCTGTGGTTCTCAAGGATGTTCATATTGTGTGACATTTCCATAGAGCAGGCAAGAGGTTAAGGGAGAAAATGGAAACAAACCCTCCTTAAAGACAGTGGGTGTGGCTGTGTGTGGGTACAGCCCCTCAATTTGTAACTTGTTATTAATTTCCTCTGCTAAGAAATTTTACTATCATTAGTAGCAAATCACCATTATGCCTGCAGGCACCCCACCCATACAAACATAGCAAGCTCAGCTTGTAGTTGGATTAGTCTTTCAGTGTGCCTGCTACCTCTCCAACTTGAACTCTGGTGAATTTACACCAGAGCAACATTCAACAAGTAATGACACAAAACTTTGCAGAGTATGCAAAGAGGTGCTAATGTTTTTGTTGACTAAAAAGGCCTTTTGAAATTCAGACGAAGTCCTGAATGGGCTTAGGCTAACAGAAAAAAATCATTGCTGGAAGATCAACAAATATTTCCCCTAAGACTGAAGAGGCTTTGCAGTGCACTAAGAAGAGTTATAGATGACAGTTTGGGAGACTAGTCCTGGCTGGGCAAGAAGACTGGGAGCCAGGGGTAGACACTGAAAGAAGGAGGTACAGGTTGGAGGGGAGAGGGCCGAAAGGTTCAAGTTTCAGAGGAGTCTCTATCCTCCAGAGAACATGCTCCTCCAAAGGCTGGAGTGTAAACCATGATTTCTAAGTCTCACCATTCCTCTGCTGTCAGCACATATGTGTGAATCCCACTGGGAAAGTGCCTCATCTCTTGCTCCACATAGAGCTTTACACCCTACCAGTGGTAACAGCTAGCGTAAGCCATCAGAGATCTGTGTAATGGATCGAAAGACTCCATTCCTGTTCATGACCAATGTAGGTGCTGGCATGATCCTAAATGATGTAATTTCTTTTATTTAGTTTTCTTTTTGGCAACTTAGAAATAGAAAACAAAAACCCCAGAACAAAATACTTGCACTTCATTTGTTGCAGAAGTTGGGAGCTGTGTAGTATACGACACAGGCAATTGCAGTAATAACAAAAGAGGGTCTCATGGTGAAGTCAGCTGAAAGATGCCCTGGAGAACAGGGTTCCATTCCTGCCTGTGCCACAGGGTCCTTGTGTGATGCTGGACAAGTCACTGAAACTAAACTTGCAGGTGGCCACTGACTCTATATTTCTCATTTTCTGGGTGTCTGAGACTCGGGTCTGATCTGCAGAAGAGCTGAGCATTCATAGCTGCAGCTGTAGTCAATGGAAGCTGTGTTTTGAATATGTAAAGTGCTAGACAATGCTAAGAACTCTGAAAAACTAGTCCCAGGCCTCTCAAACTGGGCACCAAAATGAGTGGATACTCTTGGCCTTAAACTGCCTGTGCCTCAGTTTCCCAGCTGTAAAATACTATCGCCTCATCTCATAAGAGATAGAAAATTAATTCATGTTTGTGAGGCATTCAGATGGTCCAGTGATGAGCTCCACAGAAACACCCAAAAGGAAATGAATAATTCTGTCTGCAGTGCAAGGTTTGAAGAGTATGTAGTGAATAAAGCCTAGGGCCACATACTGCATGAGGAGAAAATGAAATATTGAACAGCTGCTTATTCAGTGAGCACATCCATGTGTACAGAATGAGGCAAAGGTCCTGAGGGAAAAAATGGTATGTGATCATGTAATTAAAAACTGTATCGCAGTGCATACATGCAGGGGGGCTGACATGGAACTGTGAAAAGGGAACTTGGGCAGGGTGGAAGATCAGATCTATGGAATGCAAGTGCAAATAAGGATATGTGTACACTGCAATTAAACATCTATGGCTGGCCCAAGTCAGCTGACTCAGGCTCACAGTGTTCAGGATAAGGGGCTATATTTCACTGCAGATTGTATGTCTTGGCTTGAGCTGGAGTCCAAGACCTGTGGGGTCTCAAAGCTCAGGCTCCAGCCAAATTTCAGCCCAAACATATACACTGCAATTCAATAGTCCCTTAGCCCAAACCCAAGTCAACTGACATGGGCCCACCAGGCGTTTCTAACTGCAGTTTAGACATAGGATTGACCCCTCCTGTTTTACATATGGAAATCACAATTATGAACTCATCACTAACTTCCACATTTTTTCTTTGCACATCACAGGTAGCTCCCACCAACCTCTTTCAGAGTAAAGTACAGGCACACAGGGAGATGGATCCTAAGTGGCAGTAGTCAGTGCAGAATCCAGTCATAAATCACAACTGGTAATACAAGCACAAATATCTGCTGTAAGCATTACTCCATAACAGACCTGCTAAGTTCCACTTAATTTTCATTAATTTTAAGGCTATTTTTGAAGTCTGTGGGCCATATTCTGTTTCTGGTTATACTTTTTTAGATCTGGAATTGTTTCAGTGGAGTTACTCCAGATCTACACCACCGTAACTAGAAAAGCATCATTCCACACCACTGACTTTGCTATTAAGGATTTTACTCTGTGTGTATTTTTATGAGATACTGTAAATATTCAGTAATTATTTTCTGCAATCTCCTTCATTCAAGTTGTCCCAGCTTGACAGCCCAGCTCAAGTGATGATTTTGGTAAAGTATATATTTAAATAAACAAATCTCATGCCCATCTGACAGAAGTAACTCCTATGGGGGAAGGATTTTCATTATGCTCTGAGGAAATAATATATATACATTTAGAGATTTTAATGAAAATTAACATTCAGTAGGGTGTGAAAAATAAAACTGCTGGTTCTAAATGGTTGAATTAGGGTACAACTTTAGCACAGCAGCGAATTCTGAGCATTATTCTGGTGACCAGACACAAGAGTGCTGAAAAGTGATATGATTGTCATTATAATTACACTCTGCTAGAGCGGCCTGGAAAAAAGTCATCTGGATTTCAACCATGGGTAAAAAGCAAATATCAATTTCCACCTCTCTCTTATATTAGATGGACAAATCAGTAGAATATTATTGTTGAACTATTCTGTGAAATTCTCTACTAAAGATAGATGAATTAAAGGAATTTATTACAGGTCATTAATTATATTGTTTATTTAAGGAGTGTTCATGGATAAATGTACATGGCTCTGGCCTCAGTAGCTGACCAAGCCAAAGGCTCCTTCCTGCAAACACCTATTACAGACAGTAGTGTTTACTGCAGTGTCTGGTTTCATTGAAGACTACTTATGAGACTCCACTTAAAGAGAAGACTGTTCAGTAGAGAGTGTTTGTGGAAGTGATCCTTAATGTCTTGGGTATTAGGAAAGTTGCAGTAGTGGAACTAAATTGATTTGAAATTGATACAACCTGACCCGTGGAAACTCCTATCGTAGACACAGTTAAACCACTAAGATTTGTTTAAATGGATGTAGCTTAATACAGCAGTATAGCAAATTAAAATAAAGCAATTTAAGCAAATCAGAATTTGGCTTTAAGTATCTACTTTAGGGATTTGCACCAATATAATTAGATAGGTTTAAAACCTATCTGGTTACACTGCTACAGCTTTCTGATACAGACAGGCCCAATGGCAGACATGAAAAAAGTAAGATGAGAGGTTTACGTAACATGGGCTTAGTCCTACACTGTGGTGAGCACTCTGCACAGATTATATTCTTAAGTACTTCATGGGTTTGCAGCTGAAGTGCTCAATACCTGTGGGACGGTGCTCTATAAATCATTGGGTTAATCATTTTATTAATTCCTTTTAGTTAAATTGTTTCTGGTTTCATTTTAGTAATTTCAATGTTTTACAACTTCAGGGCTAGAAAGCTAACTGAGGACAGACTGTTTTGGGAGCAAACTGAAGAATCATCTCTAACACAACTGTCAAACAGAAATGAAATCTAGCAAAACCAAAGATGTTTCTCCACTTGTGAACTCTGCTCTAAGAAACACTATGGCATGCTGTTTCCACCGTCTTAAAAATGTGTACAGAGTTACAACAATTGCACAGAAAATACAACAAGGTTACCTGCTTTCTGACACTGAACAATCTTGTCATGAATGGTGTCTGCTGTTTCAATAAGAAACCTGCTCTCTTGAATCATCTGTCAGAAAACAAATGAAAAACAGGTTGCTATTACCAAGCTTTAGTTAAACATCTAGCTCTCAGACAACTATTAAGAAGGTTCAAATTTAAAAAAGAGCTCTGCTCTGTAAGCAAGTCTAAAAAGATTGTATCAGTTGTTCATATCAGATCTCCCAGCTAGTTCTGTGTCAAGGTAAGTGACAGTTGCTCAGGAAATGTTTTGTTGCAGAAGTCAGAGAACAGCTGTTTTACATCAGTTAGACATAATATTAAGCAACATAAAAGAAACAAAAGTAGGTAGTTTCAATAGAGAACAGAGCTAGCTGACAAACACTAACTTAAATCCATATGTTTAAGAGGGGTTTCTGTGTTTAATAGGGTTTTTTCCTTTGAATGATACCAAAGAATTAAAATATGGTATTTAAAATATTAAAATAAATTAAAATACAAAGTAAATACCTAGCAAAAAACCATTTATCGAGCCATTAAGTGCCCTGAGTCAGGAAGGTATTTAAGTCCATGCATAAATTTAAGCACTTGAATAGTCCAAATAAGTTCATTATTTGTGGTTCTCTTTGGAGGAATTCAGAAAAACTCTGCAGCTGAGGCCAAACTAGAGTTTCCAAGCATTAAACAGATGCATTGAGCAAATAAAATAGAAGTAGTTACTTCAGTGGGACTACTCACATGTTTAAAGTTATACATGTTTAAGAACATTCCTGGATTTGGGCAGTTAAAAGGAAAATACATAAAGCAACATCCATCAATCTTGTAGGAATTGTTTTGAGCCTCTCTTCTTGCTGTCTTCTGTGAAACCACATTTTTTCTTTCATGCTTGCAAACCTTCCAAAAACCTTCAAAAGCCCAGTCAAGCTACTGAAATGTTGCAATGTTAACTTTTGCAAAATAGTATGACGTGGCACATGTATCTGTTACAGGAAGGAAGAACACACAGAAAGATAAAATACATATACATATAATCTTACTTTTACTGGTATAAATTAGGAGTAACACCACTGAAGCCAATGGAGTTAAAAGAGCACAAAACAGTATAAATGAGATAAAAATCAAGCTGATAATTTCATGACTTTACATCCTGCGGTTTTATAAATTATGATATAAAAACTTGGCCAAAACACTGCAACTGTTTGGGTATTTTTAAATACCTTTGTTGAACTGCTTGAAACATGAAAGCATTTATGTCCTGATTCTGTACCACTGACATCAACAAGGGCCTCACTTCTGACTTCAATTGGCATTTATTCCTCTCATTCTAGAACAGGGGTGCACAACCTTTTTTGGCCAAGGGCCAAATTGCATTTTCTAAGGCCACAAATGCAACATGGGGGGGGGGTCATGTCACATGATTCCCCCACACACACACTCGCTCCGCTCCCATAGGGCCGCACAGAACATGCTCACGGGCCACATGTGGCCTGGGGGCCGCAGGTTATGCACCTCTGTTCTAGACTATCTAGCCAATACAGCACAAAATCTCACTTTCATTGCATACTTGAAGCACTTGAGCATTTGATGCATTTTAGAGCTGCATAGAGCATGGAGTGGATGAAGCAGCATAGGTGAGTAATTCACAAGTATGATTTAGGGAAAAAGTTTTGTCAAACAAAGCCTGCAATCTACATGAAACTAGCATTGTCTAGACTTGAGAGAATACTAATTTTTTTTAATAATACTATTTAATATCAAATATGGAAAAGTGTTGTCTTTATGCTCTTTTAATAATAATAGTATGCTGATTAAGACGAAAGAAACCATTAAAATTAACATCCCTAAAGCAGGTGACGAAAAGGCTAGGGGGAAAAGAGGGTTAAGGTTCTTTTAGAAATAACAACAAATACTAATTTACTACAGTCTTGCCTCGCAGCTCAAATCAGAAGGGTGTCCAGTTCTGCTATGCAATGTACCAATACCAGTATGACAGTCTTTGCCCTGAGGCATTTATATTCTAATTTAAGAGAAGACACAGCAAGTGGATGTAGCAAACAGCAGGAAGTACTGGAGAAAGGAGAACAAAAGAAACAATAAGAACATACACAGGCCAGATATACACCCAGCTAGATTTTGCCAGGAGAGGCATTTGGGACAAATTCATCCTTAGTTTAACTCAGTGACAGTGGGATGAATTCAACCCCAATGGTGTTAAAATACAATGTAGCTCATTTCAGTAAAAGAGCAATGTTTTAAAAAGTATTTAAAGATATTGGTAATTTATTGTGTGTTAATGTTCCAGTTAGAGACAGAAGTGAATTAATATACTGATGTCCCCAAACTTTACAGCTAGCTCCTGTTTATAATGCGCTGTGCCAAGATCCTGGATGTGTACGTCCCAAATTTATTTATATATGTCAAATTCAACATATAAATGTAGAAAGTGGATTTAGGAATGGGAATTTATTATTGTGGGAATTTATATTATTGAATTTATATAGCTATAGAAGTAGTAGTTTGTTAAAATAGGTTATAGCCTGAACCAATTTTCAAAGGCCTTAGCATAACAGCTCACATGAACCTATGCCAAGAACTCAGACGTCACCTAATGAGCACCTGCAGCCCTAACGAGCACCTGCAGCCTCGAATACCCAACAAAGTTGCAATGACCTCTCGGAATAGAACTCCCTGATAGCCAGCTCCCTGATAGCTCCCTGAGAGCTAACTGCCTAATAGCTCCTTGATAGCAATGTTGCCAAGATGAAGAAGCATATGGGAACCGATGGCAATGTTGCAAAGACATGGGAACCTCTGTAAAAACAGGAGGGGCACAGGGGGCTAAAGCTCTATAAATATCAGCTCTGGAGACACTGAGGCAGACAGTAGGCTGGACAGATTCAAGACGCCCCGTGGCGTCGGCTACGATAGCAAGTGGGGTCTGTCCATAGCCAAAGCAAGAGAAAGGTCAGGTCCTGGTCTTGAAGCTGACTGGACTGGCACGTAGGCCCGAGCTCATCAAAGAAAGGTCAGCACCTGATCCCCGAAGGTGATGAAACTGACACGTTGGTAAGGAGTTCGGTGAGTATTAAGAAACCACAAGAGGCCTCGGTGAACACTGGTTCAAAAGTAGCTATAGGTATATAAGACATGAGTAATTGAAACAGTAACTGAAGTTTTTAGCACCCCGAGTCCTGGTGTAAGGACAGAAGTAGTTTAGCACCCTGGTCCCCGAGGGTACGGGGGGATAGGTATAAGGTTAGGGAACAAGCAGTTTAGCACCCCAGCCTGGGAGTACAGGTAGATAGCCTGCAATCCCCTTTAGAGGTAGGGGCAATTGCAGAGTAATAAGAATAGCTTTAGTAATTAAACCTTCAATGCGCATTTATTTTTATCTTTAAGACCTGCTGCAGCACAATAACATAATAGATTAATGGTAAAGTAGTGAACCTAACAGTCAAAAAGTATTTACTAAAAAGAGAAAAGTGCTTAAGTCTCATTGTACTTATGATGATTAACAATAAATATATTTTACTCATAACCCTTCTGATTCCTTTGATACTTTCCCCATTATTGTTAATCTTCCTTACCCCTCTGCCCTTCTTACTACTTTCCTTATGGGAACAGTATTCAATACCTTTAATGTTCGTCTGGGTTATCGGCTGGCTCGGTTCAACCCTCTATTATTTAGTCCCCCTGACCACTGATGTACCTGTTAGTGCCTCCTCCTCCTTTCCATCAGACCAAGGCCGGGCTATTATCCCGGTGGACAAAGAACCCTCCGTCCGCCCGCACCCCTCGATGAATAACACCCCGAGGGGGGACGTTAAACAGTGTAGCGGCATACAATAAAAAACTAAATTGAATAAAAATATAGCTCATCTTTGAAATACACAGATGTCAAGGAAACAAAATCCATTAATCCCTGCAGTCATATGGGGGCTGGGGGGGGAAGCTTAATATTACAAAATAATTTTGCTCCATGTTGTAACAAAAAATTCCTCCTGGACATCTGGACAGGAATTAGTTTCAATAGTATCTGATGCCTTTCATTCTTTATTACTTTATTGTTTGTTCATTCATCGTGTTCATTTTTTCTCTTTGACTTTTTTCTTCTAAAAGAAAATGACAATTTCTAACAGCCCTCTGGCTTTTCTACACCGTTGCATCCAGTAATCTTGCATTAAAGGAACCTTTCTCCTGCCAGCTATGAATCCCAAAGTGTCATCTCAACAATAAAGAGAGCAAGAACCTTTCAAAAACAGACAGCTTGCCACAGGCTCAAGATACAAAAGATTTTCATGTATTTTCCAGGATGGCAAAGAAACATGAGAGAACTGCATCGATAATACTCAGCACTTATATAGGCCTCAGTAAGGTGCTGAGTGCCCTCATCTCCAAATAGGATTGAGGATGCTCACCATCACACACTGGATTCCCAATACACTGCTTTACAAATGATTGGCCTGTCCTGAAACTCTTACTTGACGTTCATTTACTAATCCTTGCAATACCCCTTTCAGGCAGGAGTTGGATTAAATACTGATATGCCCAACTTAAAACAGGGAAACCATAGCAGAGAAGCAGGGCCGTCCCTGGGAGGGGGGGGGGGAGCCGAACAGGGCGATCGCCCTGGGCCCTGCGGGTACGTGGGCCCCGCGCTGTCCCGCACACGCACCGCAGCCCCTCCTCCCACGGTCGTCCCGCTGCCTTTGGCCCCGCTCCCCCCACAGGACAGCGCTGCAGAGAAGCTAAGTGACCTGCTCAAGGGAAGAAAGTCAATGTCAGAGAGAGAATTGGCAGTCGGGAGTTCTTGTCACCCAGTCATCTGCTTTGATCTCCTAACCATACCTTGCCGGCCTTCATATAGCTCAGCATCTCTTATGTGGATAAATCCTACTATCAGTAAGACCTCAGGAAATTCTACTGATACAAATGTTTTGCAAACCTTCATTTTCTATATAATATATGTAAGCTATGAAAATGAATCATCTTTTCTTCTGACAATAACTGCATCTCTTCCTAGGAGTTTATGGAAAGGTTATGCTGAGACTATCCAACATAGATATTGAATAACAATTACAACTGTTTCCATGGGAAAAGCTACAATGAAAGGTCAACTTTCCTTTACCAAAAACTGCACAGAGCAGTCCCCAGCTCTCCTGATGCTGACAGTTGAATCTTGCTGCTGTCAACACCCCAAGGATAAACAATGAAAACAGGATTGCAGCGTAGAATTGAGCCTGTTAACGTTTGCAATCCTGTCTGCAATTTTCATGTAAAATTAAGCAGCCTTTGTCCCAGTGGAACAAACATGAGAAGGCAATTTAGATTTGAGAGCTTCCCCAATACACTTGATAGGAGGCAAAGGAGTTACTTCTTACCACTGCACTGGAGTAAAGACAAAATAATCTAGTCTATAAAGTGACGTTCCTTTTCAGAAAACATGAAGTATAATCCATCAGGGTATGTACAGGAACTGACCAATTTAAAATACATTTTTCAAATAGTGTTTCATCAACCATGATGGTTTTTTTATTTTATTTTTTTAATAAAAATATTCTTATTGTGACCTACCAGTGTCCAATCCAGACTAACAAACAACAGTGTCATCCCTGCCCTGCAACCGGGGGTGCCTTACAATGCCTTGCTGAAGTAGCTCCCTCTTGGGCTGCTCACAAAGGCTATGTCTACACTTACTAAAATTAGTTCAAATTAGTTAGTTCGAACTAACTAATTCGAACTAATTTTAGTTAGTTCGAATTAACTTAATTCGAGCTAGAAAAAATTAGTTCAAACTAAGCAAGTGCCATTCATGGCACTTGCTTAGTTCGAATTAGCGATCTCCATTGATTTCAATGGGCCGGTTAGTTCGAGCTAAGAAATTAGTTCGAACTAACATGGCCACATTGGTTAATTCGAACTAACTAGTTCGAATTAACCCTTACTTCTAATACGCTAGTCAAAGTTATTAGTTCGAATTAAGGAAGTCCTTAATTTGAACTAATTAAAGCCTAGTGTAGCCATGGCTTTAGTTAGTTCGAATTAAGCTTCCTTAATTTGAACTAACTTGCCAGTGTAGACATAGCCAAAGAGCCTTCCAGGATGCAAGCCATATCCAGAGGTTAAAGTAAGAGGGAACGCACGGGAACGCAGTTCCGGGGCCCACAAATTTGAGGAGCCAGAGTTCCGGGGCCCCTAAAAATAGAAAAATCCAGCGGAACGCATGTTCTACCCTGCCCTGGCTGCTGGCAGATGCTAAGCCCCACCGTTGTTAATCACAATACTTATTGTGTTATGCAGTCTTTGCTAGTTTGTGACAATAATTGCTATAGACATAAATGCCATATAAATTATAAATATTTTTATGGAGCGATAACTGATGCATGTGGTACTGAGAAGTGGTTGCAAATGCCTACCTGGGCTGGGGCCCACATGCATGAAGGGGGCCCCGACAACACAGGAAGGGGGCCCAGAGATTAGGAGGGTTCCAGGGCCGGTCAAATTATACTTTAACCACTGGCCATATCCTAAGTGCCTGTATTTAACTACAGCCTACCAGCCACAATGGGTTACACTATGGCACTCACCAGCCTTGGTTATACTGCAGAGCAACCCTGACATACCACTATTCTCAGAAATATAAGTCCCATACTCCCAGCCCTTTCCTGGACAATACCAGTCTCCTGAGTCCATTATTCCTGTAAGTGAATATTATGCACATAACTTGTCACCCCCAAATGGAATTACTCAGACACTTCAACACTGGATTAGACATAACAGTGAAACAAGTTTATCAATTACAAAGAGATAGATTTTAAGTGAACACAAAGTGAAGCACAGAAGTCAGAAATGGCTATAAGAAAAAATAAATATGTTTGCTAAAAACTTATCAAACTACATGAAATTCGAGCACAGTTTCTCATCACATGCATTCTCCAGGAGGTCAAACCCTGTAGGTCATGACTCTTCCCTCAGAGTCCAACACTTGATTCTTTTGCCACTTCAGGTGCAGTTAATGTGGTGGGCAGAGAGAGAAAGAAGGGAGTGTCTTAGAGTGTCTGTCCCTTCTTTTTATAGTCATAGAATCATAGAATTTTAGGGCTGGAAGGGACCTCATGAGGTCATCTAGTCCAACCCCCTGCTAAAAGCAGGACCATTCCCACTAAATCATCCCAGTCAGGGTTTTGTCTAAACGGACCTTAAATATCTCCCAAAGACGGAGATTCCACCACCTCCCTAGGCAACCCATTCCAATGCTTCACCACCCTTCTAGTGAGAAAGTTTTTCCTAATATCCAACCTCGACCTACTCAGCTGTAACTTGAAATCATTGTTCCTTGTTCTGTCCTCTGTTACTACTGAGAACAGCCTAGCTCCCTCCTCTTTGGAGCACCCCTTCAAGCAGTTGAAGGTTGCTATCAAATCCCCCCTCAGTCTTCTCTTCTGCAGACTAAATAAGCCTAGTTCCTTCAGTCTCTCCTCGTAAGTCATTTTCGTTGCCTCCGCTGGACTCTTTCTAATTTGTCCACATCCTTTCTATAGTAGGGAGCCCAAAACTGGGCACACTATTCCAGATGCGGCCTCACCAGTGCCGAATAGAGGGGAATAATCACATCCCCCAAACTGCTGGCAACACTCCTACTGATGCAGACCAATATTGCCATTTGGCAACAAGAGCACAATGTTGACTCGTATCCAGCTTCCCGTCCACCATAACCCCTAGATCCTTTTCTACAGTGCTGTTACTCAGCCGATTGGTCCCCAGCCTGTAGAAGTGTATGGGATTTTTCCGTCCTAAGTGCAGGACTTTGCACTTGTCCTTGTTGAACCTCATGGGATTTCTTTTGGCCCAGTGCTCCAATTTGTCTAAGTCTCCCTGAATCCTGCCCCTGCCCTCCAGCATGTCTATCATTCCCCCCAGCTTGGTGTCATCTGCGAACTTACTGTGCATGCAATCTATCCCATCATCCAGATCATTAATGAAGATGTTGAACAGAACCGGCCCCAAGACTGACCCCTGGGGCACGCCCCTCATTATTGGCTGCCAACTAGACATTGAGCCATTGATTCCTACCTGCTGAGCCAATTGATCTAGCCAGTTTTCTATCCACCTTACGGTCCACTCATCCAACCCATACTTCCTTAACTTGCCGATGAGAATGCTGTAGGAAACTGTATTAAAAGCCTTACTAAAGTCGAGGTATATCATGTCAACGGCTATTCCAGCATCCACAAATCCAGTCATCTCATCATAGTTGGCAATCATATTGGTCAGGCACGATTTGCCCTTGGTGAATCCATGCTGACTGTTCCTGATCACTCTATTTTCCTCCAAGTGTTTCAAAATGGATTCTTTGAGGACCTGCTCCATGATTTTTCCAGTGATTGAGGTAAGGCTGACTGGTCTGCAGTTCCCCAGATCCTCCTTTTTCCCTTTCTTGAAGATAGGTACTATATTTGCCTTTTTCCAATCCTCCGGGACCTCCCCTGTTCGCCATGAGTTTTCAAAGATAACTGTCAGTGGCTCTGCAATCACATTGGCCAACTCCCTCAGTACCCTCGGATGCAGTTCATCCGGCCCCACAGACTTGTGCACATCCAACTTCTTTAAGTAGTCCCTAACCTGACCTTCCATCACCGAGGGCCACTCTTCTTCTCACCATTCTGTGTTACCCAGTGTAGTAGCCTGGGAGCTGGCCCTCTCTGTGAAGACTGAAGTAAAAAAAGCATTGAGTACTTCAGCCTTTTCAGCATCATCCACCATGAGGATTCCTGCCTCATTCAGTAAGGGGCCTACACCATCCCTGATCCTCTTCTTGTTACTGACATACTTGTAGAATCCCTTCCTGTTATCCTTCATATCCCTTGCTAGCTACAACTCCAACTGTCCTTTGGCCTTTCTGATTTTATGCCTGCAGTCCCGAGCAATATCTTTATACACCTCCCTAGTCATCTGTCCAAGCTTCCACTTCTTCTAAGCTTCCCTTTTATGTTTCAGCTCAACACAGAGGTCTCTGCTAAGTCATGCTGTGCGCCTTCCACATTTGCTGTTCTTTCTGCACACTGGAATGGTATCTTCCTGTGCCCTTAGCAGGATTTCTTTAAAATACAGCCAGCTCTCTTGGACGCCTTTCCCCTTCACATCAGCCTCCCAAGGGATCCTGTCCATCAGTCCCCTAAGGGAGCCAAAAATCTGCTTTTCTGAAGTCCAGGGTGTGTGTTCTGCTTCTTTCCTTTCTTCCATTGATCAGGGATCCTGAACTCTACCATCTCATGGTCACTGCTGCCCAGGTTGCCATTTACTTCTACTTCTCCGATCAATTCTTCTCTGTTTGTGAGCCGCAGGTCGAGAGGTGCAAGGCCCCTAGTTGGCTCCTCCAGCGTTTGCACCAGGAAGCTGTCCTCAACACTCTCCAAAAACTTCCCGGATTGCCTGTGCACTGCCGTATTGCCCTCCCAGCAGATGTCAGGATAATTGAAGTCCCGCATGAGAACCAGGGCCTGCGATCTGGAAACTTCTGTTAGTTGTCCATAGAATGCCTCATCCACCTCCTCTTTCTGGTCTGGTGGTCTATAGCAGACACCCACCACGACATCCCCCTTGTTGCACTCTCCTCAAAACTTAACCCACAGACTTTCAACCAGCTTGTTTCCACTTTCATAGGGGAGCTCTTCTATATATAGCACTACTCCTCCCCCTCTTCTTCCCTGCCTGACCTTCCTGAACAATTGATACCCACCCATGGCAGTGCTCCAGTCATGCAAGTTATCCCACCACGGCTCTGTTATTCCAATTCTATCATAGTTCCTTGTCTGTTCCAGTACTACCAATTCTTCCTGCTTGTTTCCCAGGCTCCTCGCATTTGTGTACAGACACTTAAAATACCGGGCCGATTGTCCTACTTTGCCCTGTCGATTGTCTCTCCTGTTGTATCTTCCTCCTTGCAATTTCTCCCGGTGTCCTCCTTCCCCACTGGCCTCAGGTATTAGGGCTTAATTAGGACACCTAAAACAATTTTTTGTTTCCCCGCCCCCCCCCCCCCGCCCCACCAGTTCTGACTAGTCTCTCTTTTATTACTGCTGTTACAGTCCTGGTGTAACCCATATGCCTGAAAAGGCTATCTCTGAGAGACCTGCTGAGGGTGGGTTACTGTTGTTGGGCAGATTAGCGACCCACAACTGGAAACTTCCAGAAGCAGGGAGTGGTAGCAATTTGAGCATGCTCCACAGTGTACCCTGGAATGTTGTCAGTCAGATGACTGGAGAGCAGCAGCCTGAGCAGACAGCAGGCAGGAGCTGCCTTGAAAGGAGACCATGTGCTCAGTGTTCTGGAGAGGAGCTGAGCCAGGAGTGAACAAGATGTTTTCTCCATGTAAAGGAGTCATTTGCACCAGACCTTGCAGACATGCATATGGGACTGAGGGCTGGTTGCAGAGAAGAAGAGAAAGCCTGCATGTAATGCTACAGAGGATCCCAGCAAAGAAAGAAGACAGCTATTTCTTGCCACTCAAGCTTCCACGCTGGAACAGAGACTGTAGCTGAGAGTTGGGTGAACTCCACACAGACTTTGGGACTCTTGGGTATCTTTCATGCAAGGGATTGTTCTTGGTTAATTGTAGTTTGTTTTCTTAGGATAAGGTTCATTTAGTTAGTAGCTAATAAAGTTCATTGTTATGTTTGTTTTTAGTAGTATTTTAATGTGTGAGTGTAGCTCTGAGCAAGCTTCGCCGTGAGTCCTGTACAGACTGGATCCTGGGTCTCCAGCTGCTTTCCCCATAGGGGTTGGGATTGATTTCTGTGGGGCACTGGAGAGGGGCAATTTAATTAATTTTAGCCCACCTGAAGGTTACACTGGCACCCCCCAAGTTCCATCCCTTCCCCCAGGTCTCCCTCACTGTGACTTACCTGTGGGCTTCGGTCACCTTCCCCCTTCAAACCTAGTTTAAAGCCCTCCTCACTAGGTTAGCCAGTCTACGTCCAAATATGCACTACCCCTTCCTTGATAGGTGGAGTCCATCTCTGCCTAGCAGTCCTCCTTCCTGGAACAGCACCCCATGGTCGAGGAAGCCAAAGCCTTCCTAGTAACACCATCTTCGCAGCCAGACATTCACCTCCAGGATGCATCTATCTCTGCTCAGGTTCCTACCCTTGACCGGAAGGATCGAAGAGAACACCACCTGTGCACCGAACTCCTTCACCCGTACTCCCAGAGCCCTGTAGTCACTTTTGATCTGCTGAGGGTTACCTCTCACAGTATCATTGGTTCCCACATGGATGAGTAGCATGGGGTAGTAGTCAGAGGGCCGGATGGCAGACAGCATACCTCCTAAGCAGCCTTGTCAGAGTGACAGATGGGTGCCTCCCTCCCCCTCAGAAGAGAGTCCCCAACCACTACAACCCGACATTTCCTCCTGGGTGTGATGGTTGTGATCAGTGTTCCCTCTAAGCTGCGCGGGTGCGCGGCTGCGCAGCGGCCGTCGCACCCCCCACGCAGCAGTGAGGGACCCCCATGAAGCCTGGCAGCCCCCGCTGCTCCCTCCAACCCCTGGGGCAGCGGCTCTGTCGCGGCACACCCGGCCTGCGCCCGGCCTCTGGGCTGGCCCTCCCCGCCCCCAGGGTGGGACAGGCAGGCTCAGGCTAGGGTCAGGAGCGTGGGCCTACCTGCCTGCCCCACGCGGCCGGGGCAGCGGGGTGGCTGCAGCCGCGGTGGGCTCCCGGGCTCCCACCCACCGACCGCCTCGACTTCCCAGCTCGGGGCTGGGCTAATCCATGGCCTCGGCCTCCCAGCACGGGGCCGGGATCAGCCTCCGGGGCTGGGGTCAGCTCCGCCCACCAGCGGCTTCCCAGGGCCGCGGTAGGGTCCTCCCCCGCCAGCGGCCTTGGCTTCTTTCTTTCTTTCTTTCTCTTCTTTCCTTCCTCTTTCTTCTCTTCCTTCTTTTTTCTTTCTTTGTTTCCTCTTCCTTCCTTCCTCCTTCTTTCTCTTCCTGTTTCCTCTTCTTTCCTTCTTTCTCTCTTTCTTTGCTTCCTTCCTTCCTTTCTCTTCCTTCTCTTTTTTCTTTCTCTCTTCCTTCTCTTTTTTCTTTTTCTTTCTTTTTCTTTCCTTCTTTCTTTCTTTGCTTCCTTCCTTTCTCTTCCTTCTCTTCTTTCCTTCCCCTTTCTTCTTTTTCTTCCTTCTTTCTCATCCTTTCTCTTCCTTCCTTCTTTCTCTTCCTTCCTTCTCTCTTTTTTCTTTCTCCCTTCCTTTTTCTTTCCTTTCTCTCCTTTGCTTTCCTTTTTCTTTCCTTCTTCCTCTCTTTCTCTTCCTTTCTCTTTTTTCCTTCTTTGTCTTCCTTTTTCTTTCCTTTTCTTCTTTCTTTCTCTTCTTTCCTTCCTCTTTCTTCTTTCTTTCTCTTCTTTCCTTCCTCTTTCTTCTTTCTCTTCCTTCTTTCCTCTTCTTTCCTTCTCTCTTTCTTTTTCTCTTCCTTCCTTTTTCTCTCTCTCTCTTCCTTCCTTCTCTCTTTTTCTCTCTTCCTTCCTTCCTTCCTTCTTTTTTCCTTCCTTTTTTAAAAAAAACTTTTAAAAAATTAATTTTAAATAAAAACCTTTCTAAAAATTAAATTTCAATTCAAAATTCATTCAAATTCAATTAAACACAATTAATTAATTCTATTTACAATTACTTTAACTTCAATTAATGCCTATAATTTCTGTCGTGTGAGTTTACACAAAAATTTTATTCAGAAAAAGTTTTGCACATGGCTTGAAAATTTTGCACACAAGCCGCCAAACCTTAGAGGGAACATTGGTTGTGATCCTCCCAGCCTCAGGGGTGCATGGCTTCTCCTCTTCCACCTTATTGCTTGTCTCTAGTGCCGCATAACGGTTCTTTACCACAACAGAGGGTGGGATGGGAGCAGGGATGGAGCACTGTCTGCTGCCAGAAGTAACCAGCTGCCAGTGTCCTCCCAGTGCCAGAGCCATCTCATCCTTCTCCGATGGTGTGGCAGCACTCTTCGGCCCCTGGATAATTTCCTCATCCTTGCATGTCTCCTCATAGATGCTATCCAGGAACTGTTCCCTCTCTGAGAAACATTTTCAACTGGCAGCAAGGACACAGGCAATCTGTGTTGAAGGAAACATCATGCTTTTTCTTGGTTAAGATGCAGATTTTTTTGCTCCTGCCCCCCTTTCCTTCCAAAGAATGGTCACTTCACAAATAATAGTTAGTCCCTCAGCCTTGTTTACACCTGGCTGAGACTTCAGTTTACTCTTTGTTTCTGAGGAACAGGTTTAGTCACTCAGCAAATTATGAGTTTTTAAATGATACTTCACAAAGCATATTTGTACAAAGATTATTACAATAGGCTATAGGGTGTGATCAGAGGAGTGCGTTCTGTTGCACTTACATTGTAAGAGAGACTTTGCCATTCCCACTTCCATTTGGTCCTATCTGAGTGCAATTCAACTGGACCAGAGGATCTGGCACTACTGTTCCAATGAAAACAGCCCCCAGGTTGTAAGTTTTTATAGGAACAGATTCTGAGAGAAAGATACAAGTCATTTGTTAAAACTCTTTTGATGGGAAAACCTCCCCATATGGAAAAGTAGTAGGGGGAAAACTCTTTTATAACTAAAGACATTAATTACATTAATGATATATTTATAGTATTATTAGTAAGATTTGGCTCAAACATAATAGCACTGTGGAATGTAGTAAA
This sequence comes from Pelusios castaneus, assembly GCA_007922175.1. Taxonomy (NCBI): domain Eukaryota; kingdom Metazoa; phylum Chordata; order Testudines; family Pelomedusidae; genus Pelusios; species Pelusios castaneus. Next base: position 957,788 of record ML685817.1, on the reverse strand, counting down.
TGAGAAGCAGAAAGTGAAGCTGACCGTGAATGGAAAATGAAACTGACCTGTCTCATTTTGCTGTCTAAACTGAGTGAAAAACAAGTATAAAATGTAATCCACGTCTAGTAATTTATGTCCGCTAACTTTCCTTCTCTTTTAATGAACTAAGGTCCCAGTAACACACCTTAGTAAGTTCACTGAAATAGTCATTTATTTTAACAATAACATCTGAATTCTTTGCCCATATAAATATTATATCTTATATGTACTATGAGACAATTAATTGGATGATCAATAAAAACAAAAGGTTTCTTTTTAGATTATCAAACCACACTGGTACAAATTATTTCCTTGTTCTTTATAACCTTTTCTGTAAATTGAAAAAGGGAGAAGAAATTACCACAGGAGCATCACCAAAAAAAGGGAAAAATTAAAGCACTACTCTTTCTGGGAAGATAAATGATACAGAGAGATAGTTCAAAGAATCAAATAATAATTATTACAGACATTAAGAAAAGAAATCTATAACATTAAAACATTGGTGTTGTCCAGAGACAACTTTGAGCAAAATGCCCTATAAAGTCCGTATTTTTAAACACACCTTAGTTAATGGGGAGTTTTGCCTGGGGAGTGCAAGTGGTATTTGGCCCTCTCCCTTCAAAAATATAATCTATTGGTAGAACAACTGAAGTGCAAACTGAGTTAATGAAAATTTTAAAAGGATTCTCTCTTTAGCATCAAGCATTTTTTTTATTTTCTTTTTTTTTACAGACATTTAGGACAAGAAATGGCCAGGCAAGTCATTAAGTGTCAGTAAGCCACGTGAAAAGTGGAGAGTATTTAGATGCTGACAGGGCTAGAAAAGAGATACTGGTCATATACCATAACCTGATATCAATTCCAATGTACAGCAAATTCACTTTTGTATACGTTGACCATACGCACAACACGCTGTGATAGTAAGAATGCCTATCAAGAGTGATAACATCATTTGGAAGTTTGAAATATAACAGATTACAGTAGGACTTCAATGGGTCTGCATACAGTTATCTTGAATTTTAGTTTGATGTTGCTCTTTGATTTGATGTTTCTTCACAAATATTTATGTAAAAAATATTGTGCCTGAATTGTTTTATATTTGGGTTTGAAAATGAATACAAGCAGGCCAAAAATCAACATAAATTTTTGCTTTTTTTGTTCTTTGAGCATGTCTATACTACAAAAAAGAAATCTAATTGGTACTTCCTTTTAAGAACTCTGATATCATTCATGCCCTATTTTGGAGGGAACTAATGGAGTGACTGGAACAGGAAGTGAAACCAAATAAGACTGGAGGAAGAAAAGCGAAAGATACACAGATGGAGAAAGATATACACACAGATGGAGAGAAAAAATATTGAGAGGAAAATACAATTAGAAATTCTAAAATTGCTTTAACATGCTACATCCAGATCTCAAAACGGATATGTAATTAAACTCTAAAACCAAATATCAATACCAGTTTCCATACAAAGTTAATTTTAACAAATTGAACCAAATTCTGCTTTAAGTTATGTATTACAACAATGTATTACAACATTCACTTGACAGTGAATATCATAGTGAAGACAGCCACCCCAGAAAGTTTTACTTGTCCAGAGATGTCAGAAAAATGATTCTTTGGTGATGCAATTATCCCAGCTGAAAGATGAATATTGTTGGGAAAGTCGGGAAAAATCTGTTCAGCCATATTATTTATGCAAGTGAAAAAAAATGTACTTATTCTGCTGGCAGACTATCACACGTGTGTCCATACAGATCATTCAAAAAGGGCTGAAATTTGACACATGGCACATACACAGGGGCCGATCCCCAGCTGATATAGATCAACATTTCTCCACTAACTTTAATAATTGATGTTGATCTGCGCCAGCTGATGATCTGGTTTATGATATCTATTTGGAAATGTGTCAATGGCCAAGAGTCTGAATTTGCAAAAAAAGCAAGGTTTTCTGCCTTAAAAAAAAAAAATTAACATTAAAATTGCATTAACATAACCAGGGCCAGATTTACACCTTCTGCACCCCCAAGTACAGCATCTTCAGTGCCACTCTGCCTACAGTTGATCTTCAGGTTTTCTGCATTTGGGGGAAGGGAGGAGAAGGGGGCCAGAGGGGTAAAGGAGCTGGCCAAGCGAGAGATACTGGGGAGACCAATTTAGTCAGCTCTGGGCAGGAAATCCAGCCCTGAATATATTAGCTGCATTTAATTGTATGCAACCTACTTACTGTTCCCTAACATTTTCTCTGATGTTATTCCCTTTCTCAAAAATCCTTAATCCTCCTCCTCTCTTAACGCTTGCTCCTATACTACCTCGTCTTCACTTTCTGAGTAGTATCTTGAAAAAAGTTGCCTTTTTTCACTTAACTATTCCAAACTAATTTTCTGTGTCCCATACAGATGTTTAAATGCTGTTTCTCAGCATTCAAAAACATCTGTTCAAATTCCAAACAGCTTTTCAGTTGAACCGTCTTTATACTTATTTGTTATTCACAAATATTTGAGGAATGGGATTTTTGATGGAAGTATTTGTATGTGCATAGGACCAGGAGTATCTGTGTGAAAACAAGAGGATTCTTTTATTTATTATTTTCTAAATATAATTTTCATGTTTAAAAACCTTCACTCTTCCAATCAGAAAGAAAAAACAATACCATGCGACTTAGGGGAATGTTTGCCAGAAACATCTAATAGCTGAAATGAACTATTCACAAGCACTCAGAGGTTCAAATTACTTTGCATAAGCTATTTTGCAAATATATATGACTATGGAATGCAGAAACAAAAATCAATCTTTTTTAGAACAATTCACAACTAAAATGTTCTAAATTAATTGTATAATAATTTGCAATGAACAATTCAACCACTCTACTTTCCATCTTAGCATCTGCCACTTTCACCATGCTAAATATCTCAATTTTAAATGTGATCAATGAACTTCTAAATGAATTTGACAGATTCTAAAGTGAGCTGCATGTCACCCACCTCAAAAAAAAGAACTGCTGTGACACCATGAGTTGGAAGAAACTGAGCAAGCACAAATGAAGAGGAAAATGAAGAAACTCTGGAAGATTCCCAGTAAAAGGGGGAAAAAAATCTGATTTGTAGCTTTACAAATGAAACATTACACTACACCACTGTTGGAGTGTGAGAATTAATGATAACAGTTAATGAGATCAGTTGATCATACAACATATACAGTGCTAAACAAATCTATGAGTAAACAGGGAAAACAAACTGCTCTAAACCATGCTCCTGCATTTTCATATATTCCTCAAAAATGAATAAACTAACTTTTCTGCTGACATTTCATCTAAGTTTCTTGGTTTTCAATTGATCTTATCCCATTTTTTATTTTGCAGATCTCTTACACACTCTGATTTCTTCAGAGTAATCTTTTTCTTCATGAATATAGAATTAAAGGCAAGTTCCAGAAAACTATTGCAGAGAGACCACTTTTGTTTAATAGCAGAGCCTTGAAAAATAGTTACATTTCTTGAAACAAACATGAAATTCTTCTGGGAGATTCCTTCTCAAACAAAATGTTATGGCAGCACAAAATGGCAAAATTTGAAACATCTCATATGCTTTGTTTCTGGCACTGTAGCTACTTTTCAAGGCTCTATACTAATATTTTTTTAAAATGTCCAGGAAAAAGCAAACAAATCACACACAGCGATCTTTGTCTAGCATATCTGTTGACAAAAGAACAATCCGATGCAACAGACAGCTAATTGTTTTCAAGATCATTGCTTCAGGTATCAGAGTATCTGCATCGTCATTGACATGGAATAGCCAAGCTGGCTATGCCCCATTAAACACACTGACAGAGTTTACCATTTTCATGCAAACAAGGTATGTTTAGATGAGAGGTTTCCTCACAGAAAAAATACCAACACTTACATCATTTTTAAAAAATCAGAGATTAATTTTTGTAACACCCTTTTTAAAATGTGACGTGAACTACAACTCAAGGGAAAAATGGTCTGTTTCTCCCTTCAGTACTCAAGCTATCTGACCTTTTTATTTCAGACTGTGAAGCAAGGGCCATTACTGTATACTTATTCACTTCTCTGCTGTGAGATTTAAAACTGAACTTTGATAATTCTACTGCTAAAGCAATTAAGAATTACACCTGAAACATAAGAGATGCACTACATGAAGGCATTTAATAGACCAGTCAATCAGCATAAATATGAATCAATGTCTTTTTTTTTTTTTTTTTTTTTTTTTTAAGTTAACAACGCCCCAACTGCATAAAACCAAGAATAGTTCTTTGAGGTCAACGGGCTGCTCGGGCAAGTAAAGGAATAGTGCAAATAGCTGCAGAATCAGTCTTTAATATTTGAAATCTTCTCCACTAAAACCTTATCAGGTAAAATTTCAGCACATCTGTTTAAAACATACATAAAATATTTTTTATGGTATTCTGAGAAAGTCTCCCTTTGTTTTCAGTTTTATGAAAACAAATCTTTTCGGTTGAGAAACGTTGGACAACAACAAAAAAGATGGTCCCTTTCTGCTCTATTAAGCTCATCTCTGCATTTATCCCCACATGTTCCTTGCACAACTTAAAAGTCAAAGTTCACTGAAGCTTTCTAGTTCAGGTTCACTTTTACCATCACAAACATTTTTCACCTAACTACCACATAGACTGACATTTCTTATAGTAGAAAGAAGTTTCTTAAAGATAACAACCACTTTCCTATTAAAAAGAACCAACTGAGTCATTACAAATGCCACAATAAGGAGGGGGTGCATTTTTCACAGTCTGTTCAATAAACACTTTAATACCTTCATTCAACAGTTAAGGGTGTAATCCCCACACACGGATACTAAAATTGTATTTTCAGATATTAATGTTGAGATATGTGGTTTACTCTTTAATAAAGAAAAGATAACAGATTCCAATATTCTGCATATTATCACAAATAAAAAGGAAAATACACATTGAGAAAAACTTTGAAAAATAGGGACTGATTATTTTTGGAAATGAATTATATTTGAGCATGTTAAATTATTATCCTAAAACAGATGAGATTGGGGGAAAATACTTTAGGAAAATAACTAGACTAACCAACATCATGGGTCAAAATTCAGCCTTGAGATAGGCATGGATGCAACTCTTTCCCTTCCCAATGACAAAGATTTCAGTCTCTTGTGATGTCTCTTGACTTCAGTGGAAGCTATCACTGCTTACCCCAGGGGAAAAATCTGATCCTAAACATTTTTTTTAATAAATATATATTCAATTTGAAAGACTATTTTTAATGCACAAGGAATTCTTGAAACAACTCCTGAGAACTCTTCAGAATGTAGTTCTGAAGATAAGATGTTACAAATTAATTCTGGTAAAGGGAAATTGGAACATCATGTGAGATATCACAGCACTGTAAGAGCGCTATCAAATAAAGTTAAGCTTCTAGCATAGTGATATCACTTAATATGGTAACCAACTGGATTTCCAAATCCTTATTCTTGTATTGTAACCACTGGAGTTTTAGTACTTAATTTTATCTATCCTGTATAAAACTATTTTGGGGAAAATCCAAAAAGTATTTCAGATTTTTTAATCCAAATTGATCCAATCCACCCAAATGTGTTTTGATTATTTTGGGAAGGATGCTGTATCAGGAACAAATATGATGAAAAACAGTTCAGCACATATGCTGAACAGAATGATTAGATGGCTCAGTGTATCTTCACGGTCCTTGAAGCAATTCTGTACCAAATGTGGGTTGTCATTTTAGTTTAGTTTTTATTCTGAAATGAGATCACAATAATCATAGTTTTTACTGTAACAATCACATAGTATTGGATCCACATATTGTTTCATTCCAGTTGTAAGAAGTACAGTATTTAGGCCAGAGTTTATAAAAAACAATGCTTGTGCTCAGTCATTGCAGATCACTTGCCAGGTAACTATTATGCCAGGAGCATGTACTTAATTCTCTAAGAACCCAACATATTACACTAGAAATGATAGTCACAGAAATAAAATAAATATGTGGCCCAAGTAGCTGCTTTCACTGAAATGGTTTTAGCACGGACCTTCACTTATTGTAAACTGGTAGTTCTATAAAACAGCACTCCAATCCTTTGCCACATATGAACATGGACATTTTTAAAAACCTACCTTCCAGCTTTTTCACACTCTCCAGAGAACAACCCTCATTTGTTCCAGCATAAGCATCAAACCCAGTTAACACTTAATAGAAACCAGTTAATAACATTTTTTACAGTAATTGACCAGACTAGTGGACTTGAACCACTCAACTCTAGTTCTGAACATTTCACATCCTATTTCTCTGTCTAACATGCTCACATCTAGTGCTGAAGTCAGCAAAGAGTATCATAAAAGTGCTACTACTTTTGAAGTTACATGTCAATATGCCTTGAGTTTAAGCAGTATTTCAAGTTGTACTACTAAATACATGCTACGCTCCAGCCCCAAACTTAGCTAGCCTCAAAAATTTTCAAAAGAATAGACAAGCTCCATTCTTCTGTGTAAGTGGTACCCGAGGAAAGCAGGTGTTGGAAATAACTTTAGAGCTGATTCTTGTTTTTACTAAGGTCACTTTAACTGGTATACCAGAGCAAAGGGTTTTCACAGTGGATGTAAATATAATTTATTCCTCCTTATTGTCAGAACAGCGTTAACAATCAGTAGGGTAAAAGAGAATCAAGCATAATTTATTTAATTCTCTCTCTTTTGTGTGCTTTTAAGTCAGTTTTCTGAACTTTGAAGAATTTTGAGAAAAATTTTCAAGTGGTTTATTCTATTATTTGAAACATCCCTTAAAAGACAAAAAACATGTTTGCCTCTCATGCAATTTTATCTGTTTACTGCAAAATCTAAGCTGTCACTAAAAATAATTTGAGTTGCATTAGTCCTTTCCACTGCTAAAATAATACTACATATACATCAATATCTTACTCTAAGGCTATGTACACACTACCATTTTTAACGCGCAATAATCCTCTTCCGCATTAATTCTCCCGTGGCTGTTGTTGCGCGAGATCGCGTACACACCATGCTTGCTCGAACGGAACAAAGCCCCCCCCCCTTCTGATCGCAGTCCTCCAGTAAAGCAAAGGGGATTGTGGGTACCTATCCCAGAGTCCCCAGTATCATCTCCCGTGGTGCATTCCGCTACCGACGCTACCCAGCAGTTGCCAATAGCAACGAGCGCGAATTTCAAATTGAAGCAACCTTCTTTTCGGCACTGCCTTTTCTGAATCGCCATGGATTCAGCCGTGATCTTGAATGCTGCCTTCAGCATTGTGAACACAGCCCAGATTCTGTTGCGGCTTGCCTTTGGCTATGATTCAGAGCATGACACGGATGACTCGGTCTCGGATAATGACAGCATTGAAAACAAAACGGACATTCTGATCTGTTTCGCGGACCAGCAACACAGCCTGAACCGCCGTGTTTGGTCCCGGCAGACGAGCACAGACTGGTGGGAACGAATCGTCCTTCAGCTGTGGGACGATGATCAGTGGCAACAGAACTTGAGAATGCGGAAAGCCACATTTATGGAGCTATGCCAGGAGCTTGCCCCTGCCCTTCGATGCAAGGACACGAGGATGAGACCCGCCTTGACAGTGGAGAAGCGTGTGGCTATCGCACTTTGGAAACTGGCGACTCCAGACTGCTACCGCTCGGTCGCAAACCAGTTTGGGGTTGGACGCTCGACTGTTGGAGTGGCACTGTCACAAGTATGCAGAGCCATCAACCGTATTCTGCTCAGGAGGATGGTGACCCCGGGAAACGTGAGGGAGATCATCGCAGGATTTAATGAGTTGGGCTTCCCGAACTGTGGGGGTGCAATAGATGGGACTCACATCCCTATTCTCGCTCCCGACCACCTTGCCTCTGAATACATAAATAGGAAAGGATACTTTTCGATGGTTCTACAGGCACTGGTGGACCACCGTGGTCGCTTTATGGACATTAATGCTGGCTGGTCTGGAAAGGTGCACGATGCACGCATCTTTAGAAACTCTGGACTATTCAGAAGGCTACATGCGGGCACCTTTTTTCCAGACGAGAAAATAATTGTGGACGGTGTAGAGATGCCAGTGGTGATACTTGGGGACCCCGCCTACCCACTGATGCCATGGCTCATGAAGCCGTACACTGGGAAGTTGGATCCTGACAAGGAGCGTTTCAATTACCGGTTAAGTAGATGTAGAATGGTTGTGGAGTGTGCCTTTGGCCGTTTAAAAGCACGCTGGAGAGCGCTGTATGGCAGGCTAGATCTTCATGAGGACAAGATCCCAATAGTTATTTCTGCTTGCTGTGTTCTTCACAATATATGTGAAAGCCGGGGGGAGAGATTCAGGAACTCGTGGACCATTGAGGCACAATGTCTGGAAAATGCCTACCAGCAACCAGACACGAGGGGTATCCGGGGGGCGCAGCTAAGGGCAGTTTGCATAAGGGATGCGTTAAAAACCCATTTTAGTACTGTGGGTTAAAATTGTACCTTTGAATTTAATTAGTAACCGTTTTCTATTTTTTTCAACTATTAAAAAATAAGCTCTAGAACTTTTGGTTTATTCCCATCTAATCATTCATTAAAGCAAAAACCGTTAATGTTAAATTACTGAAACAAATAAAGAAAGTCAGATTAAGTTTAACAAGGTTTCAACTTTATTCAATTAACAGTTATCCAAACTCGGGTTTGAGGGGAGTAGGGACTAAAGGTGGGTATAGGTGCGGGACTCAACAACATACGTTGGGGGAGGGGTTCTGTTAACATTACACCATGGATGTCCATGGTGGTCTAAAAACTGTCTGGGGGGGGAATGTGGCGTGGATGCACTGAAAGGCATATGAGGCTGATGATGGGGGGGGCGAGCCTGGAGCAGACCGACCATGCTCTTGAGGAGGTTGGTCTGCTCTTGCATGATGCCTATCAGGGCATCCTTCTGCTGCTCTCTCCTCGCACTGCTCTGTCTCCTGTCCTGCCTACACTGCCTCCTCCATTGCCTTGTCTCCCTCGCAGAAGCCTCATGGAACTGCATGAGCTCCTGGAAAACGTCTTCCTTGCTCCTGCGAGGCCTCCGCCTTATCCTCCTCAGGCGCTCAGCTGCAGCTGTAGACTGTCCACCGAAGGTCATTCCTGTTCAGATATGAAAAATGTAGAATGCCGCTATTGTTCTCGCCACGGTCAGGAGCAAATAATGTTGTTCTCCCCACACATTCCTTCAATACACAAGTGGGGACCTACGGGGGGGGCGGTAACAAATTTCCCAAAGCTTGGGACGGGTTGCTGAGGTAGTACAAGGGAGAGTTGAGTATTGCCACTGCTAGTTCTGATCCCGTGCCCGAGATGGCTGCAATAGAGGAAGATCTCACACTGCTTAGAGTGCCTCTGCAAGCGAGAATGCATCTCCTTCATGTTGCCGACTTCAAGCCGGGACCTTACGCTGCAGGATTGTGCGCAGCAATGGTACCCGCAGCAGTGCTTGCGAGGATGAAAGGAAGAGTGTCCCTGAATGGTGGAGGGCAAAGGAACGCTCTACCATGTAATTTCAAGAGAAGACTCTGGAAATATTTGGATAACGCGTTCAGTGACTTGAAAGGGAACGACTACTTGGAAATCGAGGCATACATTGATGACCTTTTTATGTAATGCTAGTAACACCTTTACACATCTGTAAGGTACAGAACTGAACTGAAGACACAGAAAACGAAAACCCCTTGCATAAAAACCATGTATACGCTGAGCTGTAGCAGCTAGAATAGAGAACACTGCGAACGGGACTTACCAGAGCTGCCTTCTGATGATTCCTGGGTAGGCGTGGAGAAGGAATCAGTGGAGCTTGTTTCTGGCTGGGTGGAAAATAACTCCTGGCTCCCCGGGTCGGTGGCTCCGTTCTCTCCGTCCTCGTATTCTTCATCTTCTGATTCCTCGTCCACAATTGCCTCGTCGCCTTCTGCTGCCTTCTCTGTTTGGGATGCAGTCTCCGAAGTGTCTACCGTGCAGTTCGGGGTGGTTGTGGGATCGCCGCCCAGGATCGCCTCCAGCTCCTTGTAATACCTGCACGTTGCTGGCGCAGAGCCAGAGCGCCGGTTAGCCTCTCTGGCTCTGTGAAATGTTATCCGAAGCTCCTTCACCTTTGCCCGGCACTGCAGGGTGTCTCGCTCGTACCCCTTTTCGGTCATGGCTTTTGAAATTTGACCGAAAATGTCAAAATTCCTCCGGCTGCCCCGTAACTGTGACTGCACGGCGGACTCTCCCCAGATGCCTATCAAGTCCATCACCTCTGCTGCTGTCCAGGCTGGAGCTCGTTTGCTGCGGCGCGACGACATTGCAAGCGAAGCACACAGAGGCAGCAGCACTGAACAGCGAGGCAGAAGGGAGAGTGGGGAATTCAAAAATTCGCGGGACAGAAGAGGAGGTCGGGAAAAATGACGTCACGGCGATAGAGTACAGGCGGAAGTGCAGAGGGGAGGGAATTTGAATTGTGGGCCATTTCCGGAATTTTCACATTGCGCGAGAAGCGTACACACACGGGCCATCGCGCAACAACTATTCCGCGTTAGCAGCAACCACGCTCGTTTAGGTGGTTTACATTTTGCGCAAAAAGAAGGGACTTAACGCGGAATAACTAAGTTGTGTGTGTACGCTCTGTTTGTTATCGCGCGATAAAGGGCTTTATCGCGCAATAACTTTGCAGTGTGTACAAGGCCTAACTCAAGCATTGCAGAATTTTATCTCTAGCTACATAATTTATTACAACCAAACAGCAGGTAAGTGGATACAGACAAATCTATTGCATGATTAAAAGGACAAAGCTTGCTTATCTCATGAGTATGAATAGCCCCACTAACCTCATAGACTTTAAGGTCAGAAGGGACCAGTACGATCATCTAGTCTGACCTCCTGCAAAATGCAGGCCTCAAGACCTCACCCACCCACCTCCTGCAGCGAACTGCTCACAGAAGTAACAGAGGTATGAATTGGCCCAAAATATTTCTAAATTATAACAACAAACCAATAATAAAACTATAGATATAAAAAGCTCATACCAGATCATATGCAGCCATAAGCTTTTTCTGCACCTCAGGCATAGTCCCCAGGGGCTCCAGATAAGGGAATGCATCCTTCATATAGACAGAGGCAGAGGGAGTATTGTCACTGTTTATGAGTCGCGAGGACAAAGTCAAGATGCACTGCTTCAGACTGGCAATTGGAGGGAGTCCACAAAGCTCTTTAACAGACACTATTGCGTTCTGTGGGGAAAAATGGATTTGCATTTACCATCGCTCATCATCCCATTTTGGTTCACAAAAGTAAGTCAGCTAACGTCAGCTTGTTTCTTTCTCAGACACACAAACCTGCCTGTAAGTCCAAAGGGTTTCATGAGCATTTGGAAAATTCTCAGAATAGGTTTGTCCCTGTGATCAAACTGTTCCAAGTACATTCACAATAAGGTATCAGTGAGGAAAAGAAACTCATAAAAATTAAAAGATAATCTGCAAAGAGTAAAATTAAAAATGGGGCTGTGACCTTTACGGCTTCTTTATAATTTTTAAACAAGGCCTGAAAAAATATTTATCTACTTATTTTTTAAATTTAGGAATATAAACTCATGTTCACTGATTTTGCGGAAGGATTCATCAGAGGACTAGATTAGTGGAGTGACATACTCAGCCCTTACCTGACTGATGGAGGTTGTTTACTTTTTCCCCAAAAGAAAACTTTTGTCCTGAAACTTGGTAAACAGTTTGCATTAGGCACTGTCAACACAGTGAGCTACTATGTGGCAAGCCAGTGTGAGTATCTACAGTGCACCAGTTTGCCTCACATTAAAGTCCCAAGCGGACGCTGGTACAGCACAGTGATATTTCTACTAAGCTACACACTGCACTTTCACTTTCACTGCACCATGTCCATAGAGTGAGCTACTGAATGGCAAACTGGTGCATTGTAGATTCACACCCTGGCTTTCTAACCAGAACTCTCTGTGTTAGCAAGCCCTAAGAGCTGTGAAAAACAAAAAAAACCAAAAGGGCAAGATTCTCAAGTCCACCTCTTTGTGCCCAAAGTAGTTTAATGCTTTTCTGATTCTGGTCCAGCATCAGTCTGTCCTGACAGGATGGCCCAGCAGCTGGAAATGTGCCTGTCTATAAATACCCAGCCTCAATCCCTTTACACCAGATCTATACCACCTACATTCCACCGTGGTAGAAGAACGCTCAGACAACCAATCTGCCAGCCCACATGTGCTTTGTTCTGGCAGGCCAGCTATAGTGTGGCCAGGATCTGGCTAGAAGAATTTTAAATGGTCTAAGTACAAAGCTATTTTCTACTCAAATTCTCAGATTTCAATCTTTTATGTCTAAATCACACCTGTTCTCTAATCATCCATTGTCCTCTAGCAAAAGGGAAAAGCAAGCAAGAGAACATAGGAACAACCATACTGGATCAGACCAATAGTCCATCTAGTCCAGTATCTTGTCTTGCAATAGTTGCCAATGTCAGATGCTTCAGAGGGAATGAACAGAACACGTAATCATCAAGCAATCAGTCCCATTAGCCATTCCCAGCCTCCGGCAAACAGCAATCCCTGCCTATCCTGGCTAATAGCCACTGATGGACCTACCCTCCATGAACCTACCTAGTTCTTCTTTTTTAACCCAGTTATAATTTTGGCCTTCACAACATCCTCTGGCAAGGAGTTCCACAGGTTGTCTGTGTGTTGTGTGAAGAAATACTTCATTTTGTTCATTTTAAACCTGCTACCTATCAATTTCATTTGGGACGCCTAGTTTTTGTGTTATCAGGAGTAAATAACACTTCCTTATTTACTTTCTCCATATCAGTCATGATTTTATAGCCCTCTATCATATTCCACCCTCTGCCCCCAACTCATCTCTTTTCCAAGCTGAAAAGTCCCAGTCTTATTAATTGCTCCTCACATGGAAGCTTTTCCATACCCCTCACCATTTAAATTGCCCTGTTCTAAGTCTAATACATCTTTTTAGAGTTGGAGCAACTAGATCTGCATGCAGTATTCAAGATGTGGGCATATTATAGATTTATAAAGAGGCAATACAATATTTTCTGACTTATCTATCCCCTTCCTAATGATTCCCACGTTTCTGTTAGCCTTTTTGACTGCTACTGAACACTGAGTGAACGTTTTAATAGAACTATCCACAATGACTCCAAGGTCTCCTTCTTGAGTGGTAACATCTAATTTAGACCCCATCATTTTATATGTGTAATTGGGATTGTGTTATCTAGCCACTGTGCATTATTTTGCATTTATCAACATTGAATTTCATTTTGTTGCCCAGTCACCCAATTTTGTGAGATACCTTTGTAACTCTTCACAGTCTGCTTTGGACTTAACTACCTTGGATAATTTTGTATCGTTTGCAAATTTTGACACCTCACTCTTTATTCCTTTTTCCAGACCATTTATGAAAATGTTGAATAGTACTGGTCCCAGTGCAGACCCCTGGGGAACACCACTATTTGCCTCATTCTATTCTGAAAACTTACAATTTATTGCAACCCTTTGTTTCCTATCTTTTAATCAGTTACTAATCTAGGGGAGGACCTTCCCTCTCATGCCATGTCCGAGCCTTTAGTGAGGGACCTTGTCAAAAGCTTTCTGAAAATATAAATACACTGTAGCCATTGGATCACCCTTATTCACATGCTTATTGACAGCCCCCAAACATTTTAGTAGATTAGTGAGGCATGATTTCCCTTTACAAACACCATCTTGACTTTTCCCCCGAAAAACTGTAGTCATCTATGTGTCTGATAATTCTGTTTCTTATTCTGACTACAGTTCAACCAATTTGCCTAGTACTGAAATTAGGTTCACTGGCCTGTAATTGCCAGGATCACCTCTGAAGCTCTTTTTTAAAAAAATTGACATCACATTAACTACCCTCTGGACAGAAGGTACAGAAATGATTGAAATGATAGGTTACATAGGTTACAGTTAGTAGTTCTGTAATTTCACATTTGAGTTCCTTCACAACCCTTGGGTAGATGCCATCTGGTTCCGGTGACTTATTACTGTTTAATTTATTAATTTGTTCCAAAACCTCCCATAATGACATCTCAGTTTGGGACAGTTCCTCAGATTTGTCCCAAAAAGAATGGCTTAAATTTGGGAATCCCCTCATATCCTCAGTCATGAAGACTGATGCAAAGAATTCATTTAGTTTCTCCACAATAACCTTATCTTCCTTGAATGCTCCTTTAGCTTTGTCCGGGAGCTTCCGGCTTCTGATGTATTTAAAAGAAGTTTTGTTGTTACTTTTTGAATCTTTAACTATTCTTCAGATTCATTTTTGGCCTTCCTAATTATATTTTTTACACGTCACTTGCCACAATTTATGCTTGTTTTTATTTTCCTCAATAAGATTTAACTTCCATTTTAAAAGGATTCCTTTTTTGCCTCTAACTGCTTCTTCATTGTTTAGCTACGGAGGCACTTTTTTGGTCCGCTCACAACTATGTTTTTTAATTTGAGGTACACATTTAGACTGAGCCTCTGTTATGCTGTTTTTTAAAAGTTTTTTGCAGGAATTTAACTTTTGGCACTGTGTTTTTTAATTTCTGTTTAACTAACTTCCACATTTTGGTGTAGTTCCCCTTTCTGAAATTAAATACTACCATGCTGGGCAGCTTTGGTGTGCTGCTTTGGTGTGCCCACCACTCACTACCAACAGAGATTTACATTTTATTATGTTATGGTCACTGTTCCCAAGCACTTCAGCTATATTCACCTCTTGGAACAGATTCTTTGCTCCACTTAGGACAAAATCAAGAATTCCCTCTTCTTTTGTGTGTTCCAATACAGCTGCTTCAACAAGCAGTCATATAAGGTGTTAAGAAACTTGAACTCTGCATCCCATTCAGAGATGACATGTACCCAAATGAATATTTGAAATTCCCTCATTATTACTTAGTTTTTTATTTTTACAGCCTCTCTAATTTCTCTGAGTATTTCACAGTCACTATCACGATCCTGGTCAAGTGGTCAGTAGTATATCCCATCTGCTATATTCATGGAATTACTATCCAGACATTCTATAGCACAATTTGGTTCATTTAAAATTTTCATTTCAATTGACTCTGCTTCTTTCTTTCTCATATTTAACGCCAGTAGAACCTATTCTGTCCTTCCAATATATTTTGTACCTTGGTATTACTGTGTCCAATTGATTATCTTCATTCCACCAAGTTTCTAGGATGCCTGTTATATCAATAACCTCATTTAACCTGAGGCACTCAAGTTCACCCATCTCGGTATTGAGACTTCTAGCATTTTGTACATAAGCAGTTAAAAATGTCACTTTTTAGCTGTATGCCATTATGTGATGTAATTGAATGCGAGTCTTTTTCATTTGACTGTTTCTCATCTATATTTTATCCAGTTCCTTCGTCTTCTCTTGACTAGGATATAGAGAATCTCCATTAAGGGATGTTTCTGTCCAAACCTTATGCTCCTCCATACCTGTCAGCATTTCCCCAGCCCTTAGTTTAAAAATCACTCTATGACCTTTTTAATTTTATGTGCCAGCAACCCAGTTCCATTTTGGTTTAGGTGGAGTCAATCCTTCCTGAATAGGCTCCCCTTTTCCCAAAAGATTCCCCAGTTCCTAATAAATCTAAACCCCTCCTCCCTACACCATCATCTCATCCACACATTGAGAACCTGTAGTTCTGCCTAGCTGGCTCATGGAGGTCCTGGACTTCAATCTCTCACCTATCAGCCCAAACTTGTTCTCCAAGACTCTATCTTTACCTATGTGAAATAAAAAATTCATTGTCTTTCAGGCCTGACCTGCACAGCAGAAAAAATAAAGAAGGGGGGACACATTTTTTCCATTTCATAGGTCATCTGTAAGAAAATCAGGTGACCCAGGTCAAACCTAATTAAAACTCCATAATTTATGCAGAAGTCAGTGGACACATAGCTGATCTGCCCTCATGATTTACCTTCTGCCAAGTCATACACAGTTGCCAAAATCCACAAAAATCACAGTAAGAGAACACTGTAGCAAATAACAGAACACAACTGTTATCATACTACGTTTTCCTAACAGGCCAGGCACCAGAAAATGTTCAACTAATTAACCGAGGCTCTTCTATTAACCAAATATATTTGAAAATTAAATCTGTTGTCTTGTTCATCTACAAAATATCTGAGAACAAGACCTAGAACCAAAATTTAGTTTTTGAACACACACTGATACTATTTTTGGGTCAGGTTTATTAATTATTTTCTGGTTATACTACTTCGTGTATACAGCTGTAATCTAATATTTATTGTTACAAAATAAAGGAATGTAAGGGAACAGAAAAGGGAGCCAGAGGTTCAAACTAGATATTTTCAAGGCCTGCAAGGAAGAAAAGCCTGGGAAGAGTTTTCCATTCTTAAAAATATGCTTAAGATATTCCTCCGAGAGTGATTTATAACTTATGTCATTTTGTAAACTTTTCCAGCTGCCAGAATTAAATTTACTTTAGACTCTGTCCAAAATTGCAGGGTCAGTGAAATAATATAAAATGTGGTTTTGCCCTGTTTTCCAGGGATAAATGCACTATTTCCTTTGCTTTACCAAGGAAATAGCTATTCGCACATTACCCTATATAAATAAAATTCTTATTCTACAATGTTATTCAGTTTGGTTTCTCTTTGGCAGCACCTGCACCACAGGTTTGATTCTTTCCCCCGTCACTGAATCAGTGAGAATGCATCCAATTAAGGACAAAAGAGTGCAAACTAGCTATGCTGGCTCACATTCTGAACCCATCCATCCTAGCACCACATTAAACTTTTTCAATAGTGATGCATTCTGGGCACTTATCCCACTGTTTCTGATGCATTTAGAGCTACTGGACTCTGGGAATATAGTACTGTAGCAGGAGGTGTAGCTGAACCATTTAAGCCCGAACTGTGTTAATGCTGTCCACACTGCACTGACTCAGCTCCAATTAAACCAGCATTTAGCTAAAAAGAAAATGTAATCCAAATGTTATTTGGCTCACATGTTAAATCTATAGTGCACTTTTGGGTAAAAAGGAATGTGTCTTAGGTAGAATCACAGTTCTTCACAGAATAAACTTCTCAACTGTAGAAAAGACCTCAATGATTCATACATCTGGGTGTTCTCTCTCTCACGTACACACACACACATGCTCTCTCACACTCTCTCTCTCTCCACTAGTTAGCAGGACACAGGCAAGCTGACATACTCCAGAAAGGAAACAATGGGATGTCTCTCTAGTCCTATGGCCTGGAGACACAAGTTAGCCTTCAACTCAAATCTCCCAATTAGTTAACGTCAACGGAGTGGGTTTGGATTGATTGACTGACTGACTGACGGATTTATAAATATTTTTCAAAAATTAAACAGTTGTTTAGCTATCTGTGTTAATTAACCGCAGTAAATATCAATCATTTGCTCCTCGACACCTTATGTATTTAAACTGTAAGGGCTAAATTCTCCTTTTAGTCAAACAGGAATAATTTTGAAGCAAATCCATTGACTTCAATGGAGTTCTACTGCTGTGACTGATCTCGGAATCTTTACCCAAGTGTTCAGTACAAAGCAAGAATGAAGGACTAAGTTTCATACCTGCATGTTTTCCCTCATGTCAGTGGCCTCTCGTAGTGGATGCACAGCTAGTTTAAAGATGTCATCTATAACCTTAAGGCCCGTGTTCCTCAGCATGGTATACTCGCTTCCTTTCTTTCCTATTCTCACTGACAGACTGCGCTTTTGTGCTTTTCCTCCTCCACTTCGATTAGTTATTGCAATGTGAACAAAAAGTGTAACATGTTCCATGATATCTCCAACAAAGGAGCGCAAGGGTATATGTCGATATCCTGGCTGTAAACATTCAAGTGGTATGGTATACTGACCTATAAACTCATCACCAATATAGTCATCATCCAAAACAACAAAACGGATCATGGCAAGTTCTGGTAGATTTATTTGAAACTCAAAGGTTTCATCAAAAATCGGATTGTCACTGTTTTGCTGAACAGTTTTAGTTCTTTGTTCTGCACAGTCTGCAGGAATTCCATGAATTTCTATGCAAACATATGGGTCTATGACATCCCCTTTTGCACAAGCTCCTTTAGGCTTTGGAAAATTTTGACCACTGATAATTTTGACATGTAGAACTTGAGGAGACACTCCTGGAACAATGCCCTTTGTATTTGCACTAAAGTAAGATACTTCATCACGCATCACAGACGGTCTAAGGACATATCCACATCCCCCATTCTGTAGAAACCAGCCAGTATGTAGATCCATCATTGGTCCTGGAGTCTGATAGTTCATTGCCACTATCTGACAACCACAATTCCAAAAATCTTGGGGATTTAAGTTACTAGAGTCTATCCTCATAGCACTTGGATATATCCTAGATAAAAATTTCTTGTTGTAATTGACAAAGTCCTCTGGATACTCATTTGCTATTCTACTGGCTTCTGCCTCACTGAAAGAGCAGATTTCCCAGTAATTCTGATTTTTCATAGAAACCTCAAAATCTTTGTACTGGACAGATTTGCATATCGATACCAAATCAGACAGCTCTCTGCACAGCCAGATCAGCCTTGGTTCATTCACATAATTTTCAGACATTCTTCGAGATATTTCAGCCTCTTCATCTTCATCAGTGACTTCTCCTTCTATTAAATCCTGGTCAGAGGGAAGTTTCTTCCCTTTCACGATGATCTTCATTTTCAGTTTCTCAGGTGATGGGAGGTAGGCATCTGATGGTAAAGGTGTTTCTGTATAGAGTTTGTTTCCAAAAATCTTCTTCATGTGTTGAACCATTACTTTTTGTTGTTGCATTGAGCAGTGGTTACCCAAACAGAGAATGAGAGGATATTCTGAAGTAATGAAGGCTAATTTGTTTATTACCTCAATAACATTTCGAAAGGCAAGCGGTGACATCATGCTATTACGGTTACAAATGATGGGCTCATTGTCTGGACCATCACAAACATCAAGTTCAATACTTCTACAATTCATTTTTAAAGCCCTAACATAACCATTGATATCTGCTGGTCCTCTGAACTGGTCTTCTATTAGATAGGTATTGTGAGATGCATTGATATAGTAATGTGATAAAGGCTGGGTCATATCCTGGACAACTTTTTTGTGCTCAGGGTCAAAAATGTCACATTCTGGGGACACCAAATACTGAGTAAATCCATCAATTGCAAGAAACCCCTTCAACCGTCCTTCTTGAGAAAGCTCATACCTGCGGATAATGTCTAGACACATTTCTTCTGTTATATGAGCAACTCCTTGCTCAGCTTCCAAAAAAAGCATGAGGTCATTGGCATCTAAATATTCTTTGTTTTTAGATATCTGCACTAGTAAGAAATAAACTTCGGGTCTTGTGCAAAGTTCACTGAATGCTTCACAAAATTCCTCTTTAGTTACTCGAGTTGTTAGTTTTTCTTTACTTTTCTGGATTTCCTTAAATTTCAATCTAATCTTTGATTCCTTTAGGGTAGGATTAAGCTGTTTGATTAACTCCACAGATGTATCTTCTAACATTATGCCATTACCATCAACATCTGCAGCTTCAAATACAGTTTTTAGCCACACAAACCGCGGGGTATTCTGACTACTTTCCATCAAATCCAAAGGTTGTTTGCTACGAGAAACCAGGTACCGTAAACCTGAGACCCAAATGTTGGCCACATCTGCTGAATTGGCAACTAGGTCAAGAGACTCGTAGTTCTCCCCATGAATTACAGAGAATGCACAGTCTTCACTAATCTGGTCTGCAAGTCCATTGTTCCTGAATGTTTCAGTGTTCTTCCCTAGTCTTATCTCCTTTACAGCAGAAATGTCAAGCTTAGCCTTGTCAAGATCTTTCTTGGAAGGTTCCCAGCGAAGAGCTTGCAAATCAGGGTCTAGCGTAAAAAAACGATTATAAATGCGGGAATTTGGACGGACTTTCTTCAGTTCACACCCAGCCTGCATAAAGCTGATACAGTCACTAGCACTGCTTATTTTCTTCTCTGATGGCATGCTGCTGAAGGACACAGTTTTCTTCCTTCCACATTTTTGGTTGGAAGGATCCTGTAAAATAATTAAAAAATAATTAAATTTTATCTGACCATTTGACAAATGTATATATAACATACAAAGCATAGCTACCTTATGTTTATTTGACCATCAAAACACAGAGCACCACCTCTTCCCATAATTCAATTCTCTACTCGGTTATAGAATATAACTGCACAGTACCTTGCCTGGCTGTAACAACATAGCTGCCAAATTTCCTCACAGAACTCCCCTCAGCAAGTGCATGGAAGTATGAGGGGAAGTGGCTTCTTATGTCATACACCCCTTAGAAACATATTGAGAGGAGAGGGGTTTGGGGCAGTCAACGTAACTGGAGAAGCTGGATTTGGGTGAGGGTTCGCTAAGCAGGGAGAAGCTTGACAGTTGTAGAATTAACCTGGAGGGTTGCTACAGAGACAAAGGGGGTCTGGGCTCTAATCTACATGGCCTGCCATTTTTGACAGCAGTCGAAGGGAGATAGGCAAGTTACTTAAAATAATTTGCGTATCTCCCTTCGACTTCCTAATGGCCAGTGGGTCCACTGCGCTGAGTTGAAGTGAAACGCCATCCCTTCAAGTCACGCTACTTCAGTTCAGGGGCTGGAGTTAATCCATCGATCCCCCAATCACTTAAGTGAGTATTCACTGGGAAGTTCAATCTGACAGTGGCAAATTTGCTGCTGTCTAGACAAGCCCTGGGTGTATGGAGAGAACTTGGAACAGCCTGGGTGATTTCTGAAAGGGGAGGAAGCCTGGAATATCTTGGAGGGTTGGGGTGGAAGGGAAAGTCTGGGTGTGCAGAGATAGCCCAAACTTCATTCTAACCAGCTATCCATTTCTCTCCCCAACCCTTTAGTGATGCTACTCTCAGGATTTGATCCCCATTCTCGCCATATCTAGTGTTTCCATAAAGCCCCAGCCACTGACATCAGAGGAACATGGGAGACTCCCAGCAGACACAGACAGAAAGAAGTTTCCAGCTTGGAGAGTTGCAGAGAACAGGCAATTGACTGATCTTTGATTACAAGCAGTAAATATGCCCAATGGCCTGAGATGGGACATTTGATGGGGTACGGTCTGAGTTATTACAGAAAATTCTTTCTTGTGTGTCTGGCTTTTGAGTCTTGCCCACATGCTCAGGGATTAGCTGATCGTCATATTTGGGGTTAGGAAGGAATTTTTCTATAGGGCAGGTTGGCGGGGACCCTGCGGGGCGGGGTTGCCTTCCTCTGCAGCATGGGGCACAGGTCACTTGCTCGTAGATTCTTCTGCACCTTGAAGTCTTCAAACCGTGATTTGAGGACGGTACTAACTCAGCCATAGGGTAAAGGTTTGTTACAGGAATGGGCGGGAGGTTCTGTGGCCTGCACGAGGCAGAAGGTCAGACTAGGTGATCATAATGGTCCCTTCGAACCTTAGAGTGTCTGAGAACAGCCTGAGCGCATGAACCACGTGCTCCTCAATGGCTCCGTAACAAGGAGGGAAAGAACAATAGGCCCCACGGGCAGAGCTCAGGATACC
Organism: Pelusios castaneus; assembly: GCA_007922175.1. Taxonomy (NCBI): domain Eukaryota; kingdom Metazoa; phylum Chordata; order Testudines; family Pelomedusidae; genus Pelusios; species Pelusios castaneus. Next base: position 936,161 of record ML685817.1, on the reverse strand, counting down.
ATCCCAGTCCGGTCCATCAGGGAGGCCGGGGCCCTCCAGGCTACCAACGCTGCCTTCTGTCCCAGCCCCAAGGATGGGCTCGCACCAGGATCTGTGCCTCCTCCCCCCAACTCAGCTCCCACCCGTCTCCATACCAGGAGGGCGCCATCCTTCCCTCCTGGCTCCATGCCGTCTGGTCACAGGTGGGGAAGAGAGCAGCCAGATGGGAAGCAGGAAAACTGCCAGGTTACCTGGTCAGCAAGTACCACAGTAGCCCCAGTGGCCAGGAGGAGCAACTGCAGCCCAAAAACCTATTGCCTGCCCGAAACCCCGCTGGAGGCATGAGAATTAGTACAGAAAATGTAAGCTCCCTAAAATCCCGGGAGGTCACAGGGCCTGTTTTTACATAAATAAATAAATAAGTGTGTGCCCTCAATGACTTGCCAGTAAAAAGCATGAATGAAAAGCAGTCACAGAAGTGTGGTACAATCCTTCATGGTTGCAAAACAGTGGCCTAGTTTGAAAACCAGGCCCTTATTTTTTCCCACTATAGATCTGTCCAGAAAACCAAATTCTCAGTAACAGAGTATTTTAAGGATCCCTCCGTGGGTCTGGATGACATTACCAGTTAAATTAAATACCATCATGTACTGCTCTATATAAAAACTAAGTATAAATGTCTAGATTCCTGAGATAAGTATTTTGAGAAGGTAAGTCATTGGTAAGTGCCTTATGTCCATCTTAGATACACCATGCTCTAACATTAGCCCATTCAAAAATATCAAAAGCATTATCAAATAAATACAACAATATTCAAAGCCAACTGGCTCTATTGGGAACAATCAAAAACCTTTAAACTTTAGCATTCAAGGTCTTTAGCTCGTCTGTCAAGGCAATGAATTAAAACTTTTAATGACAGGCAAAATTACTCTAGTCATTTATTGTAGTACTTAGTATGTTAATTAGAATTAAAACAGAGAGAAAGTCAATGAACCCAGCACTTGAGGTCAGCCTTTTTTTTTTAAACAAAAAAATTTATTATTTCACCAGCACATTTTTATGGTCCAGAGCCGTCATGCTGCAATTTAATTTATTGCCAATATGAAAATCTTTAAGCAACAGATGCTAATGAGTATAAATGAATGCAGTAAACTATGCAATAGTTTGTATAAGAGCCTTTTCTTTCCCACATTTTAATTTTTAAACAAAATTTACTTAAAACAACATGTTTGAGTTTTTAGCAATATCCATTTGAAATTCCATATCTAGCTTTTAGTGGAACACTGCAGAACCAAAAACCAAGTGTCTGAACCGAATTCCAATTATTCCAATGGAAGCAGGAACAAACTTTGCAGTTTTATGGTGAGTCTTGTGATATTAGGTACCTTTTACCCAAGGATATTTATAGGCAACAGGTTTAAAATAAGCAAAAGGAAGTACTTCTACACAATACATAGTCAACTTACAACTACACATCACACAGTCAACCTGTGAAACTTGTTGCCAGGGAATGTAGCGAAGGCCAAATCTATAACTGGATTCAAAAAAGAATTAGATAAATTCATGGAGGGTAGGTCCATCAATGTCTAATCACTAAACGGTCAGGGATGCAACCTCATCTCCTAAGTGTCCCTAAGCCTCTGACTGAAAGATACTGGAGCTGCAGGATGGGATGGATCACTTGATGATTTCTCTGTTCTGTTTATTCCCTCGTGAAGCACCTAGCATTGGCAACTGTCAGAAAACAGGATACAAAGCCAGATGGACCATTTGTCTGACCCACTATGGCCATTCTTAAAGCCCCAGCTGCATATTCAAAAAAAAAATTGTATGAGAATCTCAGCTTTCAATTTTAGTGAAATTCTAAACACATTAAACAAATGCACCCTAAATGGCTCAGAAACTAGGAGGCAAATGAAAAGAACCCAAATGTGTATTTAAAAACAAATCTCAGGATTTTTAAGCTAGTCTCATTATATTTTTGGTAATGACGTGATTTTTGAATGTTTGGGGTTGGCAATATTGCTCATATTTATTTTAAAAGAATTCACATTTAAAGGCTTCTTGAATAAATACAGTAAGACATTTTTTGACTTGGAATCCACCATAATCCATAAAATGATGTAGGTACTCTGGGCCAGATCCTCAGCTGGGGTAAATCATTGTAATCCCACTCATTTCAGTGGAGTCACTTTGATTTACACTAGCTCAGGATCTGTCATTTTGTCTTTGCCAGAGAGGGCAGCAAGATTTGTTATACAACATGTTCATCAATTGGTTTCTGTGGAAAAAACACAAGTTGTTTATTTATAGTTGGGAAATGGCTTCAATTTTTAATGAAATTGTTACACTGAATCAAACTAATTTATTTTAGATGTCAAAATTAATTGTCCTTTTGGGGCCATTGAGTGCTGCCTTTTAATGTTTGATCTTATGTTTTGGGTTGCTTGCAGGGTATTTTTAGTCGGTGTCTTCTAGGCAATGTAAAAGCTATAGAAAAATAGTGTTCCTTCTTCATGAAGGACTTTTTCATTTCTATCAACTCAATCAATTCAAACTTAATCCTGGGGACTAATTAGGTAAAACGAACAGGATGTGGATGTTATTGCAATGGATATGATTATTTTAATTGGCATTAATGACTAATCACTCTAATCTACAATTCAATACATAGAGGAGAAAACTATGCAATTTATAATGAGCTCATACTCTTCCCCACTCCCCCAGGTGCTCCTCATTGCATGAGTTCTTTGTAAAGATTTTAAAATGAAGCTTGCCAAATTTGTATATAATTTCAATTTAATAAGAGTTTTCATCTCCAAATTTAATCATCAAAAACACATTTATTCAAGTTTTGCAAACATTAAAAGCTCAGATAATGTGCCACTGATCTTCTTAAAACTCTATTAAATCTCAGGGGGAGAATATATTTTCTTCTAGAGGCACATGCTTATCTTACATTAAGAAAAGAATCTAATTTACACTCTTCAGCTAGTGGTAGAATGGGAACCACTAAGGACATTTCGGTGAACTATCTATTTTGTCATTCCATAATATGTTTATTAAAAATAAAAAGCAAAGTTTACTAACAAATCAGCCTGCTTCCATCTGTAAATAAGCATCAAACACAAAGATCTCCTGATAATTAGAGTTTTTCACCCAGCTGAATAAAAATTATTTAAACAAAATAAAAATTTAACACCCCCCTTCCCCCCAAAATAACCAACCAACAAAAAAAACCCAACCATATTTCTTCTCAAAACAAGCCATACCCAGCCTCTGCTCTGGCACCTTTACACTGCGCTAGTGAGGCAGCTAAGGATTCTATCGGTATGCTGTACCCAGTTCCAAGCCCCCCAATCCAAGAGGAATGTTACAAGATGACACAATTTAGAGAAGCTGCTTGACTGCTCTTAGGCTATGTACACACTACCATTTTTAACGCGCAATAATCCTCTTCCGCATTAATTCTCCCGTGGCTGTTGTTGCGCGAGATCGCGTACACACTATGCTTGCTCTAACGGAACAAAGCCCCCCCCCTTCTGAGCGCAGTCCTCCAGGAAAGCGAAGGGGATTGTGGGTACGTATCCCAGAGTCCCCAGTATCATCTCCCGTGGTGCATTCCGCTACTGACGCTACCCAGCGGTTGCCAATAGCAACGAGCGCGAATTTCAAATTGAAGCAACCTTCTTCTCGGCACTGCCTTTTCAGAATCGACATGGATTCAGCTGTGATCTTGAATGCTGCCTTCAGCATTGTGAACACAGCCCAGATTCTGTTGCGGTTTGCCTTTGGCTATGATTCGGAGCATGACACGGATGACTCGGTCTCGGATGATGACAGCATTGAAAACAAAACGGACATTCTGATCAGTTTCGCGGACCAGCAACACAGCCTGAACCGCCGTGTTTGGTCCCGGCAGACGAGCACAGACTGGTGGGAACGAATCGTCCTTCAGCTGTGGGATGATGATCAGTGGCAACAGAACTTTAGAATGCGGAAAGCCACATTTATGGAGCTATGCCAGGAGCTTGCCCCTGCCCTTCGATGCAAGGACACGAGGATGAGACCCGCCATGACCGTGGAGAAGCGTGTGGCTATCGCACTTTGGAAACTGGCGACTCCAGACTGCTACCGCTCGGTCGCAAACCAGTTTGGGGTTGGACGCTCGACCGTTGGAGTGGCACTGTCACAAGTATGCAGAGCCATCAACCGTATTCTGCTCAGGAGGATGGTGACCCCGGGAAACGTGAGGGAGATCATCGCAGGATTTAATGAGTTGGGCTTCCCGAACTGTGGGGGTGCAATAGATGGGACTCACATCCCTATTCTCGCTCCCGACCACCTTGCCTCTGAATACATAAATAGGAAAGGATACTTTTCGATGGTTCTACAGGCACTGGTGGACCACCGTGGTCGCTTTATGGACATTAATGCTGGCTGGTCTGGAAAGGTGCACGATGCACGCATCTTTAGAAACTCTGGACTATTCAGAAGGCTACATGCTGGCACATTTTTTCCAGACGAGAAAATAATTGTGGGCGGTGTAGAGATGCCAGTGGTGATACTTGGGGACCCCGCCTACCCACTGATGCCATGGCTCATGAAGCCGTACACCGGGAAGTTGGATCCTGACAAGGAGCGTTTCAATTACCGGTTAAGTAGATGCAGAATGGTTGTGGAGTGTGCCTTTGGCCGTTTAAAAGCGCGCTGGAGAGCGCTGTATGGCAGGCTAGATCTCCACGAGGACAGGATCCCATTAGTTATTTCGGCTTGCTGTGTTCTTCACAATATATGTGAAAGCCGGGGGGAGAGATTCAGGAACTCTTGGACCACTGAGGCACAACGTCTGGAAAATGCCTACCAGCAACCAGACACGAGGGGTATCCGGGGGGCGCAGCTAAGGGCAGTTCGCATAAGGGATGCGTTAAAAACCCATTTTAGTACTGTTGGTTAAAATTGTACCTTTGAATATAGTTACTAACCATTTCCTATATGTTTCAACTGTTAAAAATTAAGCTTTAGAAATTTTGTGTTTTTCCCCTGTAAACATTCATTGAATCAAAAACTGTTAATGTTAAATTAATGAAACAAATAAAGAACGTCTGATTAAGTTTAACAAGGATTCAACTTTATTTAATTAACATTGATCAAAACTCGGGTTTGAGGGGAGTAGGGACTAAAGGTGGGTGTAGGTGCGGGACTCAACTACATATGTTGGGGGAGGGGTTCTGTTAGGGTTACACCATGGATGTCCATGGTGGTCTAAAAACTGTCTGGGGGGGGAATGTGGCGTGGATGCACTGAAAGGCATATGAGGCTGATGATGGGGGGTGCGAGCCTGTAGCAGACCGACCATGGTCTTGAGGAGGTTGGTCTGCTCCTGCATGATGCCTATCAGGGCATCCTTCTGCTGCTCTCTCCTCGCACTGCTCTGTCTCCTGTCCTGCCTGCACTGCCTCCTCCATTGCCTTGTCTCCCTCGCAGAAGCCTCATGGAACTGCATGAGCTCCTGGAAGACGTCTTCCTTGCTCCTGCGAGGCCTCCGCCTTATCCTCCTCAGACGCTCAGCTGCAGCTGTAGACTGTCCACCGAAGGTCATTCCTGTTCAGATATGAAAAATGTAGAATGCCGCTATTGTTCTCGCCACGGTCAGGAGCAAATGATGTTGTTCTCCCCACACATTCCTTCAATACACAAGAGGGGACCTATGGGGGGGCGGTAACAGATTTCCCAAAGCTTGGTACGGGTTGCAGAGCTAGTACAACGGAGAGTTGACTATTGCCACACCAAGTTCTGATCCCGTGCCCGAGATGGCTGAAATAGAGGCAGATCTCACACTGCTTAGAGTGCCTCTGCAAGCGAGAATGCATCTCCTTCATGTTGCCGACTTCAAGCCGGGACCTTACGCTGCAGGACTGTGCGCAGCAATGTTGCCCGCAGGAGTGCTTGCGAGTCTGAAAGGAAGAGTGTCCCTGAATGGTGGAGTGCAAAGGAATGCTCTACCATGTAATTTGAAGAGAAGACTCTGGAAATATTTGGATGACGCGTTCAGTGAGTTGAAAGGGAACGACTACTTGGAAATCGAGGCATACATCGATGACGTTTTTAAGTAATGCTAGTAAAACCTTTACAGTTCTGTAAGGAACAGAACTGAGGACACCGAAAACAAAAACCCCTTGCAAAAAAACCATGTCTACGCTGAGCTGTAGCACCTAGAATAGAGGACATTGCGAACGGGACTTACCAGAGCTGCCTTCTGATGATTCCTGGGTAGGCGTGGAGAAGGAATCAGTGGAGCTTGTTTCTGGCTGGGTGGAAAATAACTCCTGGCTCCCCGGGTCAGTGGCTCCGTTCTCTCCGTCCTCGTAGTCTTCTTCTTCTGATTCCTCGTCCACAATTGCCTCGTCGCCTTCTGCTTCCTTCTCTGTTTGGGGTGCAGTCTCCGAGGTGTCTACCGTGCAGTTCGGGGTGGTTGTGGGATCGCCGCCCAGGATCGCCTCCAGCTCCTTATAGTACTTGCACGTTGCTGGCGCGGAGCCAGAGCGCCGGTTAGCCTCTCTGGCTCTGTGAAATGTTATCCGCAGCTCCTTCACCTTTGCCCGGCACTGCAGGGTGTCTCGCTCGTACCCCTTTTCGGTCATGGCTTTGGATATTTGACCGAAAATGTCAAAATTCCTCCGGCTGCCACGTAACTGTGACTGCACGGCGGACTCTCCCCAGATGCCGATCAAGTCCATCACCTCTGCTGCTGTCCAGGCTGGAGCTCGTTTGCTGCGGCGCGACGACATTGCGAGCGAAGCACACAGAGGCAGCAGCACCGAACAGCGAGGCAGAAGGGAGAGTGGTGAATTCAAAAATTCGCGGGACAGAAGAGGAGGTCGGGAAAAATGACGTCACGACGATAGAGGACAGGCGGAAGTGCAGAAGGGATGGAATTTGAATTGTGGGCCATTTCCGTTATATTCACATTGCGCGATAAGCGTACACACACTGGCCATCGCGCAACAACTATTCCGCGTTAGCAGCAACCACGCTCGTTTAGGTGGTTTACATTTTGCGCAAAAAGAAGGGACTTAACGCGGAATAACTGTAAGTTGTGTGTGTACGCTCTGTTTGTTATTGCGCATTAAAGAGCTTTATCGCGCAATAACTTTGTAGTGTGTACAAGGCCTTAGTTACACGATTGGCCCATCCAGTCCTGCCTGGCCCAGAAACTGGAGAAGAGCAAAGGGGACTTGAAGCCAACTCTGTCTCTGCTCAGGTCCAATGTTGAGCTTAGCTCAGCTAAATTCATAGTTCAGGGCCAATATAATTAATTACTTTATTTATGTCTTTAATAAATCCTATTCCTATGTTTTATTCTTCTAACCAACATTATACTAAAAATACTTTGTGCTGTAAAATTTGTGCTGTGTCTCTAGTGGCTATACTTCCTGAACTATGTCACCTTTCACCTTGGAATTACGTACAGGAATGATTACAGACACCTAACTAAAAGATGAGTTTTTGTGAATAAACAACAAAACTGTTTCTTATCCTAAATACCAAAGGTATTCACACTATAGGAAACTCTACAGTGTATTCACCCACAGAAGAACAATTCCTCTCTTGTATTATTCCAAAATATGTACTCAATTAGAAAGCACAATGTGATGTTCCACTGAATCCTTGGGTATGCCTACACTAGAAAAAGTTAAATTGACTTTGTTAAGTCGACTTAATAAGGTCAGATTTAAGTCGACTTAAAGCCGACCTTATTAAGTCGAGTTAACATAGTGGACTAAGTTGACTTAAAGTTAAGACGACCTACTGCCCTGAAGGCAACTTAAGGGTTACTCCCCGACCCCACCGTCTTTAAGTCAATTTAAGGAGTCGACTTAAGGCTTAAGTCGATCTAATGGGCAGTTGTTACTAGGTCAACTTAAGCTTTCATTAAGTCGACTTAATGAAATTAAGGAATTTCTTAAGTTGACTTAATAAAAGTCAGGTGTAGACATGGAGTAATTTAGGTCGACTTAAGGGTCCTTAAGTCAACCTAAATTGCCAGTGTAGACATACTCCTTGAGATTTAAAAGCATGTCTTTCTCAGAGATCCCAGGAAAAGCAAAATAGATCTTCACAGATAGTAAGTGCAGGAGGCTTCTAGCCCTGACATGTGCCATCTCAACTGCTGACATTTAATGTATTATGACCAAGGAAGAAGGAAGAAAAGAAAGTTGGTCAGAAACTCACACTGAAATCTAATACAAACAAAACACCTTTCAGTCAACCAACCTTACTGTTTCAGACCTTAGCTTCAAGTGTTTATACTTCAAAATCAACACCCGATGAAGAAATGCTTAATTTCAAGCAACTCCATGATTTCTTGGTAGTCATTTGATTACTTTATTCCAGAGATCTGTTCTAGTATGTCAACTTTTAAAGTGCCATGCACAATGAGTTCTGAATATGAACCTATAAGCAATAATAGCTATGCTTAAACAAATTATTCCCTCATAGTTTAATGTTTGGTGAGCTGTTTTTCTTGTGTCCCTGATTAGGAATATTTGTCTCCACACTATATCCAGGTTTGAATTTGGTCAATGCAGCACTATGTCTCTTGGAAAATATTTATGATCATTGCTTGGGAGCTCAAAAGCAACTCAGGATCCACATGTATTTGACAACAGAAATTGTGATTACATTCTTACATAACTTTTTCTCTCTTGACATGTTTGAAATAAAAAAAAAGAAAATACTGCAAAGCTTCTTTCTATTTAAAACATAAAGTCTCAAAGAATGGGAATCAAAACACTAGCTGTAAAGTAGCATTTATAAACATTGCTGTTTTTCCACGGTTAAAAAAAATTCCATAAATAAATTCAGATCAACTTAACTGACTAATCATGGGGCCTGATGTTCAGAAGTGAGGAGTTCCTACAATTCTAACAGCAGTCAACAAGATCTGCTGGTGCTCAGAACTCTGAAAATCACACTGTGACCGGGGCCTCCTGGGATACCTTCCTGGACGCGCAAAAATCAGGGCAAGCTGCAAAACCAGGAGCTAAACTCCCCACACACTGATGGGTGGTACTTAAACCAGTCTCCCTATCAGTCACAACCAGGTTTCTGGTTCCCCACACTGGGTACCAAGAAATCTGGCCAAAATAGAAACAGCTCCCTTTATTGCACTCCAGCTCCTCTGGCTCCCACTTAGCTGCACGGTCCCTTAAAGATATAGGTTCTCCTGACCCCAAAGGGCCAGCCACAGCACACAGAACAATATAGGTTTGGATCTTACCCAAAATACCACACTGGTAGCCAATCCTTTAGCAACTATAACTAAAGGTTTAATATAAGAAGAAAAGAAGCAAAATATGAGATGTTAAAGGGTCAAAGCGAATCACATACATACAAATGATTTAAAGTTCATGAAAAGCAGTTGCAGGCTTGTTCCTCTGGTAAACACCCAGCATCAGGGTGGGCCTCAATCCTTTGTTCAGTCTCAGAGGAATAGTTCCAGAGATGGTTGTTGGCTGTAGACTGAGGACTTGAAAAGCAAGATGGTGTTGGAGTTGCTGCCTTTTATCACCTCTGGCCTTCTCCATGCTGTGTGCAGGTCTCTCCAATCAAACTGGAGTTGAGTCACATGTTTAAGTCCTAGTGGCTCAACAGGTTTTCTTCTTCGGCCCATTATACTGGGGAGCTTCCTTTATGGGCCATTAAGGAGACAATGGCCAGGCAGACATTCAGTCTGGGGAATTTTCCCAGCCTTACACAAGTTAAAATATAACAATCATATTCCTAACTTCTAATATGAATACAAATCCTACACATAAACTATGTAATCCTTTCCCACAGATTATTACCTTTCTATTGACACCAAACATGGCATAGTTCCTATGGATTATAACAATCATAAAATATTAATACAAAATAATATCATAAATGGTTTCCTAAATCCTGACAGTGTCACACACACCACAGGCACCTCACATTGGGCACTCAAAATCTGAGGCACCTAAATCAGTGGGTATTTTTTAATATGTTGGCCTATACCTCCTATTACAAAACAAATACATTAAAACATATGGGCCCAAGTATGTCATGTACAACTGTTTACTTCCAACTGAAATAATGGTTTACTTTATCCTGGCCCATCAGCACCCCTTGTGACTATGAAATGGGACCCTGTCCGTTTATGATCTCTCTCTGTGGTGTTCTCTTTTGTGGATTTTCCTGAATATGGAATGTTATGTTTTCTTCTTCAGTACTACTGAACTCCTAATTTGTCTTTTTAATAGAATTGCTATCTATAATTATTCCAAAGGCTCACAAACACGTTTTAATATGTATCCACCTATTAAATGTATGCATAATTTAATTAAAAAGTGACAATATGGCTCTATTGTTAAAAATACCCATGTGTGATAACTGCTCTTAGAATTTACCTCATGTCCAAGTGAGAATGATGGCTAATGGAAAAGGTGGGGTGGGGGTGGGGGAAGGGCAAAGGGGGAGACAACAAATGTCATAACTTCATAACACCTGGCCAGCAACTAATCTGGTACTCCATTCCTAAGGAAAAGGAACATAGTTTGGGTTATGACTCCAAGTTATGCTCAGGGCTACAAATAAAAGAGCACAGTTTTTCAGAGATGGAAAAAGTCTACTATTTAATTGAATTCATCCTCATGCAAAGGCAGGATTTAAGAGTTAACAAGATTAAGTGATTCAGCTTCATACTAATGCTGTGAAATAGATATAGCAAGTTATCAAAACATAATGGAATAGAAATTGATTCATACTAATTAGGTGATTTGTCGATTAAGGCTGAGGTTTAGAACCTTAGTCTTCTCATTCCCAGGTCTGCACATGAACCATTAAATAATACCTTATGTCCCCAGCTTGCTAACAGTTATGTACATGTTTACCTTTAAGCAGGGGAAGAGTCCTACTGAATTCAGTGGAAGTTGAGTACATGTGTAAGTGTTAACAGGATCAGGGCCTTAATTTGCAGCTAGCTGACTGTCTCAGAGAAAAGGAGCTGACTCAGAACTCAGATTCAAGTAGGTTACCAAATTAGAAGGAGGACTGGGAGCTGTGAACTCCACTCAACCCAGCCTGTATTTTAGGAACGAACGCACGCACGTCAGAAGTCAAGAACCAGTGCAGTGACAATGATCAGACCATGACTCTACATAGTGAATCCTGAACTCATATGCTGCTTTGGCCAGAAATTAAATTATATCACATTTAGCTAACATGTAAATAGCAATGAATCTGCCTTTAAGAAAAACAAAAGAGCAAAACATCACTAACGGCAGGCACCTACCATCCTTGTATATTTAAGTCGACTGAAAGTCGACCTTATTAAGTCGACTTAACAAAGTGGCTACCCTAAACGGGGACTTAGTAAGTCGACCTAACTGCCCTTAAGTCGACTTAAGGGTTAATCCATGTCCACCCTGTGCTTAAGTCGAAGGAGTCGACTTAAGGGTTAGGTCGACCTAACCAGCGGTTCTTACTAAGTTGACTTAAGCTTTCATTAAGTCGACTTAAGGAATTTCTTAAGTCAACTTAATGAAAGCCCAGTGTGGACAGGGAGTAATTTAGGTCGACTTCAGACTACTTAAGTCGACCTAAATTGCCAGTGTAGACATACCCAGTAAGTACAGTTAAGACCAGTCTGAAAATCCACTTATCTATTTCAGAAACAAGGAGTATTTTCACCAAATGATATTTGCTGTTAAAAGAAAAGCTTTATTCTAATGTCTCCCACTTTCCATGAACATAGGATCTAAAATAATTCAAAAACAGTCTCTTCTGTCTTTCAAGCATATGGGAATAAACTGAGCATCCTGAGTCATACATCTGTTATGGAATGCCATGTGATTTATTTAATCAGCAAACTATAAAGTCCTTCCAGGGGAAGCAAACTGAGCCCTAGTCTACACTGCTGCGTGATTTTGGCGGCAATTGAAGAGAGATATGCAAAGTACTTAAAATATCTTGCGTATCTCCCTCCCTTCTACTTATCAGAGAGTCTCCACAGCGCTGATTCAACAGGAAATGCCTTCCTATCGAATCAATGTTGCGCTTCTTGCCAGGTAGGTCTTACCCAATTGGACTCTGGCTCATTCGGTATTTTAGGAACGAACACACACAGACACACACACACGCACACAAAATTGAGTTCAATTGAGCATGTCTTTACGGACGTTCAATCAAACTTGAATAATTGATTCTATACTGTTTGGTGCTGTCGCTGACAGTGTAGATTTGCCCTAAGTCTATTGGTACTTTAAGGCAAAGGAGTACCACTGTATAGGAATGGTAATTCTGCTTATTTGGGACTCCTGCAGGTGCTTAAGTGGTATTCAAGATACAATTCTGGTTTTTTCAGTGCTTAAATGCTTAGAGTATTAGTCTCTCTCCAGAGAATCCTGCACACTTCTGTCCCTCCTCTCCACCAGATCATTGACTGAGAATTTTCAAGGAAGGTCCTATGGTTCAGTGTAATGAGGCTCAGCCACTGGGGCTATCATGAGCAATGTATACATCTGCGGAGAATAAGCTTCAGCATGGTAGAGCAACTCACATTGAATATTGTTCTTCCTCAAAGAGTTCTGAGAACTGGGAATGATTATCTTCATCCTGGCCTATAAGGATCCAGGTCACACTCCTCCCTCAATACCCCAAATGTGTTACATTGGTTATTTTTCCTCAGGTAGCAGAGGTAACTGCATCAGAAATATTGACATGGGTATATGGACTTCAGAAAGTTCTACTAACCAAATCCCACTCAACTAGTATGCGTTATTGCTTGATGAAAAATGCTTTTTGCAGAAGAATAGAACAATATATATAAACCAGCATGTTATGCACGATCAGACTATAAAAAAGGCCAAAAAAAAATGTGCATGTTTAAAATGTGTAAAATATACACAACTGCAAGCCTGTTTTCAACCCTGTATTGTGGTCATTTTTGGAGCAATACACAAGGAAACCAGCTAGAGCCTAAGCAGGAAAGTGATGGTTCTGAAATTATAATATTCTGTCACCTCTGGTACTCGAAACACATTACATTAATAGATAAATACTAGTCTCTCTGTGTTATAGGGCTAACCAGAACATGGAGAGGCTAAATGACATGCCCAAAGTGACGCAGCAAGTCAGTTTCAGAACTGCAACTGCAGCACAGGTCTCCTGGACAGCCATCTTGGGCGCAAGTCCACTAAACCACACCTGTCTCTTAAAAGAGAAGAAGGGGGGAGGGAAGCAAAACAGATCATTGTGAATATGTTTACCTTTTGAAATTTTAAATTAGAATAGCTGCACAGTAACAGGAAAGGGATTCAGACCCGGAATCAAGAACAGATTTACAGGCCCCAGAGACTATTCTAGAATGGTGAATTTCACAGATTTCATCAATTTTCAATATAGATGCTGTTATAAAAATGAATTAATAGACCAAACTTCCAGTAATGTTTTGGCCAATTTTGACAAACATCATCACTACAGATTCTAATATCATATACCTACTACAGTAGTAACAAGAAAGGCAAAGAAAAAAAAGACACAAAAATCAACCGATCTATGCTTAGGATTGTAATGGAGAGAGAAACAGCAAAAACAGCCATCTTCAAATTCAGGCTTAAGGACATGATATAACTCCTACAGTCATTCTCAGATAAGCTGCCAAATCATACTTCTGGACTAACTTGGAGAATTCAATAGTTTGTGAGAACAAATGTTAATGCTGAAGGGCCAGATCCAGCTGTCCGTAGCAACACAAAATTCCTTGTGTCGTCAGTGGTTTACCTGAGTACAGACTGAATAAGGACTGCAGGCTTTGGCCCAAAATTCAGCATACCAAGTTATGACAATATAAAAGTTCTCTTTATTGAAATAGTTTGGCACATAACTTTATGGTTCTCTAACAAAAAAATGAACAATCAAGAGTCTCAGATGGGCACACATACAAAAAACTTTTGGGGCAGATTTTCAAACATATTTACGCACCTAATAATGCAAATAGGTGCCTACTACAATTTATAGAAGCATCTAAGCACCTAATTCCCATTTAAATCAAGAGAAGTTAGGCAGTTAGGTGCCTTTTGAAAATCCCACTAAGCTGCTATCTATAATTATTAGGTGCTTTGGTGCCATTGAAAATTGGCCTTTAGCTAATTTAATCGTTCACACAGTTCCACACAGATTCTCTAGCACAGTCACCATTTGTGAGAAAGCAAGGATCCTAGACATGCATCATATTATGCATGAATGAAGAGGAGTGGAAGAGTAGCCTCGGGAGTAATAGCAGCATTTACAGTGGGCTTTTCAGCACCCCCAGGGATCAGCTAAATACAAAAGACAAAAAGACAGAGGAAGGAGTGTCATCAGGAGCTGTAATAATGGCTTTGTAGTGAACTACTCATCAAAAGCGGAGGAAATGTCATTCCCCGGAATGACCACCCTGAGGGAACAGAAGAATGCAGGCAGGATGCAAACAATGACCTACCAATTCTGAGATGCTGAATAGTCCCAGTTGGAGAAATGCAACAGGAGGCAAGATTATAATGGTCTGTCTGCTGTCCTCTGCAGCACCAGCACTAAAACCCCTTTAAATATCACCAGAGCACTAGAAGTTAGGATGGGGATACAAGGTAGGGTGGAGGGAATCAAGAGTGAAATATTTGACACAATTCATTTGCTGCACCTAAATATAATAATAATAATAATGCCAATGTTGTTCAACATATTCAGTCCAACCTCCAAGGAAAGTTAGCAATATTGTTGAATAAATTATGAAGAAGAAAAAAGAGCAGCACTTTAAAATTCCAACCAGCAATACTTTCAGGAAATGAGGTTTCGATAAGGCAAGCCCTGTTTAATTCCTGGGTCCTATAATAGTAAAATAAATCATTTCATTTAGACCCAATTCTGCAATCATGTAACTGAAGTCAATGGGCTCCATGCAGGCACAGAAGACCAGCAAGGTTTCAGTTATAAATATTGGTTCATATTTCTTTCATTTGGTGAATACGTTGCAGGCCCACCAACAAAAACGGGCAAGGAAGGCAAGTGCCCAGGGATCTGGTGATTTAAAAGGGCCTGGGCAGATGGGAGGATAGGTATGAATCCTCCTCCAGACATCCTGCTTCCCCCTCCTGTCCCAACTCTCTGCTCCTCCCCTGAGCAGAGCTTATTTATAACGTGCCATGAAGGTTCCCAAGTGGCTGCAGAGATGGTAACTGCTACTTAGCTTCCCGGGTTCATCAGTTCATCCCTGGGGAGTCCAAGGGATCAAAAAACTGAGTAGTAGATACTGCCTGGGAACCCACATGGCACATAATAAATAAGTAAAACTTTCTGATGGAAGCCCACTTGGACCTCGGATCTCTGTGTAGGGGGCCATTGACTGTTCTGCGCTGGGGCCCGGAATTGCTGTCAGCAGGCCAAACAGATTGGAACTATCTGTAATAATTATATCACCTAGGATCCCATTCTACCACCCATATTCAAGTTAGCAGCACTTGACTCTGGAAGAAAGAAGTCTCATTGAATCCCATGGAGTCCATGATGGAAGATATTGGCCAGAGTGGGTAAGGTAGTAAAATCCAGCCCTTTTGTGTTAAGCAATTCAACAAAGATCAGAGACAATAGACATAGCCTCTGTGTGTGTATGTTCATATACACACCCCTGTACTGTCCCACAAAGGGGCTTACATGCGTCAGAGGACTTAGTGTAGCTCCTTGGGTTTTCATTTTTACTGAGTAACAAGCCCTTTATTTCATGTCTAGTGCTGAAGTTCCTAACAGCTATATTTAAATATAGGCTTTTTGTTTGGAAGGCACTACAGTGAAATTCATCTCCTGCACTCACAAAGTCTAAGAGAATGGGCATGGCAGAGAACTTTATGTGACTCGGTGACGTCAGATCTATCAAACCCAACCAGGGACAAGCCATGGTGCTGCTCCTCCATGTAACCCTGTCGAGATTTTGGACCACTGGAAACATACTGGCATGGATTCAATCTCTCGTTGCAAACCTCCCTTCACATCAGCCTCCTCAAGAACCTTCCTTTGCAGAACCTTGCCCTCTTACATACCCACGCTGCCTGAGCAGCGCAAGCATTAAGTGGTGGAAGGAGCTTTCAGTGGACCCTCCCCTCTTGGGTCAATTTCTCCTTAAAAATGCGCACAACAAAGAGTCTCATGTGGAATCAATGCTCCTCTAGTAACAAATAAACCTCCAATTACCTCCCCAGGTCTTTCCATGGTGCTCTATTATTTTAAGACCTTTGTTTACTCCCATTTGTAATTCTTAAAAGTCCTCCAAAGCCAGCTTGATAGGCCATCTTCTCAATGACTGAAGTCCTGAAAGATAGACTGAATAGCTCCAGAAACTCTAACAGAATATAAAACAAAGATACAGTCACTTTTATTTTCCAAATCTCCAAGAAAAAGCAGCAATGGGAGGCTGTGGAAGTGAGAGAAATCCTAGTATAGTATCCTCACAGTCTCCATACCAAAGATCCTTCTTTTATCGATTCTTTTGATTGATACTAAAATAAAAAGGCACCTCCATTCAGAGTCCGAAGGTCCCTGCCATAAAGCGCAAGAAGAAAAGATACTAATTAACCGCTAGCTCAGGAGCAGCCACAAAACTCAACCCCTAAAAGAACTCTTATCCTTCAACACAGACCTACCTGCTACCAACCCTCCTCCTGCAAAAACCCAAGCAGACAGCTATCCTTAACAGCATGACCTCAAGGTCAATGATGAGCTTCTCCTCCCTCCCCCAGGAAGCACTACTTAACATGCTAGCTGCTGCATTCTGCAGCTGATTAAATTTCCAGATTGATTCAAAGCATAAACTCCAGGTAAGGGCCTGGTTTGAGCCAACAAAGGCCTGGATCATGATAGCAAGTTCTGCATGAGTTTGTCAGAATCTGATAAGTGCTAACCAAGCACAAACATCCAAAGGGGTAGCCGTGTTAGTCTATTGTAGAAAGACAAAAGAGTCTTGTGGCACTTTTAAAGACTAACAGATTTATTAATCGCATGAGCTTTCGTGGGTCTCCCACGAAAGCTCATGCGATTAATAAATCTGTTAGTCTTTAAAAGTGCCACAAGACTTTTGTCTCTCAAGCACAAACAGTAAGAAGCACTCATGCCCCTGCTTCTATAATGCCGTTTAACATTTTTTGGAGAGAGAGATCTAACACAAATTGTATTTATAAAAATGGAAAAAGGAAAGTTCCCTAAAGCGTGGCAACCTCAATTCTGGTGCTAGATTTGTAAGCCAGAATTGCTAGGAACATAAATTTGTTTTATTAATGTAGTAAGTTGACAAATCCAATCTAAATGAACAGCTGGGTGGTTCTTCCTCTAGGCATAGTAAACACGGCATGTTTTGAAATGTGTAGCTCTTCTATTTCATAAATATCTATCTGCTTTCAGTACAGTCACAAAGCAGAAGTGTTATGAACATTTAAAGCTCGAGATGGTAGCCACAATAGTTGGCAGATAAAATGAAGAAAATCAAAGATCAAGAGTTGAAAAACACAGAAGAATCAAGGTTTTGTAGCCATTCTGATGGTACAAGGCTCCACTGCTCAGGAGTGCAACAGGAAACATAGCCTGACTGTAACTATGAAGTATTGCTAGAAAACATAGTGCCTGTTTACTTGAGCTGAGGGAGTGATTTCCAGCTCAAGGGGACATGTCCACACGAGTTGTAATCAAGTTAATGGACTAAAAACAGAGCATCGTTGCAGTGGTATGAACAATGGAAGGGCTAGCTGCTCTAAAGATATACCTGTCTGAGATTTTAGGCATGTACCAGGCAAGCTATCTCCTCCTGCCTTGGGAAGGGCACTATACTCAATCAGAGCTGCCAGAAAAGACAGAAATGTTCATTAAATATTTCCATATTGGGGAGAAACAAATATAATATAATATAATCATGATGAAATATTTTCCATTCCAACATCTCAGGAAGAAGTTAAACTAACTACTAAAGCATGACATTTTAAAATCAGCAGGCCTAAATAACTTGAATCCAAGAGGTCTAAAACAGGGGCTATGTGGACCATTAATGTTGATTTTGAACAACTCTCAGAACACTGGGGAATTTCCAAAGAACTAGAAGAACAGTAATGTGCCAACATTTAAAATGAGATGACCTGGATAATGTCATGCCTGTCAGCCTACCATCAAATGTAAAATAATGGAGCAGCTAACAAGGACTCAATTAAAAAATAATTAAATGAAAGTAATATAACTAATGCTGATCAACAAGGGTTAATGGAAAATAGATCTTGTCAAACTAAATCCTAACTTTTTGGATGAGTTTACTAGTTTGTCTGACAAAGTAATACTGCTGATGTAATGAACTTCTTTAAGTCATGAGGAACAAATATATGATAACAGAGGGCTCTTCAATCTTGGAGACAAAGTTGTAATTTGATTCAGTGGCTGAAAGTTGATGCTAAATAAATTCACACCGGAAATAAGGCACAATTTTTAAATGACTAAGTAACCACTGGAACTATTTACCAAATGGCAATTTTATATCAAGACTGGATTTTTTCAAAAAGATTTACTTTATTTCAAACTGGACTTAATTCAGGGGAGGTTCAAAACCCTGTGTTATACAGAAGGTCAGACTAGATGAACAACACAAGGGTTCCTTCTGGCTTTATATTCTAGGAAACTATTAGATAACTCTGTTCTCCACTTTTCAGTTTAAACTGTTAAATATGATTGTACACGTTGCTTTTGTTATCATGATCCTGGTTAATTACTATTCATTTGGGGCTGACATAGGATGGCCAATTTATTTCACTTGGATTCCTACAACAATCCTCCAGGAGTAAAGCATATAATCCAATAAAACGATCTCCACAGCATATTATTTTAAGCCCTTTTTAATCAAATTGGCACAGGAATGACTAATGAATAAATAAGCTGAAGTCACCCCCAGCTTTTAAATGTATCAGTGATACACAAAACCCAATAAAAATCACATAATCAAAATAATTTAGTAATTCTTATGTCATTTATAATTGCTGAGGCACTGTAAATTATTAAATAGGTTTTATAAACAGATCATATAACAGCAAGTTAAATATTTGTACAAGCAAATTTTGATTGTTCTAGCTTGTCTACAAGATATACCAGAAGTGAAATCATGTCTCAAGGATGGCATTTTAAAATGTCTCACATTTCCATCGGAAAGAAAACTTTCAGCATATCTGATTTCAGCAAGTGGAGGCATTAAATCCACCTTTAAGCAAAAAATGATCAATCCAGTAATATGTCTTTGAGGTATAGGAGTTTTTATAGCTGGATGATGAAGATCTTCCGAAGTGGTACACATAACATTGCCATGGAAACGCATGGATACAAATCCCCTTGCATCACTTATCTGAGAGATTAACTGCTCTTCTGTTCAGCATGGAGAAGAAAGCCATAATGAGCGGGAGTGTGGCTATTCACATGGAGCATCTCGCAGCATGGGGTCTGATTTTTTCAGCATGCCCAAACCTTTCCCCCCCCCCCCTGTTTTTTTTTTTTTTTATCTACCATCCACTATTAACAAGATTCCTTACAAAACTAGGTTTAGGGAAGGACCGCAAATTGTCTTCAAGTAATAAAACGAGAGCTGAAGTATTTTCCCACAAATGCTGTTTTTCCTTCTGTTATGTGTAAAATTACATAGAGATATGTTTCCTCCATTTATAATCACAGTATGAAGCATAGTAAAGGAGTTAGGGAAGTAGGTTTGGAGGTCAACTTTTGAAACATCCAACTGTAACATGATAAAAGGATCAAGAACTGACACCGTAACCCCAAAATACAAATGACACAGCGATAGCATAATTCATTTAAAACTTTTCCCCTATAGGTGAACTCTGAATTCCCTTGCAAGAGTGAGCTGATGAGTCTTCAAGAGACAGTTGTGGTAGCCCTGACTAAAAGTGAATCTAAGGGCAAAGCTACACTGTCAGCAGCAATGGCGACAGTATAGAATCGATTTTTCAAGTTCGATTGAGCATCTGTAAAGACACTCAATCGATCTCGGAATGAGCCGGAGGTTGATTGAGTAAGACCTACCCAGCAAGAAGCATAGCACTAATTCAATGGAAAAGCATTTCCCATCGAATCAGTGCTGTGGGGACCCTGCCGTAAGTAGAAGTAGGCAATTGGAGGGAGATACGCAAGGTATTTTAAGTACTTTGCTTATCTCCCTTTGATTGCCTCCAAAATTGCACAGTAGTGTAAACCTGGGCTAAGAGATAGGCAGGCATCTGCAGAGTTCTTACCAGCATGAACTCAGGGTAGTGGCTTTGTTCATGACCAGCAAAACCATGAGTGCATGCTGCAGGTTATCCCAAATGGGCGCCAGTAAACTTTCAGGACAAACCATGCCACCTATATCCCAACAACTTAAAAGAAAACTACTTTTCATGTGCTTTAGTGAGGTGTTAAAAAAAAAACACCCCAAACTATTAGAGCACTTATTTGTATCCATGCCCCTGTAAAGACAGGCTCCTCAGAGTCAGTGTTGCCTAAAGGACTCTGGAGATCTGGATTCTATTCCTAGCGCTATCACTGACCTGCTGGTTGGCACTGAGCAAATCACTTCCCTTCTCTGTGCGTCAGTTTCCCAAAGGGATAAAAATGGGGATAATGACGCAAACCCTGCTGTGCAAAACACTTTGAAATCTACCAATGAAAAGCACCATATGAATAACAGGTAGCAGTAGCATCACGAATTCAACAGTCCAGGACTAAGGGGAAGAAAAATTGGTTCCATTTTACAAAAACAGAGTGACTGATTAGATTCCTTTTCAATTATATAAATTAGTGGTATTACAGATATTAACACCCATAAACACTACCTGCAGTGTAGTAACAATCTAATGAGTCAGTCTATTGTCAAATATAAACAAAAAATCATAAATTTAAAAGAACTCTAAAAGCAACCTTAAATAGATATTACACACACAAAAATTCTATTACTGTGATATCCAATATCATGAAGCCTTCCTGGACTAGTAACAAGTCTTGTGTGCCCTTTTAGCAAGTTGGGAATCTTCCACTCCCACTTCTAGCTCTAAAAGGCTGCGAGATATGAAATCATAAAGCTGTCAGTAAATATTGCCTATGCTGGGCTTTGAACCTGTAAATGTCAATGGGCCTTACGCATGTCGTTAAAGCGCAAACCTTGGTATCTATGTCTGCAAGGTTTCCTTAGCCATGATCCATTCTATCACGGGTGTTTATCTATGAGCTAGATACTTTCTCTGCTCATTAAAATAAAATAAGAACAAACAAACAAACAAATCTAGCGTACAAAAAGTACTGTGATGAGATACCATTTACATTCTTACATGCTATGCCATCAATTGAGCTCGTGCAGTTGAGTAGCATCTATCCATTACACTTGTGTTCACAAATGAATGCTTCAAAGCATTCATTCAGCTAATCACCACCATCGTTAAAGAACTACTTCTTTCTGTTTAACATATGTAGCCAGAGTATGCAGATGTTGAACTGATTATATTAGACAGAAAAAAAACCCTGTGTTATGATGGTACTGGTCTTCTACTAGCTGCATATTGTTTTCTATATTTTTGCTCTTTTTCCTGAAGAAATAATTTAAAGAGACTCATTTATATTCTTGTCTGACAATCAGAATACTATTAAAGGACACACTGGCAAAATGGTTCCGATGTTAGCTTTGTTGTTTTCTTTCCCCTTTTCAGATCATAATGTAACCAGTGAACGCAAGCCTACGAGCTAAATTATGGGCCTGACTCAGCCTTCCTTGGGTTCAATGGAAAGGCTCCTGCTGACATCAGTAAGAGTAACATCATACTTTAAAGCTTCACTCCTGCAAAGCATTTACAATGCTGCATTTTACAAAGGTACATAAATCTAAGCCAACTCTGGTTAAAAACAGGGAGTAAATTAGGTACTAAAAAAGATTATAAATTAGAAAGCAAAGCAAAAGATGCCAAAGCAGCATTACGGTGTATAAATTACTTTGTAACAATGACCGGACAGGCAGTTATTAGCAGGTGCCACAGCAGAACTGAAGCAAAGCTGTTTACAGAAAATTACTTTTTAATCATCATAAACCATCTTTCAATGCACAAAAACCAAGAGAGAACTCAATCTCCATTCATCAGGTCATTTAAAATAGATTATGATTTGCAAGAGTTATATAATTTAGTGGTCGCTTGTTTAAGCCCTGATCTTGCAAACACGTACACGCAGAAGTAGTCCCAAAGGCATGGTGTTAGTTTGCTCATAGCTATTTCAGCACAAAGTACATATGTTCTTTTAAAAACTCCAGAATTTAAAACAAAAAAACAAACAAAAAAGAACCAATGCAGTTTCCTTGTTTATAAGAACTTTAATATTAATACCGCGAACAGAAACACTGAAAACCTTTGAGCAAACCTTTATTTGGTTTCTTTTACGGGACACTGGAAAAAGGTGAATTTTTTTTAATGGAAAAATCTTTTTGTAACTATAAAAACCAAATTCACAGCGTTTACTTTTTGTATTTTTTCATCAATTTGTGTAATTACACCATCCTTAAATAAGTTATATGCAGTAATATATTGTGATTAAAAGAGCATCTTAGCCAGAGTTGCAGTAGAATATTCTCATGGAAATGTGACTTATTTCAGAGAGAGATTTTAATTCTAGATTTTTTTGATTTTTTTTTTTAGGTTCAAAATTTTAATCAATTCCCATTGTAGGCCTCATGCAAAAATCCACTGAAGTCAGAGAAGAGACACTCATTGACTTCAGGGCACTTTGAATCAAGCACAGTTTGAGCTGCATATTATAGAGTTATACACTTGTTCTCTACCCAAAACTCAAAGGGAAAATCCTATGACTGTAAAATGTCATTTCACCATATTTTGGATGTGTCTTATTTTGCTGAAAGGCTAGTAGAGGCAGAGATTTAAAAAACAATTTTCTAAAATCTCTATTATCTGTTTTACTTTGTGTATTATTTTTCAGGCTCTTAAAGTTCTTATAGTCATTTTCCAGCCATAACCTTAAAATAAAGTTTTTGTGTAAGCTAAGGAAAGTAAACCTTTCAATCATATTAATTATATTGCTGCAGTCATTGGCAATGCATTTAATCGAATTTCAATACGACAAGGCTGTACTGAGAAAATGGTCTTGTCTTGCCCAAGAGAATTTATTTGCTTGTTGTAATTAAGTCTCTTTTCTTAGATGCAGAATGCAGTGACTACGGTATCTGAATTGCCTGCTTTAACTCCAGCCACATATATAGTATATTAACACATACACACATTTGCAGATTTCAGTTCTGCAATTTCTACATTAAAATTACTAACGGACTTAGAACACAATATTAACATGGCTTACACATTCAAACATGCTTTCCAAAATGGACATAACACAAATTCTTGCCACCATTGATAATCTCACACTGCATTTATGTACACCCCCCCAACACAAACCTAAATACAATACTGCATACAATGCAATTTATGAAAGCCACTCCAACCCACTATCAATCAAAACATGAGCATACCAACAATAATGTAATGATTAGTGTATGTCACAGTTTCAGGACAACATCTGTATTTCCCCTCTGTGGCACACCTAAGGCACCAACTTTGGGCTTTCCAAGTCCCATCCATGAACTCTCTTACCTTACCCTGCAATATCCCAGCAAGCCAGTCTGCCCCAAAAAGCTAGCGCCTGCTCTTGAATTCTCTTGGAGGGCTATGACTAGTATATTACCCAGAGAGCTAAGTTACCACACGGCTCCTCCTAAGCAAGCACATTTATTTTTAAGATAAATGCATCACAGAAAAACATTAAAACAATCAAAGAACCCAACCTACACACACATTAAAAAGCTTACCAGAGGTCTCTCCCCAGTCCCAACCTAGGAATCAGGTAGGTTTCAGTCCTTCAAAACTCACAAATAGGTTTTCCCCATGGTTATAAATTCATTCATTTTAGACTCAGAACCAGAACAGAGATTGAGCAGCTGAGCTATTTCTTTATACAGCTTGGGCCTTTGCTTCTGACCTTCTGCAACAGGTAACTGGTAGGCAATGATCCTCTTCTCAGGTTGCAACTTTGAATGGCTGGGGTTTTGCATAACTAGAATAGGGGAATCTGCATTAAATTTCCCCAGGAAATTTACTTCACACTTATCATACAAGAATCCATATTTGTCTGGCACATTTTCAGTATAATCTTTTGAACTCCCAGTTTTCATATCTGTCACCTATTCCCCCTAGTGAGATTACATATAATCTTAGCCCACACTAACACGAACTGAATACAGTATGTTTTCCTACACATATTACAGGAAATTGCCATATCAGTCACAACGTAGACAGCACCTCCCCTGACAGAGGGTGCTGTCTGTATCCATAGCTTAGTACTAAACTATGTTTTAACATTATTTTATTGCATCTGATGAGGAGTGGGAATTAGCAAGAAGTTTTACTGGTGTGATAGAGTTATTACTTGCAGTGTCCTAATTTCTATACATGAGAACTGCAATAAATACAATTGGAGTTCAGGTGGCAGAAGAGAAGTAGCTGAAGCTCAGAAGGAGAGCTGATGGGTGCAGTGAAGATTTGGTGTTGACTAACTTCACTGCTAATTTCCTTGCTCTTTATGGTTTCTTCTTTATGGTGGAATATGCAATCTGACAACCTTAACTCAAAGTTCAAGATTTTTGTGTACACACACACACACACACTAAGGACAACACCAGTCATGACTCCATAGATAAGACTCAGTTGTGTTTTTATACTTAAAGCAAAAATTTGACTTCTTTGCTTTCTATGAAAAATGTAGTGTGTCTTTCCTCCAAGCTTAAAACCCTTCCTCTTTGAGGCCCTGATTCAGCAAAACCTTAAAATACAGACATTCCCTGAATTCAGAGAGATTTAAACACATGTTGATCACACCTGGAAAGATCTGGGCCTAAATGACTTGCCCATGGTCACATAGGAAGTCTGTAGCAGAACTGGAGACTGAGCCAACCCAGTGCGTTATCCACAAGACCACATTTCCTTTCTAAAACATTCTTAGACTAGGATGTTATGTCACATATGTTTTGTGAATCAGATCTGAACCGCAGAAATATGTATCATCATCCAGACAACAGAAATGAGATAAATGGCTTTATGTTAGTAAAACAAGACTTCTCTTTGGATGTGGCAGAACTACAGCTGCGCATATCACTCCTGCACACCTCTTCAGCTGGAGTGCTTGCAAAGAGGTATCTTAAGAGTGCACACCTGACAAGGACAATGATGGATCACATTCTGAACTGCAAAGAAGATTTGAAGCCGATAAAAGGAACTAATATATGCTACTCCTTTTTTAAATGCCTACTAAGCTCTTGGCCTCAACAATATATTTTGATAGTAAGTTACACCAGTTAATTGCCAAAATGTAATAGCTGTTTCTTTCTATCAGTTTTTCACTTGTTGCTTTTTAATTTCATTGGATGCCTCCTTGCTCTCACATTATGAGAGAAGGCAAATAGAAGAGGCTGATTTACCTTTGCCGCACCATTCATTATTTTATATTAATCTATCACAATGACATGAAAGGTGTTTACTTTAGTAGGGTTGCTAAATAACTGATTCCATCACTTTTTTTGTGACAGTACACAGGGGTACGGAGTACCGGCACCTTTTTTGCTGGCTCTGCTGCTGAGCTGGGGCAGTGGGGTCAGCAGGGAAAAGGAGTGCAGGGCTCCTGTCCCTTGCCGGTCCCTCTGCTCAGCTAGGGGGCAGGGTCAGCAGGGGAAAGAAGAAGAAGAGGGGAGGCACAGGAAGAAGATGGGTGGGAGAGACATTTTTCAAATTTACTATCAAGATGTGAGTACCAGCACCTTTTAATTTTATTTATTTATTTTTAACAAAAAATGCACTGACTGATTCAATACAGCAATAAAGTTAGCTTCACAAGCGTACCATGCAGGCTACATATTGCTATGCTGCCAATATTTTAACCAGAAACGAGCACACGAGAAAAAAATCCCTGAACCTGCAAAAACCTATTCATACAGATGCAGATGCAGTAGAGTGGAGGAGATTGGGTTTGATAAATCTATTCCCTTGTTTTCCTATTTAAACGAGGCCCTTTCATAACCAAATAGGGGGATAATGCTTGACAAATACGTGTATTTAATTGCACATCCTGAAAATGTTTATACTTGATTCCTAAAAAATATAAGAAGAGAATATTGAGAGCATAATGCAGTGTCCAAACTATAATTTGAGAGCAAGAGAGAGAGAGAAATATATCCTTCCCATTTTTAACCAGCAACATACAATTCCAAAGGCAAACATTGTTATCTACAAAAATATTTTCATAAACCCCAGAGACAAGTCATCTCTGTTACAGACGATCAGGGGTTGGGGGTGGGAGAGGGTGAAGTTCATCAGATATTGGTAAATCAGCCCAAAATTCCCTTTAGTTTGGTGGCAGAATTTTTTTTTTTTTTTTTTAAAGAGGAGTATGGATGAGTCCTTTCCAGCATACTGCTGCTCTATGATTAATCAGATGCCAGTTTTCTTGAAACAGTTATATTAGTTCTGTCTACACATACAATTTCAGTTCACTTAAATTTTTCACGCCAAATGATGTCAGCTTTTAATTAAAATGTTTTAACTGAAAATTAAAATGTCAACAGTGATGCACAGATGCTGCTGAACAGATTTATCATGTCCCTAACATAAATAAAAAACAAAAGGAATGGGAATAAAGCCAAAAGAGCAAAAGTTTCAAATTGATATTCTATTCAGTCATTATCAGTGACCGACTGGAACACTGGTTGAGAGTAGTGGTCTTTGGATCAGGCCCCAGGTGCATATCTCCTTTTCACATCCTCCCTTGGTGTCAGAAATGGTCTTGAAGACTCAAATCCATGACTGGCAGAATTATAGAGCTCAGTCAGGACAGGGAAAGACAGATTAAAAGAGATTTTAATTGCTGTATGTTACTGTGGATTCTACATAGATTCTACTATATGTTTCTGAAGGAAGTGGCTTTCCTCACTGATCAGATAAAGATGGCCTCTCATGATACTGAAACCTTGAATTCTGTTTTAAATATTCAACTGGGTCACCAGCTAATGAAAAGAAGCTCTTGGCAGCAATGTTTGCTGTCCTCACTCATCCTCTAAGGGATTCTTTAATCAATGGATGATGCATTGTTTGTCAGTCAGCCCCTTTCATGGCTGAAATCAAGCCTCTGGTGATTTACATTGTGCTAACCTTTTGTGACCAAATGTATTTTCCTGTCACTAAACCCTTCTTCTTCTGCACATTGCTTCCAATTCCACAAAGAATTAAACCAGGATATCAAAAGGAAGTTCATTAGTCTTTACAATCAATAAAAAAACTGCTCACAAGACAGCACGGGTTTCTAACACTTTTCTGTATGTTTCTGAGTTCACACAGAACATTTCCCTCTACATGTCACACAAGGCCATTTGGTTCTCCCAATATTTCATGTCAGATTTCCAATTACTAGTGGTTGCTGCTTCAAATCTTTTGGACTTTTCTTCTCCAGTCCCAGAAAGCCATTTACTAATGATTAAGATTTAGGTATGTCTACGTCAATGTTCTTCCTAAGAGAATAGTTATTTTATAGTAGTTATTATTTCCTAATTACTTTAAAATCTAGAGGTGACAGACTTCCCCACCACCACCTTTTCCCTACACTTCATTCCAGCCATTATCATTAAATTCTGGGACCCCAATGTAGATTTTGATAGCTACATATAACCTCTCCAGAAACTAACTAACTAACTAGCTAAGTCAGTAGGTTTCAACACGAAAAGTGATAAAGATAAAATATGTAGCAGAGTGTGCATTTTCAGGAGGCTGACCACCTCCCCATTACGGTTCAGAAAAGCCTATTCCAACCAGAAACTGCGTTCAACAGATTCCAAAGAGTTTCTGCAGTTCTGAAGCATATATCCCTACATACTTGTTAAATTTCAAGGGACATCCTCCAAGGTCAATTCTGGCCTCATTATTACCATCTAAATGTACAATTTTTAAAATCTGTAATGGTACAGACTTTCCAGTCTATGTTAAAGGGCAGGGGGTCAGCAGCCTGAAGTGAAACCTTTAGTTCCTGTCCTCTAAACTTAATATGTCCGATGCCTCCTGAGGCCTTCCAGTGTGATTATAAAGGAGTCTGGATGAAAGATATCTATCATGGGCCCAACCTATGTGGTCCTGAGCTCCCACAAATAGTCTCTGAAATGAATTTGTATTGAGGGAGCTCAGTACCACACAGGATCAGGTCTTAACTATACAGGTGGTTGGTTAAGGAAAGACCTTTTTTGCATCTACAGTTAAAGTATGTTCTATATGTCATCTTATACCAATGAGGGGTTCATCGTTACTTAGCAATCCAGCAGCACATTAAGTAAAATATATAATAAAATTATAGTACTCATGAAATTCTGCAAAGGCATACCAAGATTGTGAGTCCTTGAGTAGCCAGAATAAGGCAACCAGACTCAAAGTGAGAAAAATCAGGATGAGAGGGTAGAGGGTAATTGGTGGCTATATAACCAAAAAGCCCAAATATCAGGACTGTCAAAAAATAAATAAATAAAAAATAAAAAAATCGGGATATCTGGTCACCCTAAGCCAGAAGAAGACATGGCTAGCTATGGAAGGAATTAAATTATACAGGATAAGTCATAGTAGAGATTGAAAATAATACACAGACATATATAAGAGTAAAAAAATAATACAGATTAAGAAAAAGATCATTAAAACATAGACCATCCAAAGATAAGCCTAATGTACAGATATTATATTCCAAAAAGGAACAAGCTAAATAGCTTTTGGCCTTAGAAATCCTTTTTAACTTGACCAACCCGGAAAGGTGAGCTTTCATTTTCCAGAGAATACTTTGAAACATTTCTGATGGATGAAGGGAGGATGGTTTCATCACTAATGCTGATTTTGGGATGCTCTCTGACTTGATGGAAATCTACTCTTCAAGAGCTAATGGTTCAAGCACAATGTCAGGTAACCTGTTTTGTTGTCCTCAGTTACTAGATTTATCATACTTTCCATCATTTCTATGGTATTTTATTTTTACTTTACCTGTCACTTTTGGGAACAAAAATTTCTGTGCAGTTTAAAAGCATTATTAAAAGAAAAATAGAATACAAACCAGTGCTGTGGTTAATACTATATGATATGGAAATTCCAAGGAGCTGAACTAGAATATATATTTGCACAGAGTAATTTGCCTGTGACAGGACTCTATGGTGAGAACCACTCCTCATCCTTAACTGAGCTTGGCCACTATAATATACATGGATCGACTGTATAAAAGGACTCAGCACAACCTGATTGCCTTCTATGATGAGATAACTGGCTCTGTGGATGCAGGGAAAATGGTAGATATGATATACCTTGATTTTAGCAAAGCTTTTAATACAGTCTCCTACGGAATTCTTGCCAGCAAGTTACAGAAGTATGGGTTGGATGAATGGACTATAAGATAGGTAGAAAACTGACTAGATCATCAAGCTCAACAGGTAGTGATCCACAGCTTGATGTCTAGTTGGCAGCTGGTGACAAGCAGAGTGCCCCAGGGGTCAGTCCTGGGGTTGTTTTTGTTCAACATATTCATCAATGATCTGGAGGATGGGGTGGATTGCACCTGCAGCAAGTTTGTGAATGACACTAAGTTGTGGGGAGGAGTGGTAGATACGCTGAAGAGTAGGGATAGGATACAGACTAACCTGCACAAATTGGAAGATTGGGCCAAAAAATATCTGATGAGTTTTGACAAGGACAAGTACAGAATCCTGCACATAGGATGGAAAAAATCCCATGCATCGCAACAGACTGGGGACTGACTGGCTAGGCAACAAGTGTGAAGAAAAGGACATGGAGGTTACAGTGGACAAGAAGCTGATTAGGAGTCAATAGCGTACCTAATTGCCAAAGAAGGCTACTGATATATTGGGGTGCATTAGTAGGAACACTGACAGCAGATCAAGGGAAGTGATTATTCCCCTCTGTTTGGCACTGGTGAAGCCACATTTGGATTACTGTGTCCAGTTTTCAGCCTCAAACTGCAAAAAAGGATGTGGACAAACTGGAGAGAGTCCAATGGAGGGCAATGAAAACAATTAGGGGGCAGGAGCACAGAGCCTGACCTCTGGCCAAAGGGTCTCACCCCCCCCCCCCCCACTACCAGTAAGGAAGGAGCACTTTCAGTGCTCTAGCCCCTCTGGCGCTGAGCAGGGTGGGGGCCACTGGATAGGGGTTTTAGGGGCTGAATCCTGGGCCCCCCTAAAGCCCATGCTATAATCCAGCCCTGCACATGATTTCTCTTTGTCTCAGTTCCTCATCTATAAAACAGGAATGACAGTCCTCTACATAGTGTTGTAAGGATAAATTCATGGATGTAATGAAGGCAGGAGGGGGAGATGCAGCCATGGATATGCAGTCAGGGCTTGATTTTCAGGAGTGCAGAGCACATTAAATTAACTAAAGTCTATGGGGGTTGTGGGTGTTCAGCACTTCTTAGGGTACGTCCACACTGGAGTCTTAGGTCGACCTAAGGACGGTTAAGTTGACCTACAGAACACTGCGTCCACACTGGGCACTTATTTAGTCGACTTAAGCGCTTCCTTAGGTCAACTTAACACCACCACCTCTGAAGTCAATTTAAGCTAGTGTGGACAGGAAGTGCCCTTAAGTCGACTTAATTGGCCTCCTGGCCCCGGTGCAATGTGGGATGGTTACCCACAATGCACCACTCCTCCGTCAATCTAGTACCTGCCAGTGTCGACACTGGCAGTCGACGGGAGTTGTCAGTGTGGACTCTCTAAGTCAACTTAACAAGGTCCACTTTAAGTCAACTTAAAGTCAACCTTGTGAAATCGACTCAACAGAGCCTCCAGTGTAGACATACTCTTAGAGAGGTAAATGCAGGGCTGACATATCTTGGAGGCCTTTCCACCAGCCCCCACACTCTGGTGAATACTTCTGAGTTCCAAGTGATCCTCTTCATGCTATTTAATTGGGCAAATGAAACAGTAAATATTGGTGGCTGCACATTCCAAATAATATACAACCTAACAGTCCTGACACACAATAAATTGAAATCTACCACTTCTGCATCATCAGTTAGAATTCAATCAGCTGGAAAAGGTGATGAGAAAAAAATTCTGGAAACAGATCATACATTTGCATTTAGAGTTGTGTATAGTCTCGCTTCTTAAAATTCATCTAGTCTTCCTTTAGACAAATATTACCTAACTTTGCCTTCTGCTCTTGCCTTCATTTTAAATAATTCAGTTACCACTATAGGCAGCTATATATTCCATTCACCTTGCAACAGAAAAATCCTTTTCTCAAGTTAAGTTGCAGACTCTGGGTGCTCATTTCCTCCTTTGTACCTTCTTCATTTCAAGGCACGGTACAAGATTTAACCAAGAAAAGATGGAAGATAACTGTCCTTACTTAAGGAAAGGTCTTAAGGTCTTAGGAAATGTCAGTTATTCATAGAGAGCCTGACTGTGATCCAGCACTGGTTCTTATATTAGTGTACTTCCACTCACTTGACCCATTACTCTAAGCAAACCCCAAATGTGGCGGAGAGATATGAAACTCGTCCACTCTCTTGCATGGTTGTGCATGGTTCTACAGATAGCAGTGCAGTAGGTCTAAACATGAAAATATTAAAATCATTATTCTCTGATAATCTTGACAAATCATGTAAAGCCATTACAGTTTTATTAGGAGAAACATTTTCAATTGCATTGATTGATTTATGACTAATGACTTGGACCTACTGCCATAAACCTCTAATCTCATCATCACTAATGATCTCCCAAAAATAGGAGGGAGGAAGGCAGCATCTTAGGGAGAAGAAAAAGAAAACAAAACACACTACTGAGGCCCTTTTCATCAGCCTCACTGTACTGGGAAAAAAAATAATCATGGAAACAAAAGATCACCACAAGCAAAGCCTCAATGTGCACATTAAATTAATTAAACCATCTTTTGTTTTAATCATCCCTTAATCACTGAGCTCCTAAGCGCCAATAAACTTTCAGTCAATTATTTTTAATCAAGAAACATCTTATGTAAAACCATTCTCCAGCATTCTGTGTAGCCACAGGAAAATGTACCGAAAGCAGAAACTATTCAACCTATAATCATTTTCCTAAAACAAGCAGCTAACATTGTGGACGTTCCAGCTTGTAAGTAGCTTATGAATGGGCTGAAGATCAAGCTTTTAAAAGTATAGCAATGGCAGCTTCGATGGTGTGACAGCTAGCTGTGTTTCTGGGTAGCTGATTTATGACGACGTATTCAGCTGCCAGGCCTATTGTGACCACCACTCTGCTCTTCCCCACTCTTTCCCTGAAAAGAGTACTGAACTCCCTCCAGAGCACTACCATGTGGGAGAGAGAACCAGGGATGGGCAGAAAGAAAAAAAACAACCATTCTTTGCAGGTAGAGAATTATGACGCAGTACGGGGGATCTCATTTCCCCTCATATCTGTGCTCCTCAATGTCTGAAAACAGGTGTCATCAGCTGTATTGTCCCAATCCAGCCCCAGATGACAACTCTGTTTCAAAAAGCCAGCACAATGACTGCTGGATTCTTGCTCAGGAGGCAGTTGCGGAGTGAGGGGAAGTTGGCTGTGAAACACCTTATAGGCTACCCTGGATTCTGGAGGTGGAAAAAGATTATCCGCGGCATAATTTAGAGACGCCCCTTGGGCTGGTACAATTTAACCTCTGCTCTGTGGGCCTTTGCATGAGTCCAGAACACAGTGCACTCCAGTGTCACCCTCTAAGGCCCTCAGCCATGCCCCATGCAAGAGAGACAAAGGGCTCTCATGCCATCTCTGACACCCGAGGGGATCCCCTGATGGAGAGAAACACTGGAATTATGATCTCTGTGCACTGATGCTAAACCCAGACTCAGGGCAACACAGACTCTTTCCTGGAACTGAAACGTTGGTGATACTGCGAAGCAGAAGCTGGCTGCACGATATAACTTCTAGTAAGCATGTAAGCTTATTGCTGTAACCCCAGTTTAGAACGCTCAGTGAATGACCTAGCTAAGAGTCTGCTCAATATCTATTTTGCTTGTGATCTTCACTTTATTTTCCACTGTAGGCCACAGAAACTTTGCACTGAACTTAACAGCTCATGAAATGGTACATAAAGACTGTTACTGGTGGGTCCGCTGCTGTGGGTATTGGGTAACCTTTGAAATCAGGGACTTCTGACCATTAGTGAGGCAGAAGTCGGAGGGCAGATTGGTCTGGGTACAAGGTCAAAAGAACAAAAGCTGAAGTCCCTCTGCCCACAAACTGTGTAAAGGGAATTGGCAAAGACCAGGGTGGAGATACAAAAGTGCAGAACATCACACTGGGTGCAAGTGCTGGTCACAGAATAAATATTACACTTAAATCTGGTCCACTTAAGAAAAACCAAAACCATGAGTCAAAATTAATTCCAGGCGCTACGCTTACCCCAAAGCCTCCCTGATAATTTTTAGGGGGGAGGTTTCAGCCACAAATTCCTATTTTTAAAAATGTTTCTCTCTTCCTTGCTGCTGTGTGAAAATAAATAAGGAGAAACAGTCCAACTGACTATTCCCTATAAGCTGTCAAAATCCACTAAATAAGCAACTTTAAGAAAACAAATATTTTTCTCTAATCTCTTTCAGTTTCACTTGTCTTAGATTTTCTTTATGACAAGAGTAGCTTAAAAAAATTGCTAGTGGAAGGGGATTTTTTTCTTTTAAATTGAGGATCGCTCTTTGAGTAAGTATTACCAAAAAAAGCTTATTAAGGAAAAATTTGTAACAGATAGTGTCTGAGTAAGGATGGGCAACAGAGTTATCTTTCTGAATACTTGTTCCCCTCTTAATTCTTTTAAATGTTTGTAGATTTATGTACTTTCCAGTCTAATAGGGACTGTGTCACATTGTAGGGCACGCCTCATTCATTTAACTAAACATCACTGGTAGAGTTTTATCTATCAAGTTAAATGGGAAAAAAATAAAGTAATGCTTTACATTAACCACAGCAGGCTTCTTCTCCTCACTATAAACCAGATAAACTCAACAGTGGCTGGAAGCAAAAGGCCACTGCTTTACTTACAACAGAGCACCAAATTAACACGGCTCCATCACAAGTATGTTATTTATATGCCATTAACCAGCATCCCAAAGGAGCACCTTAATTAGTCAGGGAAGTAGTCACTTCACACTAGCATCTTCTGAATAGCAGCCCCTTTGCCAGCAAAGATTCCTTCCCCCAGATATATCTAAATGGGAATGCCCCCTAAATGATCCCTTCCAAAGCCAATATGAATTAATGCATTTTTTTAAAAAAAAAGAAAACCTCCCTCAGGAAAAAAATTGGTCAGGTAAGCGTCCTTTGTCAATTTTTGTCTTCTTTCTTGCTGATTTAGTTCTCTGTGTTTAGAAAGCCACATACCTGCACATTTCAAAACCTCTTTTACACAAGAATCTGTGTATATTGGATCTATTTATTCTATAAACACATGGGGCCAGAGAAACTGAGAAAACCAGAAAGTGACCCAATTACTCTAAACTTGATCAACTGGTTGTACATTCCTGTAGCATTTAAATTTCACACCACTATTTCAAATTGCACCTGCCTTCTTCCCAGCCATATTCAAATACAAAATAGGAGAGACTTTTACATGTCATTATCCACTAGATCCAAATCTTTACCCATGAGACAAAGAAAGTCCATTTAGTAGCTTTAAGATGTCTGCAGCAATAGGCTCTGAACTTCCTACAGTTCTTAACACTCCTGCCTTTGTCAAAATGCTTCCATCTGACGTGGAAGGCGTGATGGCTGTGAGCGAAGGCTGGCAAGGGGCAGACATAGAGTAAAGGTTATTTGGGTGACTTCTGATGGGTATTTCCATTTTCTAATGTTCGTTCTTAAATAAAACCTGTCCTGAGTAATGTTTGTTTTGCTTTATGAATATTGCAGTCTCTTAACAGATCTTTTCTTAACCGTAACTCCAATTTAAAATTTGTTTTTGACCCTGGAAATAAACTTTATGCTCTAACAAACTTCTGCCAGTCATTAAGCTTCAAACTGGTGCATACACTGATAGTGTTTTTTGCTGTTTATATTTTATCAACTGTTGTATTATAACAACCAGAAATACTCTATTAAAATATATATCGCATGGAGTAAGTACTGGGAATAAATAAGGAAAACAGTATCCACCCACATGTGGTAATAAAATAAAAATGATTAATGGATTTTAAGACCATCGAGGACCATTGTGATCAGATCATTTAACCTCCTGCACAAAAACAGGCCATAGAATTTTCTCTAGGATGAGGTCCTGTATGCTTTGGTGATTCTTATCTTTTCCTTTTGTACAAAAAAAGAAAGGCCTTAGAAATAAGGCTTGGATTTATTTATTCCTGGTGCTCACCTCCTAGTGCCATAATGAAGACAGAAAGTTGTTCAGAGAATATATTTTATTTCCCATTTGGAGGGACAAAAATCACAGAATCATATAAATGTAGGGCTGGAAGATAGCTTCTTGGGGTTATCAAGTCCAGCCACCTGCACACAGACAGTGCCAAGTAAGCCCAGACTATCCCTGACAACTATTTGCCCAACCTAGTCTTAAAAATGGGCCATCTACAGTGAGACAATTACCCTCCGTGTCTTACATACAACAGTCCTGAAAGATATTAGGCCAGAACATTAGCTTTTCACAACAGCATCACATTGATGACTTGTATTCAATTTCTGATCCACTATAACACCCCACCCTTTTCAGTAGAACTACCACCTACCCAGTTAGTCCCAATTTTGTAGTTGTGCATTTGATTTTTTTCCCTTTCTAAGCGTAGCACTTTGTATTTGTCTTTACTGAATTTCATCTCATTCATTTCAGATTAATTCTCTAATTTGTCCAGGTCACTTTGAATTCTAATTCTGTCCTCCAAAGTGCCTGCAATCCTCCCAGCTTTGTGGCATCTGCAAATTTGATACACACACCCTCGACTCCATTATCCAAGTTATTAATGAAAATACAGAACAGTGTGGGACCCCACTAAATTTGCCCTCCTACTTTTTACCATTGATAACAAGTGAACCACTGATAATTACTCTCTGAGCACAGTCTTTCAACCAGTTGTGCACCCACCTCATCATAATTTCATATAGATCACATTTCCTTAGCTTGCTTAAGAGAACATCATGTGACACTGTCAAAAACCTTACTAATGTTTTTGGCAAATGCTCTTTGGAGACAAAATGTTTCCTTTTTATAACAACTCATTTTGTTCTACAAGGATATTAAAAATGTAAAGACAGAAAAAAAATGAACATGAAACCATTGGGCCCAAGCCCAGGCCAATTCACAAATATAAATGCATAATTGTTATAGATTTCTAGGATGGCCCAGTCTGACTCCTGAGTTCTGGGGCTGATATCTGGCTGGCATCAATTGGCATAGCTCTATTTCAATGTAAGCCAACTGAGAATGTGCTCCATTGTCCCTCTGTAGATCCTTTTGGACTGTTTGGTGTCTAAGGATGATCCTTATTCCACAAGTAGTCTCATGGAAATTGATCACTTGCAGACAGATTAAGGTACGACTAAGGGTGGCTAGCTAAAGAAGTCAAGCTTTGATAACCAGTTCCTTTTCCATCATTCAGTTTATTTGAAGTGGTGGTACCTTTTTAATGCATAATAACCTGCAACACTGGGAAAAAACACCACACACTCACACACCATACAACATTAATGATATAACTAGTTGAAGTAAACTATCTTGGCTGTTATGATGTGGAATGAATTCTACATACCATTAAGCACATGTATAGCCTGCTAGTTTATGCTTCATAAATCAAAGTGGGTTTTGAGAGGGCATATGCAATTACCTTCTTATTAGTAAGGAGGCATTTGGGGGGGGGGGGGGGTTTAGAAAGTAGTCTTGTCCTGCTTATGGTGAAGTAAATTGCAAAATTCCCCATTGCTTTTAATGGACAAATCAAAAGTGGCAAGAGTTTAAAAGGGAAAAAAGCTGCCTTCATTCAAAGACTTCACGTGCCAAGTTCCAGCCTGCAGCAAACTTTTGCATCTGAATGGACAACTTATTGAAAAAAAAGCTTTTGACTAAAAAGCTCATAAAACATAAAAGCTCATAACAGTACTATAGCTGCACAACTCAGCACTAATATAATGAAGTGTATAATGAGTGCATGTCAAGATTTTAAAGTGACCAAGTGGAACAAAATCATCAACTTAGATACATTTCTCATACATCAGGCTCATGTTTTGGGAGTAAGGTGCTGCCTGCTCTCCCCAATGGCAGTCATGTGAGGGATTTGGTTTACTTAGATCATAGAACTCAAAGCCCAGATTCCTAAGTATCAGCCAAAAAGCACTGAACTAAAGTACCATGTAAGTGTCAGGATCAATAATCATCTTTATTTATGGGTTTTGTTCTTTTTTTAAATGAACACCCAAGCAAAAAAGGTCACTGTCCATTGAAGGCCAGTGTCTGCCCTTTGCTAGAGTTGCATGACCCTTTTGACGCTGGTGTGTTTGCTGGGGTCTAAGAACAGAATTTGGCCCGATATGGGCCGCACAACCTACACCAGACATCTCTGTTTGTCTTTGAAGATCTTTGTTTGCATGTCTGACTGTGGGTTTGGGTTCCATATCCATGCTTCTGCCAAATATAGTCAGCGATCAGACCCAAATCTAAATCCATTTATGGACCACTATTTACATATATTTGTCTCTCCTGGAGCTATTCAATTAAAAATGAATTCCTAGCCATTTCTTTCCTGACACAACATAAAACAGAGAGTAATGTTATGTAAAAAATAAGCTTGGCTGAACACATTAGGGTCTGAATTTAGCTAGCATGTTGTGCAAGAAGGCAGCAAAATGGACAGTATATTTGTCCATACTTTTCACAGGCTATTTTTAACTTAAGCCCTCTTAATTTTCATGTATTTTAACAATACAGAACCAAATCTTGCTCTCAGTTACACACATGCAACCCCAAATGTCTGAGCACAAATTTCACTAAATATATACAAAAATGATCTACATCTATCTATATATAAATATTGATAGAGATATTATCTCCAACAGATACGTTTTGCAACAAAGATCACAAATCCAGTGATATCACAGAAAGGTGAATTTTGGATTTTATCTAGTTAACTAAAGCAAGTGTGAAAGTCACACGAAAGCATACTACTGCCTGGCAGAGCCTGCTGCTAATTCTTGAGATACATCAGGCCAAATTGAATTGCATAGATTAGGAATTGCATAGATTATTAGCTGAGCTACTATTTGGTGGAAATTATTAACCATATAACTTAGAGTAGTTATTTATTCTCAACAAATACAGTGGGCCCTCTTAATAAGTTTCCTTTTCATTAGTTACTGCTATAATTAATAGTAGCAAATATTTATGTTATGGTAATACCTAAAGCCAAGGTCCCTGTGATGCTTCCCAAGGATACCTGTGGTGTGAGCCACCTAACCAGCACCTACCCTTAATGTAAGAAAGTCTTGTCTATGCCAGGTGTGGATCAGCTCCCTGAAGTGCTGCCTCCCAGGTCTCAATTTCTCTGTATAGATTAGCGATAGGCACATACCAACCCACAAGTCTCCGGAGCATCCTTCCAGAGCACCCAACTCTGATCCACTGCACACTGGAAGAGCTCTCAGATTCACTCTTCCCAAAGAGAAGAGTCCACACCAACTTACTACTTTTAATGTAGGATCACCAGGCTACATAACACAAAGCACTCAGCTATGTTTACAGTAAAAACAGGAATAACATCAAATTATTAAAGAACAGAGAATCAAATAATATTAAGGAAGAATATCGGAAAAGTGGATACATATAAAACAAAATCATAACACACTCTCACCAAGTGGGATTTTCTCCCACAAATGCTCATGAGATAGATAAATTTGTTAGTCTTTAAAAGTGCCACAGGACTTGTTGTTTGTAGAACCTATTCATACAGGGTAGCTTATCTCATGTCTTCTCCCCAGGATTTTCAACCAGTTGGGCTGAGGTTCCTGTTGTCCTTACAAACTGAAAGAATATCAGTGGGAGGGTCATCTGTTTCTTTTTTTAACTCCAGTCTCCACAATCTATTGATTAGCATTTTGCTCAGACTGTAAATAGGCATCCATTGGAAACCATACAATCCCTAACATGCACATGACCAGCCAGAGCAAAATAAACATCTTTTCCCCTGCCTGCCAGGGGTACATGGATCACATTTCAGTGACTTGCCTCAACTCACAGACAGAGAGAACATAATTTTTAGTATACAGTCATAACTTCACATATTTTTCATACATCTCTCTCGAAATAATTATGATAACCCATGTGGCACAGGCTTTCAAGAGAGATCATCCATGACGTTCTTTAGTGGACAAGTATATAGATACCAGATACAGGGGATCTCTGTAACCTTTATGTATCCCTCTTCCAGCTTGTATTAAAAGGTCTTTGGTCACAATCCCATTGTGCTGGCATTGTTTCCTTTCAATTTGCACTACCCCAGTGTTGCAAGCCTTCCTATTGACCACATCAGAAGTAGTCCTATAAAAATCATATTTAATAAAAGTAAATCTTTAAGGTTACTCACTGTATACATTTGCTCATCCATTATGTTAACAACATATAGTAACCGTCTGGTAAAATATAAAGTCAGCACAATCACATTAGTGTTCTTATTATTTAAATACCCATTTCATTTAAAATTAAGTCTTGATAACAACAGTTTTCTTTATTTGTTTTAGACATTTGCAGTCTCAGCCCAGGGATATTTTCAAATTGAACTACAAAAAGTTTGTAAAAATGAAAGTAAATGTAATTGCAAAATTGAGTGCATCAAGATGTGCATTATTCTGGCTAATTTTATCAATCTCCATTCAGCTGTAACCTCCCTGGAAGCAAAGCAAAGCAAAGCAAAAAAATTGTTTAAAGTTACTTTAATTTTCCCACTCTCATGTATTTTAAACAAAAGGTTCAAGGTCCCAGCAGAAAGTAACAAAGCCATCAAGACTTCATCAAGGAGTGTGCGTGTCCTGCATTTTCGCATGAATCCACTAATCTTATAATGATGAACTGTGGGAATGATAGGTCCTGGCTCATCTGCAACTATGGCTGTAGCTCAGTGGGGATGTGCAAGGGTGACTGTCTCTCAGCAAGCTGCTAAACGGAGGAGGAGGAGCATGTTTAACATTGCCATTCTCAGCAGTCTCCATACGCAATGCACAGCATTAGTGCTAAATTTAACATCTGTTGTAGATCACCCAGAAACATTTAGAACTGACAGATAAATGCAATCTTTTATTTAATTCACAAGATAAAAATACTAACTGAACCTGCATTGGGTTCTTAGCTTCTGATGATATTCCACCGTATCATGTTAATAACCCTGTCAAGCACCAGGAAATTTATATGCTTAGGTTTAATGATTGAAACGAGACCAGTGATACAAAGCAAAGCTACTAGAAGAGAAAAATGGTCTCTCCCAATAACTCAGACCGACTTACTACGGTCCGGGGCCAACTTTCAAGGGCTGTTGTTTCAAGTAAATGGCTGTGGTCAATGACGTGTTGTGAATAATTTAACAAGGGACTCCCACACTTCTTAACCAGCAATAAAACCCACATGTCAAAAAGATGGGTGAGGCTCTGCAGAGCGTATTCCTTTTTTCCTCCATTTAGATAAAAAAATAATGCTTTCTAAATATCAAGGAGACAAAGGCAGTTTCCAGGCATACACGTCAAGGGTCCCACGCTGAATGCCCTTGTTGATAGATACACTCATTGAGCATGTTTACTACACATCACA
This sequence comes from Pelusios castaneus, assembly GCA_007922175.1. NCBI lineage: Eukaryota > Metazoa > Chordata > Testudines > Pelomedusidae > Pelusios > Pelusios castaneus. The sequence goes on along the minus strand of ML685817.1, from coordinate 895,230 downwards.
GAACTCAATGTATGCAGCTAGACCAGGGATGGGGGAAGACTTCAGGGGGAGGCATGAGAACTGCAGCTTAGAGTACCCGAGGGATGCACCACTGCTCGTGACCTACTCTGCCATGGTTAAGGTTAGTCCCTCAGTCAAGGATGGAATCTGTCAGGCCCTAATGTAGGTCTATCACAAGGGGAGGAGATGAAGAGCCTGTCTGACGCATATGAGGGCCAGGCAGAATTACAGTCCCAATGTACTGAGAACTGCAAGATTGCTCCCTGCTGGGAGGCACACAGAACCTTAAAGGAGGTAGGTGAAAAAGCAGGGCCATGGCTCCATCTCTCTGTGGATTTGCTGTCTGAGACCAGTCTGCCAACAAGGGGAGGCAAAGGGAGCAATTACTCAGGGGCCCAGCAATTTTAAAAGGGCACTGTTTCACAGGTGGCAGGATTAAAGCTTCCCCTAAGGAAGGCTAGCTCTCCAACCCACCTCTTCCGCTCATGATCCCTGTCCACAGTCTACCCCAACTCGCTCCCGGCCACGTCGCTCCCCACCAGTCCACCTCCCTGCTTGGCCCTCCTCCTCTCATCCACACTCCACTTTCCCTGCTCGACTTTCCTGCAGCCACTTTCCTCCCCAGTTAATCAGCCCACTATCACTCACTGTGTGCATCCCTCCTCTCCTTCCCCACTCACGCCCCTGCCATTGCCCACTAGATCTCTCTTTCCCCATATCCCCACTCAGTCCCCACAAGCTGTTTGCTTGTCATTTAGGGGAAGAGGGTGTGTGGAAGATAGGAGGGGGACTATGCAACTGCGGGGGGAAGGACACAGTGGGGAGCAGGCCGAGCAGAGAGGGAGTGGGGCTTGGGGTGGAGTTGGGGCAGACTGTGGGTGTGCCCAGAGGTGGAAGAGGGTGGGGGGAGGACTGTATTGCCCTGGGGCCCAGAATTCCCGTTAGCAGTCCTGATCTAAGCTTAGCATGGGCTACATCTAGTTGGCATAATCAAGCTGTTGGATTGGGTTGCACCAGTGAGGAGAATTGCAGAATGGAAGATAGCTTGATAAGAGCTGGTAGGCCTTACACTTCACACTGCTAAGAGATAAGACACCTCAGAGATAAACTATACTTCCAGGAAAGGGATACACATAGGGCCCTATACAGTAGTCTAACTCTTCTATTACTGCCCTCAATGTTCTCGAGGGAATGGCAAGGAGAAAGGTGTTTCAGTTTTCATTTCTAAAGTGGCTTTACTGTAACTACTATTTACTATACAGTAGGTGCCATCCTTTGATTGCATTTAGCTTGCATTTACTGTCAATTTTGAGCACAGAAGTCTTTAGAAAACTCCTTCCTGCAGAGGAAACTCATAATTTAGATGGAATCTAGCTTCTTAAGACATGAAAGTTAAAAACAGCATCTGAGCTCAGATAACGACAATCTGTGTCAAGACTCTGTACCACAGAAAGAAATAGTCCATAGAAGGGACCTATGTGGGCAGTCTAAAAATAGACAAGCAGTTCTCAGACAGCCATTAATGCTTTATTTACTCAGTGAAGCATATGCTGCTGGGCATCCAACTTGAAACTGATATAAACAAAACTCATTAATGAACGTATTTTGGAAGTGTTTATGAAAACTGATTTCAATTAAATTGCACAGGTGTGGCAGAGTGGAATTTGGCTCTCTGTCATTTAGGTTTTACCAAGATTCTACAACTCCAAGGGCTGTTTTACAGTAAGTGCCCATGGCTTTCTTTTCCTTTTATAAATTCATGTTCCTATCCTCCTGGATATATACATATGTGCTTTATATATATGTGCCAGATTCACTGGTACAGCTCAGATGCTTTTGGTATCCTGGAAATACTCGACATTTGAGGATTCCCTCTAGGCAAGGGAATACTGGTTGATGTACAGTCACCGTATCATTCCTCTGCCAGCACCAGCTTCACTGAGTATGGCCAAGGAAAGAGGCATGGCCAAGCCATCCGGTCACCAAGCTGCTCCCCTGCTGTTCCCGTGGCCTCTAGGAGCCATAAATCTCCAGTGCTAAATAGAGGAGCCATCAGGGTGGTCTAAGTCAGGCTAACTGGAGAAGTGTTGGGATGGCCCTATGATCAGATGAGCCTTTCTCCCCTCCAGTCTTATGCTACCAAGCTTGGAGGAGCTGTACCAATATCTGTAAAATATTCTTTTTCACATGAACAAATATTATTTTTGCATGGATTTCATGGGGAATGGAAACAGGCTCCTTATTTTTAATCAGAGGTTCGTGTTTCTCTAGATCTATGTCTACACTTGCAAGTGAGGTCAACTTAAGGAGGCTTAAGTCGACCTAACTTAGTCCCTGTCCACACCAGGCTTTCATTAAGTCAACTTAAAAAATTCCTTAAGTCGACTTAATGAAAGGTTAGGTCGGCTTAATAAGAACCGCCGGTTAGGTTGACCTAACCCTTAGGTCGACTCCTTAGGTCGACCTAAGCACAGTGTGGACACTTAAGTGCACTTTATAAGGCGACCTAAGGGCAGTTAGGTCGACTTATTAAGTCCCCGTTCAGAGAAAGCACTCTAAGGATTGGAGTGTCATGATGAAAAGTCACTCCAGTAACCTCAAAAATTTACTTACAAGCCGGGAGTCCTGTGCATAGAGCCCTGATACTGCATCCTGCATTCTTAAAGGAGTCGAGAAGTTCCTTCTCACAAAAGAAAAGTCTTTTTTTGTCATTAAAAAAAAAAACAAAAAACAAAAACCTTTTTAGTACTGTGCAGTAGAAGCAATTAGAAATACACTGGGGAATCACCGTGGCTTAGGTTTCCAACCAGTGTAAATTGATAAAGTTTAATTGATTTATAAGTCACAAAATAAAGAGAGGTGGCAGAAGACAATTTTTAAAAAACATTTACAAATATTTACTTGAAATTAAATACTTGAAGTTTGAGGGAGAATGCCTCTTTCCACACCTAAGCCACCGGGCTTCTCAATTCTGATTTTCAAACAAGTAACCTGCGATAAAGAAGCAACAAGACAAAAGCCAATGCCAATTAAATCTCCAGTGAATTATTCTTTCATTTCTAACTGATGTAAAATTTACAAGCTTCTCTCAACAATTACTGAGATTTCTCTTAGTTGAGCAGCCACTACCACCTTTTAATTAACTGTAATAAGAAGAAGGTTTTTCATGTTTAAATGTGTAAGAAAGAGGCAAGGAATAAATATTTCAGCAACTACATGGCACTCCTTGATAACCTGATATATTACAATACTCCTTGGAGATGGAGAAAACTATAATCTGACTGAATATTTTTGTAATAAACTGTTTCATGCTCCTCAGAAGAGTGGAGTAACAGGAAAATCTTGAAGAATATCAAATCAGAAGAGGAAGAGTTTTCTTTACCACAAACTACCTTACCACACAAGCTGTTCAAAAAAAAAAAAAAAAAAAGAAATTAGAAGTACTTCACTTATTTAAGAGAAATGCTAATTATCAACATTTGAAGTCAGAGTAAGTTCAACTCCATAACAATTTGAGTGAAAAGGGATTTAAAAGGCTCAAATGAGTGACTGTCACAATATCACAATAACAAAATATTTTTATAGATATCCTGGGCCCTGAGATTCAGCAAGGGCCAGATTCCTCTACCCACAGTCATGTTGAGTAAAACCTTACTCCATATGTAGTCCCACTGATTTCAACAGGACTAGTTACCAGGCTTAAAAATGCCTCTCTTTATTTGTAACTCCAAAACAACAACACAAGCCTAAAATTCATCCCCCACCTTGGGCATTCCTTAGATTCCTTTCTAGAGGCAATCTCTGTCCTAGCTGTCTAGTCCCCTCTAGCTCAAAGAGACACTTCCACCTCCTTCTATCCCAAGTTCCAAACAGGACAGTCTCTGCGCAAAAGAATAAATGCACACAAATCTGACATCAGAAATTGCAACACTCAAAAACCAATAGGGGAACACTTCAATCTCCCTGCTCACTCCATTGACGACTTGCTAATAGCTGTATTGAAACAGATGAATAACAAATCACAGCTTCAAAAAGAAACTGCAGAACTCGAACTTGTATGCAAATTTGACTCAGTTGCCTGGGGTTAAACAGGGACTACAGATTTTTCTCTCATTACAACAGGTGATTTAACCTCACCTTCCTCTATGTGCTGTTCCCCAGTGTTTGAATCCTAACACCTATTTTGATTTGCTGTTACAGTCTGACCTAATCCTATGTCATACACTCCCCTGCATTTCATTTCTTCCATTCTGTAAGTTTCCCATCTTCAAAGCGTCTGACGAAGTGGGATTTTCTCCCACGAAAGCTCGTGCGATAAATAAATGTTAGTCTTTAAAAGTGCCACAGGACTCTATTGGTTTTCTATCCCAACTGAAGCTAATGAGACACATCTGTGAACACAACTCAACTCATTGCCATTAATATTAATATGAATACAGAGTTTTCCCACTTGACCAGAGGATATGGAAGAAAGCACTATGCAGCTCTACGCTTTTGATTCCTCCCCCCCCCCCCCCCCACCCAATGAGACCGATCTTGGGTGATGATACAATCTTTTACAAACTGGAAGAGGAGCTGCGATCACCCCTAGTTCAACTGTTAATTACTACTACTGCTAGAACAGCTCTGATATTCAATCACAGAGAGGTTATTCTAGTCTGAGATCCAACAAATTTTCAGTATCTGAAGATGTCAGGAGCTGGCACAGAGCATCCTCATTTTACCCGAGTCCTTGTGGCTGTGTCTATGTTAAGGGTTTCAAGTCATTAACTAAATTGGTGTGTGTATCTCAGCCACAAGTCCCATAATCCAGAAACTAAATAAGAGCATTATAATAAATTGTATTTAAGCTACCGTCAAACTACTGGACATTTCTTCCCAGAACCTCTGACCTCCATTCAATATCTCAGGAAAACATATTTGGGAGCTTTGGGTATTCTTTCCCCCTAGGATCAGTTTTTCCTCTCCCCTCTGACCCATAATATCCTGGATCTCCGTGTCACTGAAACTTTCCCAGTATCCAAAGAACAAGAGAAGGCAATTCCCTCTAGAGCTCAACTCATTAGCACCACATATATTGCTGCCTAAAGTGACTAATGTTCTCTTCTCAGAAATTGAGCACATTGTCATAGTAATACACCTGCCTCTTACAAAGAGTGCTCAGGACCCAAACTTGGAATCATGCATGGCAGAGTAATGCACTTCCATTAAACCACGTAACCAGCCTACTTGAGCATCTGCTGCACTGAATGGTCGGGTCCCACAAGCAGCCAGTATAAACTTTCCTTTTACAATGCTTGTCCCATGGACAATACCTGAAATTTCCTCTTAATCTGGAAGGTGCACTATTCTCTTTATGCTCTTATTCCCAATAGTCATCCTGACAAAAGGAGGAAGCAGACATATCTTAGGGCTTCTCTTCATGTACAGCACTATGGCAATACAGCGATGCATGAGCAAAGTGACTACACTACACAGATGAGGGAGTATCTCCCATCAGCAAAATTAATCCACCACCCCACAAGGCAGTAGCTATGTCAATGGGAGAAGCTCTCCCATCAACATACCACTGTCTACCTGGGGGGTTAGAGTGTTATAACTATGTCTCTCAACAACAAAATTATAGCGATATAGGTCAGTAGTGGAGACCCAGCCTTAGATTAAAGCAAAGTGTATTCAGTATAAGGCTTCTAATTTAGCCTCTGAAGAAGTCCATTAGAGTGAATAGCCATTATTCCCACTCCGCTAATGCTGCTGCAATGGAAGAAGAGTACAAAGGTCACTCCCAAATCCCAAACTTGTGTAAAGTTAATGTTAAGATGCTCCAAAGTCAGAGAGAAGATAACAGATAATTTTTAAATCTGTTATATTTGACAAGAATATTAACCTACTATTTAATTCTTACAGATGTCTGTACCATTGAAAAAAATATCACCCCACATTCTTTCTTATAAATAAATATTTTAGAGAATTATTTGCCAGGCTTTCTGTGGTGAAAACAAAAATTGCTCTTGATCTCTCTGCTTTCACACAGAAAGAAGCTGCCCCATTAGAAATCATATTCCTGAATCTAAAAGCACTAGAAATCAAAGACTGAGTGTGTATCACGGCTTCTGTAGAAGAAATTTCCATTAAATACAGTTTGGGATTCTTTGGTTTGTTTTTTTTCCCCCACCCATTTGACATTTTCCCTCCATTTTTAATTTTAAAAAGTTAATGAAATATTTTGCCCCTGCCAGAACCATTTCCCCATCTTTTGTTCACCAAGTACATCCCCCAGGGTGCATTTGTAGCTTAGCCTTGATGGAGATACTTTTTTCTTCATTCTATTGGCATTAACATCAGTTTCTAATCTCATCAGTTGTTCAGATCTATTCCTAATAGAATCGTCTTTCTTATTTTTTTCTTCCTCCTCATGCCTGCTCAGTTTGATATGTTCATTCTTTTCATCGCATCCCACTTGCAAAAAACCTATTTCTTCCTAGGCGTTTAGCAGACAGGTGCTTAACATATATCTGTGTTGGACTGCAACAAGTGTTTGATGAAGGTTGGGTGAACGGTCACAACCTCAAGAGCCCACAGAGAGCTTGCAAGCCAACAGATCTAGAAAAGTCTCAACTTAGAATAAACTCAAAAACCAGAATAGTCTCCAGGCACATGAAATAGGGGTTTTCAAGGCTCTGAACCTACTACAGTCAACTTTAAAAAAGTAGGTTCCAGCCAGCTTATTAAAAAAAAAAAAAAAAAAAAAAAAAAGTACTGCCCTAAGCAACATAATGTTACCTACAGCACTATGAAGGGAGCATCTAGGCAGCTGCAAATTTTATTTTAAGCAACACAGCAGGGAAATGCTCCATTATCTAGCTGACTGCTTTAAAATAGATTTAACAATAAAGTCTCGTCAGAATCTTTTCTCCAGAATTGTTCATGTGAATTTCAGTCTGGAAATTACTCTCTTGATCAATCCACTCTGAAGTAGCAAGAACTGAAAAGCAATGTTCAGTAAGAAGACATTGAGCTGGTATCCCGAATGCTTCCTACAGTTACTCGGTTTCATAGGATTCTATGTGTGGACCTGTTAGGTTTTTCACAGCAGTAAAAAGAAAATATTTAGCATCTCCAAAACATTTTACAAACATTGGGTGATGTTTCATTTTACAGATGGGGAAACTGAGACATTAAGAGGAACATCTGAACAGTTGGGTGACTAACTTTAATCACATAAATCCATATTTGATGTCAAAGGGAGTTCTGGATTCTCAACACTTTTTGAAAAGCAGACCACTTATTTATGTGTCCAACTTTCGACACTTACATTTGAAAATAGTGCCTCGTGCAACTTGCCCGCAGCAGCAACAAATCAGTATGTGAGCCAAGATTAGAATTTAGCTCCAATCCCATACTCACACCAATAGATGTCATAGCCATTCAAGATTAATCTTTAACACATTAGTTAGATCAGGGAAGTTGTAGATATTTGTAAATTGAAATTAATAAATAAGAACATATGGTCTTACACTTTCGTGCCTTCGCCAATATAATGCTATACTTGATGCTTGTGTTTATGATTTCATCCAGACAAACAGTTTTATTTTAAATAACATTTGAACATATGCAAAAAGAGTTGATTTATTCTAGTTGCAACATGAAGCTGACATTTATGAAATGTCAAAGGACTGATTTCTATTTTTTGGCTAAGCAAAGATTGCCAATATTTCTTTGCTTTTTTTCATTATTCCTAAATTTTGTCATCATTTGGAAAGAGTGGGAGTACCTTCCACTTCACAGTAACCCTGTATCCCTGATTCAACAACAGACTTCTGTATAGCAAAGCCATGAGAACTGAGTTTCTGCACTCTTACAAAGGAGAAGAGACATTTTAAAACTGTGTAAAACAGATATATTTAAAATTTTGCTAGGCTCCAAGATAGCACCTGTGCCAAACTTCTGAGCACAGTCAGGAACTATTCACTCCACTTCAAAAATACGAAGCACATCACTGTATCCCTGACCTAGAACAGAGAGCCAAACCAATAACTCCCTTATGTTGCTTCCACATTGGGGATAGGCTTCGCTCGGTGTTATTCATGGAAAGCAACAGCTACAGTCAAATGAATTATGTTTCAATATATAAGGGATGGAGAACTTTGGTCTAGTAATTAAAGCAGGGGACTCTGAGTCAGGCCTCCTGGATCTAGTCTCAGCTCTTCTGACTTATTGCATGACCCTGAGCAGAGTACTTAAGCTCTCTATTCCTCTGTCTAGCCCTTTATAAAAAAACCACTTACTTATTTAGTACATCAGTAATAACAGGGATGTTTATGAGCTGTAATTAATGCATAACTGTAAGGACCTTAAAGGAAAAGTGCTACAGAAGTGAATGGGGACTTATTATTGTAGATGGACACAAGAAAAGAAATGATGCTTTGGCAATTCTCAGCACTCTCAGTCTCTTCCCCCCTCCTCCGTCTCCATCTGTGGACTCTTTCCAAACCACTTCTAATCAGCCATTAAAACTATACATCAATCCAAAGCCTTCCCCTGATACAGTGCTCAAGCTATTCATATTTCTGGGGCTTCTGACGGTATCACTCTCAAAACAGTAACCTGCAAAGCCAATTCTCCCTTGAGTGGGATGAAGATAATTTAAATATACAGTCTTAGCCAGCCAGTCATGCTGAGCTTCCACCTACTGCTGGAGCTACTACTAAAGAAAATAAAATTACTCTAGAGGGGAGAAATGTCACTGGGGAAATCATTAAAAATATGTCCCCTTTCTGTCGCGATTTACTAGCTTACAGTTCTAGGTAAACAAAAGTTTGCTCTTAAAAATTCAAGTTGTGATGTACAGTACCTTAAATTATATCTTCATTTCTAAAAAGGACTCTCTTTCTGTGTCAATAAGATATTTTTCCTCAAGATAGCAAAATAATAATGAACGAAACTAGAGTCAAATTTTGCCACCACTTATACTGTGCAAAGAAAAGGAGGGTGCAGCTGGGAGCAGAAATTGGAGCTTAACCTTTAAAAATATTCAAAAACATTGTGCTGTTTCATCAAAGAAAATTCCATTAGTATAAAGGTAAAATTCTAGTCCAATTAAAATCAATGGGAGTTTTGCTGTGGACTTCCCAAGGAAAAGGATGCGACCTTTAACCATATATTATAAGTGGTGACTTCAGTTCATCTCTCAACATGTTCCTTGGAACAGGTGAGCTCATTAGTTTCTTCCCATTAATAAACATTTATTCCCAGATGATAAATATCACAGAGCCTTTATTATCAGAGTTGTAACGAAGGCAACTGTTTATTGCTGAGCCCAAGGAAAACCAAAGAAGAGCGAACAATGAGTGTTATCCTGAAATGCCCATTACCCTGTCAGAAGCCAGAATGAATTTGATCAAATCATCCAGTTAGGGTCTGCAAGTAACAAAATAAGAACAAAAAGGGCAGAAGCATTTCATCATGCTGCTGAAATCTTCTAGGTTTTAAAAAGACAGCATGGATCATTTATAAATACATTCGTTTACCCAAAAAGGAGATAACCTAATTATGTTGACTCAATATTCCTTTTACCTCTTTAAACTGAATATACATAATATTCTGAGTTGTCCACATACTGATGCCACCTAATTGCACCTACTTAACTAGTAAGGCAACTGGAAAGACTTTAAAACAGCCACTATAGTACAATGACAGACGTGAACTTTGCTGCTGCTAAGAAATACGGCAGCCCCCCCCCCCCCCCAGCAGTTCCCAGAGAAGCATAGGAAACCCATCTCAAACCCAACTGAATCGTTCAGAAGAAATGTTTTCAGCCCAGCCACTGTAGGTCAGCAAGTAAAGAACACATGAACCAAGTGTCATATTCACCAGAGGCCAAGGCAGGATAAACTCTGCCCATGGTCAGGGGCAGATAACATACAGAGACAATGCTGAGCTACAACTTCAGTTGCATCATGACATGAGGGACGTGTTGGCCAGTACAGCCTAAAGAAATCAGAAGTGCTGATGTAGCCTTTCCTGCCTGTGCAGTTCCTATGGAGCGTCAGAAGAATGACCGCATCACACCTTTAAGTGGGGGGAAGTTGTCTGGTTGGCCAAATGAAGGAAACCATACCTCATGGCTGGACAGTTGTGGGAAGGTCAAACTGCTGTAATAGGGGATAAGCAGTGACACTTACTTATCCCCTGGGATCCAGATGGGCGGAAGAGCTCGAAAAGGGACAGCCTGTGAGATGAAGCTCCTTTTCACACAGAGCAGGCTGAGGTTGCAACCATCCTCCCTCCCCATTAGGTGGCGAAATACCAAGGCTGGGTCTAGACCTGCTATGGACATTGGACCAGCCAACCTTTTTAGAGGAGTTGGGAAGGAATTTTTCCCTTTCCACCAGATTGGCCTAGGTGGAGGTGGGGTTTTTTCGTCTTTCCCACAGTGAATTCAGGGAGTGCTTTGCTGACGTATAGAACGAAGGCTGGGAGGTTGTGTCCCACTTCATTATATAAGTATGGAGTGGCTCTCCAGTGCAGATACTCCATTTGAAAGGTATATGCTGACCAGATAAATGGCTTGGTAAAGGACTTAAAAAGGAGGTGTTGGTTAAAGGAATGGAATGGCAGGTGGCGGGATAGGTTTGGGACATCTATGATTGGTATGGAAAGGAGTCAACCTTTAAGGTTATACCTACCTTAACACTCCTATAAAGGGGAAGAGGCAAGGTTGCAGCAATGGATTGCTCAGGATGGAAAAAGAGGGAGGTTGGAAGAAGCCCCCCAGGAAGTTATTGGATAAACATCGGATCACCTGCACTGCACACTTTTATCTACCAGGTAGTTCCAGGCACCTATTAATAATAAAGTTGCAGCATGATTAAAAGCACATGTAATGCCTCCTGTCCTTCTTTTAGTGTAGCCGGACAGTTAAACCAGGCTACTCCCAAGCAGAAAAGCCGAGGGAGGAAAACAGCAATAAAACCATTGCTCTCCATAAGGTCTTCCCTGACACAGGTAATTTATACCCCTATCCATCAACAATCCTAATTTCTACCCAACATTCTTTAATTTTATATGTGTATAAATGTCAAACACAAAAGGGACCAAACTCTGCCCTATCAGCCTTTGTAATTCAGTGGTACTGCATGAAATAAAAGATTTTGTCTACATTAAATACCACTGTTTCAGCAATCAGATGTCAAACCACTCCATTAGCTGGACTGGTCCTGACCGCGGTTTAACTGAAGTGTACATGAGGACAAACCATGAGCAGAACTGGGTCAGCTAACTGTGGGTAACCACGAGTTGGGGCAAGGAACTTACGTGATCAAAAAGGGGACAGAGCAGTGAGAGCATGCAGCCCTTTGTTTTCACAGCTGCTCCTACAGTGGCAATTAAATTGGCACATTAAAGTCAAACATTTTTGCATGAAAAAGACAATTTCCAGCTGAGATTTGAAAATAGATGGCAGAAGATGCACAGAAGAGGGTTCCTGCCTTAACAGATGGCAAGACTGTGTGGAGGAACAGAGAAAAAAGCATTGGTAAATGAGTGGATGAAGCCCGGGCCTGGTAAGACAGACTGAAACAAGCCCGCAGACAATTTTAAAAACAAGGCAGGCAATTTTGATCCAGATAGTAGAAGGAATGAAAAGCACACTATGAAGTTCGTGGCATAATGCACATTTTTCTTTTCTAAGCTCAAAAGTGTAAAACAATAGGAAATGCCTATCTGTCTCATCCAGAGACAAAGTGAAATTGCACCATTCAGAAGAAGAAAAAACTTCTGAGTAGGTTTAGCGGTATCCAAATGAAATTTGCTGATTAATACCGAGTTGCGTTAGGCACTGACATGTTTTAAGAAGATTAAATGCATGAGCTTTTCAGTCAAGAGAACCAAAATAATTAAAGGTTACTGCTATCATATGCTACCATGCACATTTATAAAAATGTAGTTTTCTGTCATGAAAACATACCACTCTTCGAGTATGTCCTTTCTAACAATAACATACACTATATTACAGAGTCACATTCTATACACATTACAGAATATCTGCTAGCCTTTTCTGCAAAACAGACTGACGGACACTGGCTAACAACTCTCAAACAAATCAAACTTTAAGCCATTTTTCTTGAAGCTTTCTTCTTAATCTTTCAGGAAATATTAAAACGTGCATTATCATCTCATGCTATGTCAACACAATTCTACATACAGTACTGCAATGATCAATCAATGTATTGCACAGCAGTATCTGTAAGAGTACTCTAAGGACTCTTGGACTAACTCCAAGCTAAAACCCAATGCTAAGTAAAAATCACCCTCCTATCTTTGCCCATTTTAGTAAATTTCACTCAATATTAAAGCTAGTATGGGGAAGACTTGGTATTAATAGATATCATGGAAAGAAAATTAAGATAAGTTCAAAAGGGAGAGGTTTCAGAGAGGTAACCATGTTAGTCTGTTTTCAGAAAATGATGAGGAATCCTATGGCATCCTGGAGGCTAACAAAAAAAATTCTGGGAGGGAACATAAGATTTCATGAGCCCACTTCATCATATGCTTCTGATCAAGTGGTTTCCAGCCCACAAAATCTTATGCCCCCTCCCCGCAAAATTTTTGTTGTTAGTCTCTAAGGTGCAACAGGACTCCTCATAGTTTGTTCAAAAGGAAGACTCAATCTTTTGGAAGTTTGTTATTATTTATGTGTGAAAACACTCCAAAGCCCCAGCTATAGCTGGAGGCCCACTGTATTAGGTGCTGTACAAATATATGAGAAGATACAGACCCCAAATCAAAGAGGTTGTAATCTATAAAGATGAACCTTCAAAGCAGAGTGTGCATGGTCATGGCAAGCACACAGCATGTTAGTTTCACGTCTCTATACAGTAAGTATTTGCATACATTTGTTTTATTCATACATTAAAACAGAATCTTACCTGGGGGCTTGGAGAATACATGAAGGTCAAGTGGAGGAGAAGGATGGCTGGAATAAGGGACAGGCATGAGTGGATAAAAGGAGAAGGAAAGAGAGGTATGGCACTAGGAAAAAAAGGGGATGAGGTGGAAGAGTATGAGAAGTAGTTGGGTAGCTGATGGGTGGCAGTAGAAGGATGGGGATGGGGTCAACCACCACCAGCAATACAACAAATGAGAAAAAAAATCCAAGTTTCAAAGCTGAATGAGCAATGTTGTGAATGCTCTGCCACACAATTTAGTCTGTTGTTCTCCGTGAAGAGGTTGGCAGATCTGGTTTCCTGGGTAAGTCCCTCTGGATTCAAAGGAAAGGATCATGGGGGCTGGAAGGCCCTGACTTACCCGTGGATTAGCTGGCACCCTACGCTTTTAGGGATCACCATGAGCCACCCCTTAAGAGCTTCTCCTGGCTGTGGATGTTGTTCCAATATGGAGGGCAGGGGACAGAGGGAGGATTTTTGTTTATGAAAATAATAAAAGTAGTGAACTCTTTCCTATGGAACAAAATATATAGCTAATTAATAGACCTCCCCTGACAGCCTGGGGAGATAACAGTATCTCATTTAATATCTTCTGCAATACAACTGCAGACACATTGCTTGTTTGCATCAGTGATATTAACGTTCAAATCCTATGGGGCCTGTTAGCATCGTAACTTGATTTCTCAAGCTTCCAGACTAAAACTCACACCATGCTGTTTACCTGATGTCTTATTTACTCCTAATGAGTCTAATATGGACATTACAATTCTTATAGCCATGAACACAGCTCACAACCAAAAACAAAACCTGCTTTATAAGCCTAGTTCCCTATATGTAAGAGTTGTCAGGGGAAATCTATTTATCTAGAGAACACTAGAACTGAGAATGAATTTAAACCTATTTGAGTTCACTAAATACCTACTGAGAAAATTGCAGCGTGGGGTAATAGATGGTAACTTATTATTACAGATTAAGAAGGTTGGGCTCATTCTTAAACACAATAAATGCTATTTCAGTTTCTTTGGCCCTGGTACAGGGGACTTGCACATTATTTATTTAGAAGAGAAAATAATGGGATTTGTATGTTCTGCAAGTGTGTAAACATCATTCTTATCCTACTTATTAAAATATAGTATACAGGGCAGGATCCTTTCCCCATTTTAGTCAGTGGAAGCTTTGCTATTGATTTTAATGCAAGCAGAATCAGACTCTAAACCAACCCTTCCCAGAACATTTTAGGCAAAAAGGATGGGGTGTTCCATTCTTTAACAACTAGCCAACTGTTGGTCCTTTCAAAAAGGAGGAAGCACACTGTGTCTCTCATATCCTGGGTTTAACACAGCTACATCACCACTGCAAAAAAACTTCAAAAAATGTAGCTAATATGGAATTACAGTCATGATTCCATAGTTAGGGTAACAATCAGGTCTCCACTGGAGTCCCATACTGTTCCTCTTCCCAGAATATAAGTCTTTTTATTACTATTATCAACTTCTACTGTATATCGGGACTGTCTCTATAAACTCTGGACATCTGGTCACCCTACTTCCAGGAGATACTATGTAAATTGGACATAATAGGCCAAATTCCTCCTTGGTGTAAATCCACTTAAACTGGTGGAATCACGCTACAGATTAATTTGCATTGAAATCATACTTCTGATTCTTTTAAAGATTGCCCATCCCTGTAGTATTTAGGCCCCGTGATTCCAACCAAAGTGGGAGAAAAGGAAGGGATGCAATAGAAAGGCTCATGTGATTTGGGGTTTTTGCCTCCTTTTTTTTCCCCAAATAAATGTGAATTACTTTTTTCAGAGTAAACATCCCAATCACATGTACCATGCCACTATGTAGTGAAGTTTTCTGTTGAATGCAATTTAAGTTCAGTACCTTTACTTTGATCATATGAGATTTTCAAAGTCTAAGTGAGTTAGGCACTCAATGAATTTCCTTGAAAGCTGGGCACCTAACACCTGTAGGCTCCTTAGAAAATCTCAGCCTTGAAATACAGGAGGGCTTTCCTTTATTTCCAGTAGTATTTGTTGCATTTCTTATTTTATTTTTATAGCACTCAGGTACCTTCAAATTAGAACTACGTAGATTTCCTTGCAGCGCAAACTGGAAGCTACCAAAGTAGCACACACGAAGAAACACAATGGCATGCTTTACCCATATACACCAAAAAATAAATGTAAAAAGTTAAAATTGCTAAATTCAAGCAATCCAGAAAAAAACTAATTTTAAATAAAATGATAATGGACGTTGAACGAAATGTTTTCTTCATATTGTGTTTTTAATAATCAACTAACTTATTTTTTTATAAATTCAGTCTTTGGAATCGTATCACAGGCTATTTGAATAAAGTCAGTGAAAGAGCAGGACAGTCTTTTATCTCCCCCTCCCACTTATTTTAGGGTTTTATAATCCCCCCGAGTACATGCCAAGTATATTCAATAGCAGTAATTAAGTCCACTGAAACTCTGGACATACAGATTAATTTCCTCAGTTTAAATGTTTAATAAACATTTAACATCAGTTTAATAAAACTCAGTTTACCCAGCTTGAAGATGAGCCTGAGAATGTTTAAAGATATGGTTTCAGTAGAGGGAAGTCCTCTGGAAAGGATTACTGGAAAATTGGTACCATCCCGTTGCAAACTGTTTTTAAGATCCAAATCCAGCAGAGTACTTAAATGTGCTTCACATTTTAATTCAGTGGGGCTACTCACTCTTGCAGGTAATCACAGCTCAAGTGCTTTGCTAGATTGGGCATTAGACTTCAAGAGTGAGATCCTTAGCCTCGCACTAGTCCCTTTACGATAGGTAAAAGAAGCGGAGCAGTGGAAAGGGACCCTAAAAATGTCATTTCTGACTAGGGAATGCTCCCCCCCAGCACAGGCACTGAGGTAAGCAGCCAACAGCCTGGATGGGGGAGGGGAGGGTTGCAGCCCAAGGCAGGGGGGCAGGGCCACAGACAGGGAGTCATCAATTGGGGAGGCCCTGCAGCCCCTAATCCACATCTGACTGGGGTGGTCTGAATTACACTGGTCACTCCAGCAGACCAGACCTGGTTCAAATTAAAAGGCTGCAAAGGTGGCATAGAGTTACTAAAGTACCTCCTCATTGTGCTGAGAGATGCACCTACCTCCTAGATCCTGCTGGCTCTCCTGGGACAAACATTTCTATAAAAACATTTGGGGCCCAACTCTGTATTCTTTACAAAACGCTGCATGGAAACCCATGGCAGCTGTGCCTCAGAGCCCCAAGGCTGGAATCTTCATTTTTCATCTAATTAATTAAAAATATCTCTGGCTTTTTCTTGCCGTAAAGTAAACCTTACCAGGCGTGTCTCTGTTACACTTCAACAAAATGCCAACTGGTAGATTGAATGTCTGTAAAGATAAATCTGTCTCTTCAAGATGCTGAATGTTTATTAAGGCTTGAACTTCAGTGCCTGTAGTAACAGGCTGTAAAAATATGTCAGCAGAATTTGTGCTGGAGTTGCTAAGTGCAAAAATAGCATAGCCCTTCAATATCTGTAAAGTTTGCTTGTAATATAGCAGCACAAGGCAAATACACGTTATTAGAATTTCAAAAATAGGTTCAGCATGAATGGGAACTTTAAAAATAACACCATTTTGTTGTGTCCTAGCATCCCTATGCTAATAGCCTTTGTTTTTAATTAAAAAGAATCAGTGTGCGAGGCATCAGCCTCTGCTTAGATCATCTAAATTGCTCTAATGAATTTAAGTGGACCTTTGTCCACTACTCTCTTACATTGCTTATAAAGTCAAGAGTTCAACTGCCTGAGGAGTCTCTCAAACTTTGTGACTGGATAAATAACATCCAAAGTCAGAGGCCTGCAGTGCCATCCAGATAAACAGTGTCTTGTATAGACTGAAACATCCGAGTTAAAAATTCAATTTGCAACTGGGTGGCACCAGCTTCCCAGTAATACCTCCCAGGGTATGTCTATACAGGGATGAAAAATCCATGGATGACCTGCGTCCGCAACCAGGGCTCAGGCGCACGAGACCAAAAAATTGTTGTGGAGTCTCAGCTCTGGGACCCTGCAAGAATGGAGGGTCCCATTTAGTGCATGGTATGCTGGAGTGCTGTAGATTTATAGAACCCTGCAGATCCACGGATATCTGCTTCTTACCCGCAGATATCCACTTCCACGGGTACAAATGGATACTATTTTTATCTGGTCACGGCTGTACGTGCAGAGAGCACCATTGCTCCACCCAGAACATCTGATTGGTTACAGCTGCAGCCCTGACTGAATCTGGGGGCCAGTCCAGGCAGAGTAACAGTTGCTCCCCCTCCCATGTCCCCTACTGCTGGCCACTCCCCCCAGCACCAAACAGCTGAGTGATCTCTGCAACCCAGGTTTCACATGACCAGCCCTGCGGAATAAGAGTTGCTCAGATCTGGGCTAGCCGGGGCTCTGAACAGCACCAGGTTTTTACTGGCTCATCCGGGTCCTGCGTCCTGCCCCCAGCTGTCCTTCTGTCTCTGACTCCAGACTGTGAAAGCCAGAGCCCAGCCCATCAGAGCTTTTGTTCAGTTTCAGTGGCCAGTCCCCACCTCCACTGAGAAATTGCAGCAGCCCAGACTTCCCAGTCCAGCCCAGGCAGAATAACAGTTGCTCAGATCAGAGCCAGCGAAGGCTCTGAAAAACACTGGGAGCTGTTGGCAACTCTCTCCCCTCTCAGCTGTTTCTTGGTCTCCCTGAACCTAGCTCACAAGAGCCCACCCACATCAGCGGATGATGGGCTGCCAGCCTCCCTATCTGATCACTCAGCTGAATTACCTTGCCCATGCTGAACAGTTGAGTGACCTGATCTTAGCTCTAGTAGGTGGAATAACCAGATGATCAGGGCCAGCAGGGCTAGTGCCAGCCTCCCTGTCCCCTTCCTCAGGCTCTGTGTGAGGCAGCTGCTGCTCTCTAACAATCCAGGAACTGACAGGCAGCTGCCCCAGAAGAAAACACAGAGGTTGCACGAGGATCCTTAGGAGACTCTATAATGTTGTTTAAAATAAAAACAGTGTGCACACATTTACTAAGCCCCTGCTTTTAAGTTGCTACATTACAGAACACACACAGGCAGGAACACAAAACAGAAGCACAGTGGAATTAGGAGGAGCCCAGCAGAGCGGAGCGGAGCTGCTGCAAGGCGGGGGCGGGGCAGTTGCAGTTACCCACAAAACATGGAGATGCGGATTGTGGATTGGATACGTGCTTACATGTCTCGGATATGGATCGGTTGCGGATCCACGTTTTTGTATCTGCATAGGGCTCTACAGATTTACACCAAAGTTTGCCCCACACTATCAGCTCAGTAAGCGTTGGTGTGGACATGCCCATCATGTTCTGTTTCATGTCCTTTACAGTAAGTGCTTTTTTCTTGATTCTCGCACTGTCTTTTTAGGTAGCAAGTCTAGACCTGTTGCTCTGTCAATACTGTTGCTAATTCTGGTAATACTTGCCATAGAAGCTCTTTTAGCTAAGCTACAAAGCTTTGCTAAAACAGATACACGAGAAAAGACTGTATCTAATACAGAGCTGAGAACAAGAGCACTTTTCAGGAGAAAGACTTGATAAATGACTGAAGATCCAAAAGTAGATCCTGAAATGAAACAACACAAGGCATGAATCTGGCACGACACTAAAGAACTTCTAAGGAATTCTAAATACAAGTTTCTTTAAAAAGTAATTATCTCACTTTTTTATCTGTTTGGCCAATACCTTTCTTGTAACTTCACAGATTCTTTACTCTCTATATTTTATACCCGTCTGTCTAAATTAGAGATTTCTATATAGACCTAGTTCTATTTCTGAGAATTTTACAAGTAATTTTTTATCATTTTAAAAGATTCCATTCCATAGCATGACCTCTACCCATACCCAAAAGAGTTTAGAACGAAGTTTTGGTCCATAGCTAGAAAGAGGTTACAGCAGTTAGACAGAAAAAGGATTCAAAGGTTTAGAAATATTTTTAGATTGACATTTTTTATGTGCTCTCTACGCTTCCAGGTGCCTTTTAACCTCATGTTGTTACAAACAACACAGTGTGGCCTGCTTATAAAAAGAGTGTTCACTATTGCTTTCTCTTTCTCACTCTAACAGGCTAAGAAACATAACATTTAGCACTTTGCAGGGCTCTTCATGGTCTAAGTTAAAGATTCTCAAATTATTCTTCACTGCAGGCTTATCTAGGCTTGGATGTAAAGTGCACTGAAGTCCATAGGAGTCTTTTTTCTGACTTCAACTGGCTTTGAATCAGATCAGTACTATAGTATGCAAGCATTATCATTCCCTCTCCGGTATTTCTCATCAGCGATGCTGAAACAGAGAAGTGACTTTCCCAAAATTAGAGAGTCAGTCACAGGTAGAACCAGGATTAAAAAGTAGATTATCCCTCATCTCCAGCCCTGTGCTCAAATCACACCTCACTAACATATGATCGGGGGGAATCTAATTGATCATTTAAAGAAAAATAAGGCCTCAATTCTGCAAATACACGGGCTTAACTTTAGTACTGTTGGTAGCCCCATCAGGGCTTCTCAAATAGCAAAGCGAAGCATGTGCAGAAGTGTTTGCAGAATCAGGTCCTGAGTTAACATATTGACTCAGTCTTACATTTTCAAAAGTGCCTAGGAATTGTGGGTACCCAGTTTATGGTACCCAGACACCTTAAAGGGGGCTAAATACGAGTTTCTGCTGAGCACCTGTTCTTTCAAAATCCTGCCTCTTTAAGAGGTCTCAAATTGGCCACATAAAATCCCTAGCCATTTTGGAAAATATAGGTAGAAGGCCCAGTTCCTAACTAAATGGAAATGAAATCAGTGGAAGTCAGGATCTTAATATCTGTTGGGATTCAGGCGTGACTCTTTACATGTGACAATATACATCTTATTTATGTAAATTGGGCAAAAGTTAGACCTCAGTTACACATTACCAAGTCCTGCTGGTTTGATTTGCAATTGTGTTTGTCTGACAGCAGAATCTGTCTCACTGTGCAGAACTACAAGCATATTTTATGTTCCAAAGACTGGTATCTTGACAGTTTTTCCTTATTTTTTCCATTTTGGTCAGAGCTCAGATGCTGAATCTTCAGTGCTATAAAAGGAGAGTCAATTTCTAGCACACTATGATTTATAAGCTATGCAAGGATAGCATGCTGTACTCTGATCCACAAATCAACCATGTTTCATACAGCATTGGAGGGGTCTATTCTCCATGTAGTGGGTGTGTGCTGCACTTACCAGTGGTAAAAGGTATTGTACATGTAGGTTTGTAATGCATTTGCTTAAACTGCAGTTTTAGATTTTGGTGGGGTTCAAAGGGAGAGAACCAGTGGAGAGGAAACATGGATTTTTGTTGAATCCTCTGTATGTCTACACCCGTACAGAGAGCACAACAAGACAATTTAGGCCATGTCTATGCTATTTGTAAATATACCAGAAGAGCCTCCCAAGCACAGACATCTAATATGGGCTAGAGTGTTTTTGATAGTACAGTTTATACCGGTTCCCTGAACAAATTAATTTATACCAGCAAAGGTAGCTTTTTGCTGGTAAGAGTGTCTATGCTATGGCTTTTGCGGATATAAAAATGACAAAAATATAACCATGTAGACCTGTTCTTCAACAGAAGAGCCTTGAAAAAACCAGAAGTCGTGTATTGTAAAAACTAGCTGTGCTCAGTAGCTGTTCCTGAGGCTGTGCAGAGAGTTCAGGCCTTCTCTTGCAGCTACCAGCCATTCACCCTCACAGCTGAGCCTGGTGGTATCCTAATACTTTCTGAACAAAACGGTAAACTCTGCCTATGATAGAAATCCCTTCAAGGCAAGAGGTGCTGCTGCACCCCCTGCATCCCTAGTTGCACCCCCACCCCCCACATCTCTAGTTCCAGCAGCCTGTCCTCTGCACACCCTCACAGGGCTGGACACAACGTAGGCCAAAATAAATACCATTGTACATTTGGGATTCTGTTTGAAGATTTCCAGATTGCTTTCATGTCCGGCTTTTTAAATGGCCTCTAAACAATGACTATGCAAAGTTCTGAAATAAGCCTCACAGACATATATTGTTGAATGTTTTTCTGAGCAACTTCCAGGGCTTTCCAAAACAATGTACTCTGTCAAAATAGCATATGAATGAAATGGTCTCTCTAATCCTTCCAAAGGCTATGTTTGACGTGCTACGCTCCAGGAAAGACAGCTCACTGTGATTTTTATCTATATATTGGCCATCACATCTGAGATAGTATTCCTAATTCACAAATGAGACTCTAAAAAGTACCTAACAAAGCAAATCATGTTTTGTTCTGATGTATCCTTTTCCACTTCCATTACCTGCTCAATATCTCATTTTAAGCCCAACGCTTACTCAAGAGAGCAGTCCTTATTCATATAATATCCCATTGAAGTCAATGGGATCATTCACAAGACTGAGGTATATGGCCCTAATCCTACATATATGCTTAAATTTACAAAAGTCTTCAGCTTCATTCATGTGCATGATCCCTTAAAGACAACAGGACTACATGCATTCAGCACTTGCAGAAATTTTTGCAATATCAGGGGCGGCTTGAATAAAGGCCCCAGGACTGAGCCATTACATTTTAAGATACTAAAAGCAAAAGCCTATTAGCCTCTGTTTGAAAAAGAATGGAGCACAACCGTGGAGCTTGAAAAATACTAAACAGTAATAGTAATATGTTTAAAAACCGTTCTTGCAATGTAGCTCCTTTTCTTGAACCCAAAGAAGTTATATAATTTATATTTATTATTTGAGCATCTATATGAGATACAAAAGTGTGCCATTCTTCCTTTTCGATCACTACATCTCACATGATATATCCTGAAGAGACTACAATAGAATTCAGGGGCATCAAACTCATTTGCTATGGGGGCCAGATTTGACTTAAATATACTTCAGGTGAGCTATACATACCATAAATTGAAATACTAGGGCCTACACGCTCATGGCATCGCAGAGGTATCGCAAGACCACACTCTCTCTCTCTGTTAGGGAGAGAATGTAGTCTTGCGGAGCACAGTCGCAGGCCAGATGGAAGAGGTTTGTGGGCCGTATCTGGTCCCCAGGCCACATGTTTGACACTCCTGCAATAGATGGCTGGGTCCAAGATTCTGTTGAGCTTTCCAGGGCCATAGTAAGAAGAGGTTTTGTATCCTTAACAAAATCATGACAACTACACCCACTGTAATCCCCAGTTCCTCCTATTGGCTATTTAGGTGTGGAACCATTAGTTTCAAGGTCTGCAGGTGCCTGCGCAACTGAATCTGAACCAATAGGTATAAAGCTCATTTCAGCTTTTAATGTAAACAACAGCATCATTTCCTAGAAAGTCTTTGGCTCACAAGTGGTTATTGTATTAATGTATTGCCTGTCAAGGAATGTCACTGGAATGCCTCAACAGTCTGGCACATTTGAAAGGGCAAGCATTCAGTGACTATTGAAGCCATCCTCTAAAATAAGGAGATGACAACTTGTTTCATTTCCCTCAGAGACTCCCTCTGCAAACACATCCTTGCAAGTGTTGAGTCTTGTTTAGCAGGTAAGCAGCTGACTGCATCTTACCATCAATGGGGAAAATTCACTTTGTGTAAAACTTCACTTACCTTAAGGGAGTCACACCAGGAATGAATTTGGTTGTTCTGCTCAATGACTATTACAACAGCATTGCCTAACTCTTCGCTCCTGAAGAGCATATGAAATCACAACATTCATATGTCACAGACCTGTATTTTTGTGCACAATTCAGCTGTCATGGAGTCTTGGAGCTTCCTCTTTTTTCCTCTCAATTTTATTGAGTGCAACACTGAAAGATTTCACTTGTCAACTGTGCACTGTGCATTAGCTTCCTGCTAACCTTCAACTGCATTCACTTCTTCTGTACATAATGGGCCTGATTCTCCACTCTCTTAGACTGGTTTTACATTAGTCAGACTTCACTGGCAACAATAGCACCACATGCCTGTAAAAGCAGTGTGATGGAATAGTAAATCAGACTGAACAGCTTCCCGTTCCTCACTAGTCTGCGCACTTTGCATGGTGCTGACATATGCTCTGTACTGCCCAACTGAACCAACAGCTTCGGAAGTTTAAAAAAAAAAAAATTATGATCATTTTGCTCCATCGTATCAGTCTGACATTGCAGAACATGAGAAGCATTTCTCGCCATGTGTAAATACCAAGAGGGGAGGAAACCTTTAATGAAACTTGGCACAAAATATGTCACCTTTCATAATGACCATGGACAGGAGGAGACTCAGGAAGAGCTATTTCAACCTAAAACTTTATTTTCAAACATCTTGCACTTTCAGACTGTACACAGTGAGAAGTGCCTCTACCATGTGAGATCAGATTGCTGTGCAAAGTAAAAACAGCTTGAGACCTACATGAATGCTATTTACAAAACAGTAGCTGTCTCATCAGCATGTCTTTAAAGCACAAGTAGAAGGCCAAACCAATGCTCACTTCATTAGCCACTAGAGCACTACACCTTCTTCACCTCCTTCCCATAAACTGCACAACTCTGATCTTTACATTGTAATAGCTAATCTGGCGCATTAGAATTCAGTCCTCTGCACTTTCAGAACTGGGCCTTCTCCACTAATATTGGCTTTGATGGTTACCCACAATCTCATGTTTCGGTAAACTTCTGATGTAGGTGCTGATTTACTTCTGCATCTTTTCCGTTGCACTTGTGTTTGCATTTCTGGTTTTTCTTGTTTTAGTTCAGCTTGCCTAGAATGGCTTCTTGACACTACAAAATGTATCTCAAACAAGATGGAACAGTTTTGAATTGTTTGGGATGCAAACCTCTCTTATATAGTGCTTGTTTATTAATGTTTACAAGAAAATACACACATACACAATTATATAATATGCACATATATATAATAGTTATAAATCATGTACACAGTTTTTATCTCATTGTATTTTAGAAAAACAAACTATTAGAGAACTTCCAAAGGGATAGCCATGTTAGTCTAGGTCAGCAAAACAAGCAAATAAACCTGTGGCACTTTTAAAGACTAATGAATTTATTTATCACATAAGCTTTCGTGGGAGAAAATCCCACTTCATCAGATGCTTTGAAGAGAATCTCTTGTATTGTAAAATGTAGCTGTAAAAACTGTTTACATAATTCATAACTTTTATTATATATGTGTATACAAATATCTACATACATATGTATATATTATATGTGCACGTGTGTTTTCTTGTAAATTAGTTAACATTATATACAAGAAGAGAGTTTGCATCCCAAACAATTCAAGATTATTCCATCCTGTTTCAGATAGCCAGAGGATATAATATGTAAAAACTTCCATCCTTCCATAAACAAAATGAAAATAATCCCTAATTTACTTTTTTCTTAGTATTCTTCCAGGAGTTAAATATCCCACAGCATTTTATACAAGCTTCTTGCTTGATGTACCAAAATAAGACATTTCTAATGAGTACAACTCAGCCTCTAAACTGAAATAAAGGACACTACTTTTTCATGAAATCCGTTCTCTGTAGTAGTAGTTCTCAGCCTCTTGCAGGCTGCAATACACTTGCCAGCATATCATGACTCTACAGGACACACCAGCGCACTTTTCCAGGCTGAATCCAGCCATCTTCCCAGTTCTCCACGACACACTTACCACTGTGTGGCAACACATTAATGTGTCCCAACACCGTGGTTGAGAACCACTGTTGTATAGTGTCGATTTCTGAGGTTATTTAGGGGACATATTACAGATAGTCACTTTTGGGTGAGAGGGTGCTTACATTGGAACGCTAATTTTATAACCTGCAGGCCTACACTACAGCTTCTAGCCTCAGCATTCAACCTTGCGCTGTGATTAGATATAAAAAACTCAGCAGAATTGGTCCAGGTCAGCTGAAGTGTAAAACCAGGGAAGAGGTCTTGGAATGTTTTAGAGAACTATGGATGCTACCCATTGACTCTGCAAAATCCAACTCAGGTCCTGCAATTGCATTCTGCTCACTTTAATTCCTCTTGCAATTTCCTCTGGGAAATGTTCTCCCTACCCTATCAAGTTGTATGGGATTGCTGAGTGCCATTCAACAGCTGCTGGGTCATTTTTCCCACTGCCAAAGAGATCCCCATGACCAATTACTTATATTTTAAGTGCTGTTCAGTGAAAGATGTCTGAATTTCAAACCCTAATCCATATCCAGTGGGTTAAGAGAGTGACCAACAGCGGGATACTGTGCCCAGATCTGCATGATGCTCTATAAACAATGCCCCTGTAGGAATACTACAGATAAAAGCTTTTTAAATCTCTGTGCATGCCCATCTTCCAGTACTCCAGAGCAAGGACACCTCCCATCAGCTTTTACCAGCTTCAATCTGCCAGTTCCAACCTCCAAATTGGATTAACATTGTGCTATGGGCAGCCGCAAGCATCTTCCACTGGGAGATGGCCAACAAGGTCCAGGAGCAGCCAACATGCAAGTAGACAGCTCAATACAGAGAACAGAGAAGAGGGGAAGCCACAGAAAGTAAAGGTCTGTAAAAGGGAGAAAGCCATGGGGGTCTGAAGAGAAAAGGAGGAACATCAATATTTTCTGAACAATAACTTCTCAATCATCTGGAGGGGAAGGGGGGACGACAGTATGTGCCTTCTCATTAATTGGGAGGGGGAAAGAGTGGCATTCCCTCTGGCATTTCTAAGAAGAAAATAACCTAAAAGCTACTCCACAGAACTATCCATTTGGTGGCCCTCGGGCCCCCAACTTATTTGTAGAACTGTCCCTTGCACAATCCTTCGTGTTGGCAATGATGCTGCATGGACTCTGTTCAGATGGAGGGAATCCAAACTGGCAGCCAAAAGCATCTGTGTGACGCAAAGGGAACCACTGAGAAATAAAGAAAAAGATTTCACAGGGCCTAGAGTGCCATATCTTAGGAGAACTTAAGCGGGGAGGAGGGGGGGGAGGAGAGAGGGATCTGTGGACCCCCGCTATTTTAGTCTGACAGCATTATCACTATCATCAAACTCCTGGATCAGCAAAACATAAGAAGAGAGTTTGCTTTGCAACATTACTTGATCCATGTTTCCATGGCAGAAATAACACAACGAGCTAATCTCTGCCCTGATTTACCCTCCATGTAACTTTGTTAGTTTAATGTCATTGAACAAAGTGAATCAAAATGAAATTTGGCCCTTTGTATCCACTTTGTGCAACCACACAGTAAATACTGTTCCAGGACTAGCAAAAACCACATTCATAGGCCTACTCTACTGCTGCCTTCAATTCACCACAGAACTAGAACGGTTGAAAGAGATGTGTTCTCATTTGTATTATGTTAGTGCTGCTGACTGGTAATAAAACAGTAGTACGGTAGCACAATTCCACTGATTTGGGGGTTACAAACCTGACTTACAATTCTATTATTTCCATGACACCAGCAAAGTTATTTCAGCATGTGTGGCTGTCAGGTACCCTGACAAAAATGTGTATACATTATATTTTGATAAATGTTTCTTTATGCATACACTTATGTGCACATATATATTATATATACACACACTGCAGTATGTATGTAAGTATGTATATTCATATATGAATACAATTATAAATACAGAGAAATCGTATGCCCTTCAGGAAAAGGATAGTGTTTGTGTGCGTGTGTTTATTTAGTACCTAAGAGAATGCAGCCCCCATCATGACCAGTGTCCCCTAGATGCTAACATAATTGAAACAATAAATAACAGTGATAATGCTATAGGGAATTATAACAAGCCATTGCAAAAACAAAAGGCAGAGGGTTCACCAGTGTTCTCACTGAATGATCTGGCCTTTAATTTTTCTAAACCGTGACATTTAAATTATTGTTTCCATGCATCATTTCCTTAAGTCATTGCACCACAGCAAGCTGTTTTCTGCATGAAATAGCTTTAACCTACAAAGTCACACATTTATGTCCTATGGAATGATTTGCACACATTAGTCAGCTAACTTTAGAGAGTATTTTGAGAAACGCCACACTATTTCTGAATAGCTATTACCAAATAATGAACAGCTATGCACTTGCCAAGTCTTAGCTCCAGCTGAGTATTATTTTTTAACTTAATAATGCATGATTCCTCGCAGAGTTATCAAGGCAGGAAAAGTTATTCAAATAATATGGAACTGCAATAGAGTATGAGCAGTACTAAAAGTTGGAGGGTTTATAAAAATGATGCAGCTTGTACCAACTCCCCTACCCCACCTCCACAAAGGACACAAAATAATTCCTCTTTCTAGGGCATCTAACCCCTTGGAATTGCAAGCTTCAAATCTAGATCTGGGTTATGTAATTCTAGAAGACAGAGTGGGCAATTCAGCTGATAAAAAATAAAAATCACTGCTTTGAAGGAGCCATGCAATTTATCAAGGACAAAATTCATATAACCTGAATCAATTCTAGGTATAAATCCTCTCTGCAGTACAAATGCAGGAGCAAAGAGACCCACCGTTATCTAGCAGCTACTCATCTGGTAGATCGCACCATGGAGTTTAAGTGAAGGCCTTACACATGTGGGTGGATTTCTCTGTTTGAACAGGCATCACGCTTGCTCAGTATAAACATTCCAAATGGGAGTACGGGAACGGACTGCTTCAGAGATGCCACCCCACTCCCCCAAACCCCACTGCTATGCCATATCTCCTGCAACTGAGAATGCCCAGGGATGCTCAACCTGGAGCTCCCCCAATTTACAAGAAAGGGAACTAATGGTAAAGCCATTCAATTCAAGAGCTCCACAACTTTGGAACGCAGTCCGAAACAATTAATGTGTGTTGAGACGCACTGCCTTTAGAGGGCC
Source organism: Pelusios castaneus (assembly GCA_007922175.1). Taxonomy (NCBI): domain Eukaryota; kingdom Metazoa; phylum Chordata; order Testudines; family Pelomedusidae; genus Pelusios; species Pelusios castaneus. The sequence continues at coordinate 867,421 of ML685817.1, read as the reverse complement.
TTTTGGGAAGGGTTGTTTTCATTCACACACATCCATCCCCTCCTTCTCCCACTCCCTGCCTGACTACCATATACCTCCCACCCCACTTGTAAAGCTGAACTAGCAGTTGCTATATATGGTAGAGAATGTTGCTGGCTGTTGCCTTTATATTCATTTGTGGGTTTAATATTTGTTTAAAGGCGCCTGGAGTGTACAACAGGCGCCTTTGTGTTAGCTTTCTAGATCCACAGAAATAAATAAAGTGTCAGACCCATCTTTCACAGCATGCTTGCACCAGAAAACCTCCCATCTCACTCCTACACTATAGGAATAGTGGAGAATATCCAATTAATTTAAATAGGTAGACTGCAAACCTTGCTCGTGCTTTTCAGCTTTCAATCTCGCCTACAAGATTAGGAATATTTGCATCTCTGTCATTTACAAAACTGCAAGCAAGCTGCACCCACTGGTATCATTACAGTAATCTGTTCCTCTCAACACTTACTGCCTTTTATCCTCATCTATCCTCTTTGCTTTTCTTATGCTTGCTTTCAGGAGCATACACAAACCCAGAGACATACAGAAGTAAAACTGAACAGCATTCTTCAGTTAATAGGTGAAAGTCATGCTCTGTTTACTCACATGTGAGCTATTGCAAGGTTTGACATTAATACCAGTAAAACTTATCTGTACAATCTGAAATTAAAGAAGAGAATCTTTCTAACTGATAACTGGTATTCCATGAAAATCATGCTGTTTGGGAGCTATCCTGTTCAGAGTGATGTCTCCTTTGTTTCCTTCCGTTGTCCTTTGTTATTAAAGCCATTTGCAGGTAAAAGGATCATTACTTCTTAAGCGTATATCTGCTCTTCTTGCCAGTTCCGCTACAAATCCTGCATCCTCTAGTCACACAAATAATCTTATTGACTTCAGTGGGACTCTGTGTAAGGCAAGCAGGATTTGACCGCTCATAGTCCTCGGCGGGTACGTCTACACTGCAATAAAAAACCCGCATCACCAAGTCTCAGAGCTCTGATCAACTGACTCTGGCTGGGTGGCAGAGCTAAAAATAGCAGTGTACACAGTCAGGCTCAGGCTGGAGCCTAGCTTCTGAGACCAACCCCAACCCCTTGGGGGTTTTCAGAGGCTGGACTCCAGCCCAACCCCAAACATTAACATTGCAATTTTTAGCACCTCAGCCCAAGCCCACGTCAGTTGATCTGTGTCCACCAAGGCCATGATACCAGTCAGTTGGGGCAGTCACAAACACCTCACCGTTGGTGGTTGGTGGCATTACTGTGATGTCATGACTGAAGATCAACAATCCAAACAGACAAACTACTACGAAACCAAATTCTTGCTTTCATGGGACCAGAAATAAGAAGACACAATAAAGAACTTAAGACAAAGAGTAGAACTTTTTCCTCAAACAAATGTTTTTCATACATTTCCCGAAGATTTCAAATACTCTAAGTTGTCTGAAAAATCTTGTCCTTTCTCTGCTATGTCCTTTTCCTAATGCACAGGATCTCAGTAATATTTTGGCAGTCGAAATCTAAACATGTGCTGAACTCTAATTCTGTTTTTCCCAGTAACATCCCCATGATTCTAGCTCAGCGCTTGTGAGAACTAGCCACTCTTCTTCTGCATTGTTGAACTGGCTCCATGTATGTAATACCTAGTGGGATGATAGTACACAACCTAAACTAGTATGTCAGATCAATCACACCAGATGGCAAATATGGAATTTTTGAAGGGATGTTATTAAAAAAAAAAAAAAAAGGAAGCTTCATATTGAAACCTACTGCCATATGGCTGGAACCCTTGTGCACAAAGATTTATATGGGAAGTAATCTCTGAAAGATACTCAGATGCTTTCCAGTTTCTAAAAATTGTGAAATATTATTTCTAAAATAGATCTATTTTCCACTACTGGATTAGATTGTAACTAATAGGCAAATGAATAATTTTCTCACTATTTCCTTTTGATGTATATAACTCCTAAGAGATCGATCTAATGTTTAAAAACAAACAGATTAACAGTACAGTAGGGAATGCTAAACTCATCTTTCGCCTTAAGCCTCTCAAGCTTCACATTTATAACCCTAACTCTCACTGCATCTAGTCAGACTGGAAGGATGTCTTTCTATGTGTACTTCAGTCTGGGCCTCTTTTGAACAAATATTGGAAAGTAGTCCAAATCTGGACAGCTGGGTACAGCAATAAGACCTGCACTACAGTCCCCTAAAACACTAGTCTCACAGGGCCAATTCATTCTGATTTTTTTTTTTAAATGACCGGAATGTTTCCCGGTCCCAGCTAGAACGGGCTAACTCCTCAAGAACAGATAAACTAATCCTAGACTACTTTGGTGTCCCTGCTCTGTCTTTCTTGAAAGTATAGTAAGAGGTGAATTTGCTATTAATCTTTTTAACACAGTCCACATCATGTTAATTTAACAATGACCAACACAACTAGAAAGAAAAATGATGTCTCCCCTTTCAACATAGGAGTTGCTTCATTGTATAATTTATGACAACAAAAATGAACATGATTTTTAATACAAACTATAGTTTAAAATGTTTAGACATTTAAAATACTTTGAGATTTTCATCTTATTTTAACTATGAAATTTGACATTTATTTTAGAGCTTTGTTATTTCTGCTAACCAGAGATATGCCATTAGAGGGGTTTTGTGTTTGTTTTTTTTAATCATAAGCATGTTGTCAAATAAGGTCATTTAGGTCACATATTTTTATCTTGGAACTTGCACATGCTTTTGCGCTATTTTTGATTGATATCATCTGATCGCTTTTTTAAAGCTTTAAACATTGCAGTACAGATTTAATCAGGTGTGACTATTTACAGTAATGTATTCATCATGTAACTAATTACAGGACATACAGTGGCTTTATATTTCTAGAAGCGACACCTTCAGCTTAAAACTTCCTTGATATCCAAGATTTCAGACAAGCTATGGCCGGGTTGCCAAGCAAAACACAGCTCACAGGACCCTGGGCTTGCTCAAGTGATCAGGTCTGTGAAGACCCACTCAGGCAATCAGGAAACTGATGCTGGAAGATCACCCCAACAGAAGGAGGAGCCCTGAATTGAATGGAAGAGATTTCCCTCCAGCTCAGGCTACAGAAAACAGTGCAGTAAGTAGAAGGTAGGCAAGTGCAAGGAGGTATGCAAGGTACTTTAAGTACTTTGCGTATCAAAGCGTCTGACGAAGTGGGATTTTCTCCCACGAAAGCTCATGTGATAAATAAATCTGTTAGTCTTTAAAAGTGCCACAGGACTCTGTTGTCTTTCTACAATAGACTAACACGGCTACCCCTTTGGAATTTCCCTTTGATTGTCACTGAAATCATGCAGCAGTATAGATCAGCTCACCCTCTCCTGCATTCACAGCATCCTTTGCTGTGTGCAGGAGCTGTAATTCATGCCCTGGGTTTTTGTGCACCTAGATATAGGCTGCCAGGTGACATCTCCACTTAACCTATCCCTGATTGTGCCAGAGCCCTGGGAAGGTGGCGGCAGCACCTGGTAAGAATGAGATGACCGGAGTATAGAGAGGAATCTGAGAAATGTGGGGAGCTGAGAAGGGAGACAGAATGGCTGACATGAGAATGAAGACATTAAGGGGCTGAGAAGGAGGAACAGAATGGAGCTTGGTCTGACAATGGAGAGACTATAGATCTGGGCTGAAAACGTTGGCAACAAAATGGGAAGGAGGAGAGGAGAAATTATTTGCAGTTATTCAAGTTCTCATCAAATCATTTGCCTCTAATGGAGCTGCATGAAAAAAGCAGCTATGCTCAAGGTTAACTACTAGTGAAATCAGAAAATGCTTTGGCTGTGTTCTTCTGAAAGAACTGAAAAATTAAATATTGTCTAACTAATGTTACTTTAACAGCTACCTGATATGAGTAATTTCCTTGGCAGTGAATTACCCAAGACAGGTATGAGACCCTTAAGGTGCTATCATTCATTCCATTTAGAAAAAATGATTTGATCACGTAATTTCTCAGCTCCCTCACTTCTCGCCCTCCTTCCCACCTCTCCTCTTCCCCTCCCCCCTTTTTTCCCCACTGCTGCTGAGGGAAACAGTCTTGATTGCTTAGAAGTTTATTTGTTGCTTCCACTGTTTATTTCTTACATGAAATCATATTCCTTAAGATACGTCAGCCATTTCCACAGCTAAATATGTCGTCAGAGGATAGTGAGCAATACGAAAAAGATACCAGAAGAAATAAAAAGTGATCATAGAAAGTTTTGAAAGTGTTTCTACAGATACCAGCTTGTCTTGTAAAACACGGAACTCAGCAGTTGCTCCAATAATATAACATGCGCATATGGGACACAGGTGAATAAAAATCATTTAAAAAAAATAAAACACAGATATTATTTAAATCTCATTTTTAAAATGTAAACACCTTTCTTTTTAAAAAAATATTAAAATTTAATTTCAAATACAACTTATATTAAAGCCTAAACTTAAAATAAGCTACCCAAATCATTTAAAAATTGATTTTTTTTTTAAAAAAAAAATTGCAAGCTGTACTTTTCCTGATGGAGCTTTAAAGAAAGTAAAACCATGGAACTGATGGAAGTCACTGGCTAAGTATTTGAAATCAAACTTCTTGAAGTGCTAAACCAGCTTTTGACAGCCGTAGTTGCTTCTGCAGATGTAAAAGAAATATTTTCTTCATTTCAGCTTATTCAGTTCAATGACTTAGTCCCTTAAAGTTGAGAAACTGGGAGTTTAAAAAAAAACGCATAAGTAAGCTTCCTTTCTCCTTCTAATCTATTAATAAAAACTAGGTGTGAGAGGGAGAGATTTACCACTTCGGTAAAGCCTGATGGACATGGTCACCAGAAATCAGTTCAATTTGCTATCTACAGAGAACACTGCTTTTGTCTAATAAATCAGTTAGTACTAAATGAAAAACACATTTTAGTAGACCCAGCTTTTTTATGCATCAGCACATTTAAGTTAATTAAAAACTAACTAAACAAAATTTTAAATATTTTTGTGCATTTTAAAATTGAATTCCAATTTCCATCCAAATGCAGCTTGACACAAACCACTAGTAAATAAATGTCATTCATCATTTTCTAAAATAATGAAAATGTAAAATGTAAGAGTATGAATAAATGTATGTTAAGCTATTTAATTGCTCAAATAAATGAGTACAGATATAGTGTATCCTTCCAGTTAGGAAAAAGAAGCACCAAATTAAACCAATGATGATTCAGTCTCTCTTTAGAAAAATAACTCAAGTAGCAATGCAAAACAAGATTAAAAACAATTATTTAAATCAAGGTTTCTGTTTTTTTAGTGGGTGCAGATTAAAGCACAGCCGAGAATTTATAGTATGCAGCAGACATTAACTGCATGGAAGGCTAGCATTGGATGGATCTGCACCCCAGCTTACCACATACTCATTGCTCATATCAGAGTTTCACAATAAATTGTTAATATAATTGATGAAGTATATGTTTCAGTGACTAGAGTTGATGAAGTTTCCTCTAGAATCAGTGGATGCTGATAGTCCTAAATTCTGTGAATATCAGTTGAGAAACTCCTCTCTCATCAAAAAGTTCAATACTAAAGGGAACAGTTATCTATACGCTGGGGTACTTTTTGAAATCAATGCTGATTAATGATCTCAATCTGGAAAAAAGTGATTACGATTGTTCGTTCAAAAATTTAGGAATGGGAAGAGCAGACACTGTTCCCACCAAATGACATGGTCATAAATGGAGCTACTATCCCCACCATTATTCTAAGGGACCCAGTGGGCCCCTTTTGCCTTGGTTTATGAAACAACACCCCAATATCAGAGGCTGTAGCAAAACAAGGTTTCATTACATTCAGTAGGTGTAGACTGGTTGTTAGATGTGCTTTTGACAGACTGAAATCCTGTTGGAGATATCTACAGACTTCTTTGGCTGGCAGCTGCCCCCTTGGGTGCCCGGGCAGCTGTAGTCTGGGAGAGATCCTGCAGGATAGTTCCAGTGGAGGTGCAGTGACTAGGAGCCAGCATGAAGGCACAGGACCTCTATACAGAAACCTGGTCTTCCATGAATTCCTGGAGATCTCCTATGTTTGAGGTTGACCAGGCAGCATTTTCTGCAGAGGAATATGCTCCACTCCTCCCTATCCTTTGCAAAGGAGGATCTTTGCTACGGGATCCTCAGAGATTTCTTCCCTGATACCCTTCAGTAGGAGGAGATGAGCTGAACCAAAATTACTATGAAAACAGCAACATTTCACCAGGTGAAAGGCTTCAATTGCCATAGGCCTGGGCAAATTTCCATTTCCTCCTCCTCCTCCTCTTCAAATACCATACCTGAGAACTCATCCAGCTTCCACTGTGTTTGAAACCCAAGCTATAATTTGGGAAGAGAGCTATAAATAATAATGATATTCAATATGATGGTATTCATGTAGCTAATGGTACTGTATTCATTTACCTTATCTTTATTCCTTTATAGAATTTGTTTTTTTCACTGATACTCTGAGGTGCGTAAAGCCCACAATTTTCAAAACCAGGAGCCTAACATTAGGCACATAATTAGAGGGCCAGATTTGTAGAAATAATGAGCTCTCAACACTTACTGACTTTGAGCTCCATCCTGCAAGGTGCTGAGGACTCTGGCCCTGATTTAGCACAGCTCTTAAGCACACATTCACCCTTGAACAGGCAAGCAGTCCCTTTGATATCAATATGATTATTCACAGGCTTGAAGTTAAGCAGGTGCTTGCTGTGGTGGATTGCGGCCTTCATGGAAGCTGCTGGGCACACAACACTTTCAGAAACAAGACGACTTATTTAGGTGCCCAAACATGGATTCGGGAGGCTCCTTATTTTGAAAATTGCATCCGTATTCACAAATCATTACATAAAGGAACACTTCATAGAATGAGCAAGAAAAGAACTACTTCAACGTTTGGGAATAAGGAAAAAAGTATTTTTTTTCCTTTTGTTCTCTACCATTATCTCCCTTTCATATGTATCATATACACACAATAAGATCTTGAAGCCACATTCTATCCTGAGCTACATAGGTTTACAACCCAACTAACCCTATGAAATTAACAGAGCTATTCCAAATATTCTGGGAACAGAATGAAATTTGTGGAAGAAAAACATTTCAGAAGTATTTACAGTTCTCCTTCATTTAAACTTAAAATGTGGGAAATTAGCTTCATTTGTACAATTAGCACCAACCTCAAGTATTTTTTTTTTTCCATTGCATGCAGCAGCTACAGCTCAGCCAATGCAGCAACAGAAACAAAACAAGCTGAAACAACTGTTTGCTTTGCTTCTTTGCCTTTTGTGAGCAGGGAGAGTTCCATATGATGGAGAGTTACCAGCTTCTTGAAATCAAATCCATTTTTTTCCAAAGTATGTGTTTTGTTAGTCAATTAAACTGCATGCAGTACACAGACATGAATAGGTTTTTGTTTTATTCAAATTAGGATATTTTCATTTGGAGAGGATGCAAGTAAATATGACTTTCAGCTCACACGGACAAAATACATAACAAAAGGTGATAGCTGCTCAACAGAAACGTATGGACTGACAGAGGATTTAGCTGCATGCCCGTATGACTGAAAGTTGGGGAGGGTGGCCATATTTAAAGATTCCCACTCCCCTTTCTCTGCATCCCAAGTATATTCTGAAAAATCAGTAAGTTGGTCCTGACATATTGCTTGATCGCAGAGTTTAACTTCATTTAAATTCATTTGAGCCTTTAATTTTAATAAGAGGAAGAAAATAGTTTCAAGAAACCAAACCATGAAACAAAAATATCCATTTTATCAAAATGGGGCCTGATTCTGCCATGCTCCTCTAAAGCAGTGTTTCTCAACCTTTTAAGTTGGAAGAACCCCCTAACATCTAAAAATTTTAACAATTACCCCAACACTCAACTGTCTCCCAGCTGGGAGCTGGGACCAGGGGAAGCAGGCAGCTGATACACGTACCCCCAGCCTGTGTCTGGTGTACCCCCAGAGGTGCACGTACCATAGGTTGAGAAAATATGTTCTAAAGGAAAGGTCATACAGAACTGAACCAAGGATGAGAACCCCTTCATAGACTGTTAAAACAAACTGACCGAATTCTACAGACAGAATATGAATATCTGTCAAACACCAACTAGGATAGTTTGAAGGGTAATAGTCTAGTCTATATTATTCTATAGGTGTTTAAATAATATCTATAGAATGCTTTCATTTCTCTGGCCCAGGTCTTCGCATCTGTTTTTAAGTAGAACTATTGAAACCAGTGAGGGAATCTAACTAAATACTGAAAACATAATATGACTCTCAAAAACGCTATTGCATTAATTCTTATTAATGACATACGGATTTTTCCATAATCATAGAACCATAGGGTTAGTAGGGGCCACAAGGGTCATCTAGGCTATATACACACGAGAACACTTGTCCCGCAATAAGTTATTGCGGGACAAGGAAAGCGCTATAAATATAG
>ML685817.1:811767-853934 GCA_007922175.1 Pelusios castaneus | reverse complement strand
GTTGCTATCAAATCTCCCCTCAGTCTTCTCTTCTGTAGACTAAATAAGCCTAGTTCCTTCAGTCTCTCCTCATAAGTCATGTGCCCCAGCCCCCTAATCATTTTTGTTGCCCTCCGCTGGACTCTTTCTAATTTGTCCATATCCTTTCTGTAGTGGGGAGCCCAAAACTGGACACAGTATTCCAGATGCGGCCTGACCAGTGTCGAATAGAGGGGAATTATCACATCCCTCGATCTGCTGGATGTTCCATCATACTATTGACTGTCCACAAAAAAAAAAAAAAAAAAAATTAAGTCAGCGAGGTGTCAAGTGCCTCTTTTTTACTGGCTGAACAGCCTAACACCTAATGATGTCCATCAGCAACTCACAAAACTGTGCCTTACATGGGACAAAATAATACAGACAGACTGCTCTTATCAGAAGAATACGAACATACAACTTTGGGCACTTCTGTTCATGTGTGTTTAACAGATGAGGTACATAGAACAATGGCCTGCACTGATATTGTTTGAATACCAAATTAACTAAATGAAAATAGTTACATTAAAACAGTCAAAATTTAAAATGAATGAAAATGTGGGCCTGCAGTCTTCCTACTGCTGCTGAAGATGCTGCAGTCATTTTAACAAAACAACAAAAACAGAAAAAACCACCAGCTTGATTTAAAAGATCCAGGCGGAGCTAGCAGGTCTGACAGTTAGGCAAGTCACCTTTTTACTTTTAAATTGTATGAATTTAATCCAGAAGCCACTGAAGGATAAATATGGATCTCCACAATGACACTTAAGAGTCACTTGACTTAAAGAACCTTTTTAGAACTAACTTTACCATTTTGTCTAGATATTGCAGTAGCCTAAGAACTGTAGTATATCGGGAGTGCTACAATTAGTATACAGGCACACTGAAATAAATTAAAACATGTTGAAGTGAATTAGAGTGAGTGATGACAATATATAAAGCAAAGATTCTGCTTCTATACAGACTTCTCTAATATTAAACACAAGAATTACAATAACTGAAGGTTTGGCCCAATATATTTAAAGAGACAATTCATCTGAAAAAAACATCAACATCTTGGCTTCTTGGGACATCACAGTTGACGTTCCTGAGATGAGTCATATGGGCTATTTCCTTAAAAACAGATACTGGGTCCAATGGACCCAACTTATAATAATGTAACAAATTCAAGCATTTTATGTCAGGAGAGCCACAACTGTTAGAGAATCTATTAAAAAACAACAGTGGCGTTCATGGCTCCTCTCTGATACAATCCATGAAGGAGATGTATTGAAGTCAATAGAATGAAACTATCCCATTGTTTCCTGGCCCAGTTGTCCCTAAATCCCTCTACTTTCAGCAAGAATTACCTGCATGGACAGGGGAAATACATGGGAATAGGCTACAGCCAACATGTATATAGTAGTGCCAAAGCTAAAGGTTCTTAGGATCCAAAGTTGGCTTACAGATGTTGCTTGGACATTGACACTGAAAAAAAACAACACAGCCTTTCTAAAAAACATTTAAAAGATTCAAGTCCATAGTAAAATTGAAGTTCCTAAAATCTTAACTTTTTCTATCTTTATTTTTAGCTGCAACTGATGTTAGATAGAATAAAACATACATCAGGAAGAATATCATCCAGCGTTAAAGGAATATTCTCACTACCAGTCATTTCACTGGAGAATGTATATAAAATTGTGGCAGACATAGTAACCACAATTCAGTCCAATGTTCCCACAGCAAGCCATTCATTTAATCCATCTTTCACAATTATATTTTCCTATTGCAACTATATTTAAGCAGTATAAAAGTCACTGTTCTCTATTTCATTCATCTGAAGGCATGCCAACACTCAGGGCCGTCCTTTGGAGGGGGCATGGCGGATGGCCACTGCTTCCAGGGCTAACTCCCCGGGAGGGGAGGGGGGGTGACTGGGGTCCCTATGGGGCGGAGCAGGCTGCCACCACCCCGCACTCCCCACCAGAATGGGGGGTGGGGGCCCCACCTAGGCCTATTGGTCCTGGGCCCCGCTCCCCCCTAGTGACGGCCCTGCCAACACTGCATAGTTTAAACTCGAAGGACTATTTATATCCTGAAACATTTATATGTTTAATGTAGGTAATTCAGTACTGCCAACTGCAAATATTCAAAAATCATGGGTCATACTCCAAAATTCACGAGAGTGGGTTAAAAATCATGAGACTTTTTAGGTTCTTTTTATTTGCCTTCTGGTTTCAAGGCCTTCAGGTTTCATTTGTTTCACATGTGCAAGCTTTTTTCTGAAACCATGAAACTTTTTAAAATGCAAGCCGAGATTCTCATGCAATCTCTTGATTCCAAGAACTAGGGCTTTAAGAAACACACAAAGTCACAATAAAATAATAAGAGTTGGCAAACATTGAGAACAGTTGGAAAGGTTCTCTCTGTTTGCACACACAAGGCAAAATTGAGTTAAAGAACAGAGTAAGGAAAATTGGTTACTCTGTTTTAGAAGGACAAATGAGAAAATGCATATTTGAATTGATTATTTAGGTGATCTGATGGACTAGGCCCAGAAGCCCCCTGCTAGAAGCCCCAGGGTCCTACCACACCTCTTCCCAGAAAGGAGCAAGAGAAAGCTTCTGGCTTGTTGCTTGGACTGAATAAAGACTAAGCCAGGGAGGGCTGGAGGAAGGCCAGTGGAGAGGTACTGCGACAAGTCCCCATTCAACTGTATACCCCGGAAGGGGTCTGTTCCATTTCACATGAAGAATATGTGGGAGACTTGAAAAGCTGCTTGAAATACACAGACAGAGATCACTGCAGGCTAAGAGTGCGGCACATGCACTGGCCAGGAGGCGCTCACGATAGTTGGGGGTTCCCCCTTAGATTTCATTGCTACTTTAGTTGATCCAGGTTTTTATGCGAATGGACTTCTAAAGATAACAGTGTTGTGTTGCAAATGTATCTGCAAACAAATATGCATGTGTCATATAACAGTACCCAAGAAAACAGTTTTGAAGTTAAAGAACATAGGATCCAACTGCATGAAGTTACCTTTAGCCACAAAAGTATGTGGTTCTCAGATACGTAGTCACTTAATGTATGCAAAGGGAAGGTACAAGATAGGAGAAAAAATACCCAACAATTCCACATAATGGCGTAGCCGATCAGATGGGTGAAGACCACCTCTCATTCAACACAATACCCCATCTTTGAGGTTTGCTCCTCTTCTCTCTCCTCCCATCAGCCGCTCTGGAGACATCTAACTAATAACTGTTCTTATAACCTTAAGGTGAAATCCTGGCCCTACAGATGTCAATAGAACCAACATGTGATTTTTTTATTTTATTTTTTTTTGTGAGGTACAGGGTGGAATTTTGCCTCAGGGCTTCGTGACTGTCTAGCCAGAATGAATATTATTTTGTCAATAGCTATACGCTTACCACTAATAATTTTTGTACAGCAAGGTTCCCCTCCCCCCATGCCATTCATTAGAAATGTTCTATGGAGTTTGAATATTATCTCAACGAAATAGTCTCCGGAGTACTTTCACAATAAAATGGCCTAAGGGCCTCTAAACAGATTGTGTATAAAATTCTATACTTGGCATTGCTTTAGCATAATTTGGCAACATTTCTCTCAATTGAGAAAATTATCCAGCAAGTGGCCCATTGTTTTGACTTCTGACTTCCTTCCCACTTTCAAAATAAAAGCATCTTTTCTTGGGATAGGGCTACTGACTACCAAAGGACAGTTCCAGGACAGCAGTTTTCTCAATAAATAATAATAAGCACTTATAAACATTCATTATTTAAGCTTCAAAACACCCCTCTGGGCTAGTATATATTATCCGCCCTATGTTTACAGACTAGGAAAGACAGTGCATCTGTCTGCACAGCAATTAAACACCCACATCTGGCCTGTGCCAACTGAATGAGGCTCAGGCTAATAGGTAGTTTAACTGCAGTGTAGTCACTTGGGTTTGGACGTGAATCAGACGCCACGCCCCCGCAGGGAGAGGGGGAGTGTCTAAGAGTCTGGGCTCCAGCTGAAGACCAAACAGCTACACTACAGCTTAACAGCTCCTTTGCTTGAGTAGGGTGGCACAGGCCAGACGTGAGTTTTTATTTGCAGTGCAGATATACCCAGTGAGATTAAAAAGTAACAGAGGAAAATCCTCAGCAGACTGGAATACAGAACCCAGCTGTTCTGAGTCCCCCAGTCCTGTGCTTAAGCCTCTAAACTAAGTTATGAACTTAATCACATCCTTAGGTGCTCTCTATATAGGAAAGCTTTCCTAAATTGGAACAAAAAGCATTGTAGCCTGAAGATAACCCATTCTGTAAATAAGACATTTGCAAATAAGACCTTTCATCAGCACCCATGTTAGCTGGATATATTTTATGTAGATGCACCCAGTTTTTATAATATTACAGTGGAATTCTAGCCCTCCAGTTGACTGTTTCCTGCACACTGATTTGTTAGCTTAATACGTACGGAGAATGCTACCTACCTTTGAAAGTCAAATTCAAATGGGTATTAATATTAGATATTGCCCATAGGCTCCATAAGGAGGCCCAAATCTAGCATTCACACAGATCTTCTGAACTTCCCATGACATAGGTCTTTCCAATATCTGAAATTTTATTGTTGCTTTGTTTTTTCACAATTATGGGCCATTTTATGGGCCTCCTGCATACTTATCTTCAGGCCAGTTAGATGGGCCATCTGTATCTTCCTTTCCTCGACTAAGGCTATGTACACACTACCATTTTTAACGCGCAATAATCCTCTTCCGCATTAATTCTCCCGTGGCTGTTGTTGCGCGAGATCGCGTACACACTATGCTTGCTCTAACGGAACAAAGCCCCCCCCCTTCTGAGCGCAGTCCTCCAGGAAAGCGAAGGGGATTGTGGGTACGTATCCCAGAGTCCCCAGTATCATCTCCCGTGGTGCATTCCGCTACTGACGCTACCCAGCGGTTGCCAATAGCAACGAGCGCGAATTTCAAATTGAAGCAACCTTCTTCTCGGCACTGCCTTTTCAGAATCGACATGGATTCAGCTGTGATCTTGAATGCTGCCTTCAGCATTGTGAACACAGCCCAGATTCTGTTGCGGTTTGCCTTTGGATATGATTCGGAGCATGACACGGATGACTCGGTCTCGGATGATGACAGCATTGAAAACCAAACGGACATTCTGATCAGTTTCGCGGACCAGCAACACAGCCTGAACCGCCGTGTTTGGTCCCTGCAGACGAGCACAGACTGGTGGGAACGAATCGTCCTTCAGCTGTGGGATGATGATCAGTGGCAACAGAACTTTAGAATGCGGAAAGCCACATTTATGGAGCTATGCCAGGAGCTTGCCCCTGCCCTTCGATGCAAGGACACGAGGATGAGACCCGCCATGACCGTGGAGAAGCGTGTGGCTATCGCACTTTGGAAACTGGCGACTCCAGACTGCTACCGCTCGGTCGCAAACCAGTTTGGGGTTGGACGCTCGACCGTTGGAGTGGCACTGTCACAAGTATGCAGAGCCATCAACCGTATTCTGCTCAGGAGGATGGTGACCCCGGGAAACGTGAGGGAGATCATCGCAGGATTTAATGAGTTGGGCTTCCCGAACTGTGGGGGTGCAATAGATGGGACTCACATCCCTATTCTCGCTCCCGACCACCTTGCCTCTGAATACATCAACAGGAAAGGATACTTTTCGATGGTTCTACAGGCACTGGTGGACCACCGTGGTCGCTTTATGGACATTAATGCTGGCTGGTCTGGAAAGGTGCACGATGCACGCATCTTTAGAAACTCTGGACTATTCAGAAGGCTACATGCTGGCACATTTTTTCCAGACGAGAAAATAATTGTGGGCGGTGTAGAGATGCCAGTGGTGATACTTGGGGACCCCGCCTACCCACTGATGCCATGGCTCATGAAGCCGTACACCGGGAAGTTGGATCCTGACAAGGAGCGTTTCAATTACCGGTTAAGTAGATGCAGAATGGTTGTGGAGTGTGCCTTTGGCCGTTTAAAAGCGCGCTGGAGAGCGCTGTATGGCAGGCTAGATCTCCACGAGGACAGGATCCCATTAGTTATTTCGGCTTGCTGTGTTCTTCACAATATATGTGAAAGCCGGGGGGAGAGATTCAGGAACTCTTGGACCACTGAGGCACAACGTCTGGAAAATGCCTACCAGCAACCAGACACGAGGGGTATCCGGGGGGCGCAGCTAAGGGCAGTTCGCATAAGGGATGCGTTAAAAACCCATTTTAGTACTGTTGGTTAAAATTGTACCTTTGAATATAGTTACTAACCATTTCCTATATGTTTCAACTGTTAAAAATTAAGCTTTAGAAATTTTGTGTTTTTCCCCTGTAAACATTCATTGAATCAAAAACCGTTAATGTTAAATTAATGAAACAAATAAAGAAAGTCTGATTAAGTTTAACAAGGATTCAACTTTATTTAATTAACATTGATCAAAACTCGGGTTTGAGGGGAGTAGGGACTAAAGGTGGGTGTAGGTGCGGGACTCAACTACATATGTTGGGGGAGGGGTTCTGTTAGGGTTACACCATGGATGTCCATGGTGGTCTAAAAACTGTCTGGGGGGGGAATGTGGCGTGGATGCACTGAAAGGCATATGAGGCTGATGATGGGGGGTGCGAGCCTGTAGCAGACCGACCATGGTCTTGAGGAGGTTGGTCTGCTCCTGCATGATGCCTATCAGGGCATCCTTCTGCTGCTCTCTCCTCGCACTGCTCTGTCTCCTGTCCTGCCTGCACTGCCTCCTCCATTGCCTTGTCTCCCTCGCAGAAGCCTCATGGAACTGCATGAGCTCCTGGAAGACGTCTTCCTTGCTCCTGCGAGGCCTCCGCCTTATCCTCCTCAGACGCTCAGCTGCAGCTGTAGACTGTCCACCGAAGGTCATTCCTGTTCAGATATGAAAAATGTAGAATGCCGCTATTGTTCTCGCCACGGTCAGGAGCAAATGATGTTGTTCTCCCCACACATTCCTTCAATACACAAGAGGGGACCTATGGGGGGGCGGTAACAGATTTCCCAAAGCTTGGTACGGGTTGCAGAGCTAGTACAACGGAGAGTTGACTATTGCCACACCAAGTTCTGATCCCGTGCCCGAGATGGCTGAAATAGAGGCAGATCTCACACTGCTTAGAGTGCCTCTGCAAGCGAGAATGCATCTCCTTCATGTTGCCGACTTCAAGCCGGGACCTTACGCTGCAGGACTGTGCGCAGCAATGTTGCCCGCAGGAGTGCTTGCGAGTCTGAAAGGAAGAGTGTCCCTGAATGGTGGAGTGCAAAGGAATGCTCTACCATGTAATTTGAAGAGAAGACTCTGGAAATATTTGGATGACGCGTTCAGTGAGTTGAAAGGGAACGACTACTTGGAAATCGAGGCATACATCGATGACGTTTTTAAGTAATGCTAGTAACACCTTTACAGTTCTGTAAGGAACAGAACTGAGGACACCGAAAACAAAAACCCCTTGCAAAAAAACCATGTCTACGCTGAGCTGTAGCACCTAGAATAGAGGACATTGCGAACGGGACTTACCAGAGCTGCCTTCTGATGATTCCTGGGTAGGCGTGGAGAAGGAATCAGTGGAGCTTGTTTCTGGCTGGGTGGAAAATAACTCCTGGCTCCCCGGGTCAGTGGCTCCGTTCTCTCCGTCCTCGTAGTCTTCTTCTTCTGATTCCTCGTCCACAATTGCCTCGTCGCCTTCTGCTTCCTTCTCTGTTTGGGGTGCAGTCTCCGAGGTGTCTACCGTGCAGTTCGGGGTGGTTGTGGGATCGCCGCCCAGGATCGCCTCCAGCTCCTTATAGTACTTGCACGTTGCTGGCGCGGAGCCAGAGCGCCGGTTAGCCTCTCTGGCTCTGTGAAATGTTATCCGCAGCTCCTTCACCTTTGCCCGGCACTGCAGGGTGTCTCGCTCGTACCCCTTTTCGGTCATGGCTTTGGATATTTGACCGAAAATGTCAAAATTCCTCCGGCTGCCACGTAACTGTGACTGCACGGCGGACTCTCCCCAGATGCCGATCAAGTCCATCACCTCTGCTGCTGTCCAGGCTGGAGCTCGTTTGCTGCGGCGCGACGACATTGCGAGCGAAGCACACAGAGGCAGCAGCACCGAACAGCGAGGCAGAAGGGAGAGTGGTGAATTCAAAAATTCGCGGGACAGAAGAGGAGGTCGGGAAAAATGACGTCACGACGATAGAGTACAGGCGGAAGTGCAGAAGGGATGGAATTTGAATTGTGGGCCATTTCCGTTATATTCACATTGCGCGATAAGCGTACACACACTGGCCATCGCGCAACAACTATTCCGCGTTAGCAGCAACCACGCTCGTTTAGGTGGTTTACATTTTGCGCAAAAAGAAGGGACTTAACGCGGAATAACTGTAAGTTGTGTGTGTACGCTCTGTTTGTTATTGCGCATTAAAGGGCTTTATCGCGCAATAACTTTGTAGTGTGTACAAGGCCTAAGTTAAAATTTCTTTGGCACATAAATTTGAGAATTCACAATCCTCATTAAAAAGACACATGCTGCAAATGCGTCTATAAAGGCACAGATGGTGGAAGCCTGCAGGAGAGAGATGGTACATGGAAAATTTTACAAAGGCCAACCAACTGGTGGTCAAGGACTAGTTCATTAAAGCAGTAGATAACATACAAGAGACTTCCTGGATAACTCATGATTATAGGACTAACATATGAACCGAAGTGGATACTTATCAACTTACAACACCAAACACAAGAACGATTGCAATATACCAGTCATGGCCAACATGACCACAGAAGCCACTACACTCTTACTCCAGTTAACGCCATTCAGAGATCTTCTGGACAGGTTTTCAAAACTTATATCGTAGGTGGGCTGCCAGAAAAGAGAGGCTACAATTGCACTAGAAGCCCACAAGAAGCTGATCCTATACATCTGACAACTAAGTGCTAAACAAAAATCAATTATCACTTATGACACTTCTCTGAGATCAGCCCAGAGGAACTGATGGGAAGGTCCTGTTTCAAGCGTTTCAGAAGTCCTACTAGAAATAAAAGATTTATCTTCACAAATCTCAATATCTCTGAACAGATTTCACCATACTGATTTTATGACTTCTTGCCAAGCGGGAGGCACAGCCCATTTAAAATGTTGAATGACTGACAGAATACATATGGCCATTGATTCTTCAAAACCTTTAAGAAGTACAGATTCTGAAGTGTCAGGCAAGGTTGAACAATGAAATCCAGCAGCATATTAGAAGACAAAGTTTTGGTCAGTTGCTCTGATCGGTTATAAAATGAAATTAAAGGAATCTTGGTCAAAAATGCATTGAAGAGGATGTGTACGCTCAAGAAAGCAAGTCCAGCTGCTTTCTTAGAGGCAGAGATAAAAGTTATCCAGCTTCTCAAAACTTCCCTGTTGCTGTGCCACAGACCTGAACAGAAAATACTGGAACAGCTGACAGATGTCTGGTTGTGTGTGTATATTTCTATTGCCACAATACTGTTAACTTCTATATTCTGTCTCTCACTTCCATAATGTCACAGAGAAACTGCAATCAGAAAAATCTAAGATTCTGCACACTTTGCAATCATCATAAATCAAATGCTTGTTTTCCTCTAGTATTTCAACCAGCACTTGCATACCCCAAGAACAAAGATGTTAAATATGGGCATGATCCAAGCCAATAGAAGGACTGCCATTGTCTTTAAGACCCCATGAAAATGTACTTTCTACAAAGTAAAGGTCCACAGGCATAAAATCAAAAGTTCACCCTATCTTTAGCCTACAATATGCTGCAAGCCATACCATTAGATATAGGACTTGAGAGTCAATGGTACTCTCATGTTTTAGAGCAAAATGAGACTTGTGCTTTAAAAATGTGAAGCAATACTGTTCTCTGATTACTTCACAGTGTAGTTTATATGTCACAGTTTATGAGATAATAGTTTAAACATCTAAGGCTATGTCTACACTGGCAAGTTAGTTCGAATAAGGGCTTCCTTAATTCGAAGTAATAAGTTCGAATACAGCTTCAGAAGTAAGGCTTTAATTCGAACTAACTAGTTCGAATTAGCCAATGTGGCCATGTTAATTCAAACTAATTTCTTAGTTCGAACTAACCAGCCATTGAAATGAATGGGGATCGCTAATTCGAACTAAGCAAGTGCCATGAATGGCACTTGCTTCATTCAAACTAACTTTTTCTAGTTCGAATTAAGCTAATTCGAACTAACTAAAATTAGTTTGAATTAATTAGTTCGAACTAATTCAAACTAATTTTAGCAAGTGTAGACATAGCCTAAGAGACCTGTGTACACAAAGCTTGCTGTACTTGAAATCCAATTTGATTTCTGATCACTAATAAATGTAGAAACAAAACTCAATGACTATGTCTATACTGAAAATGCTAAGTCGACTCTGTTAAGTCGACTTAACAAGGTCAACTTAAGTTGACTTACAGAGTCTACACTAGACTCTGAAGTCGACGGAGAGCCGCAGCTCCCAGCGCCTGGGGACTCCCGGGCACAAGGGACCTATGGCTCTCTGGCAGAAAGGAGCGGAAGCTCCCTTCTCCCTGGGACTCGCGGGGGTCCCAGCAAGAAGGCAGCCGCCGCTGTCCTCTCCTGGGACCCGCGGGGGGGCTCGGCAAGAAGGCAGCTGCGGCTGCTTCCTCCCTGGGACCCGTGGGGGTCCTGATAAGAAGGCAGCCGCGGCTTAATGAAAGCCTGGTGTGGACAGGGACTAAGTTAGGTCGACTTAAACCTCCTTAAGTTGACCTAACTTGGAAGTGTAAACATAGCCAATGAGTTTTATGGGACAGAGTGTCTACTCCAGAACAATTTACCTCTGGGATGGAGATATCACCTGTACTAGAGCAGCAGAGGAATTGCAGTTTAGGAATGAGGTGCATTGGTGATGCTGATGAGATGTTTGCAAAGCAGTTGTCAAAATGTGATTTGGTTCTAAACTGTACTATTTGTTTTAGTTCATGAACATCAAATCAAACCATGTATTTTTCAAAAGAAAGAAGAGGGAGCAGTGGGTGGGTGGGTGGGAGTGAGAGAGAGAGAGAGAGAGAGAGAGTCACAAGACAGACAATACTTGAAGCAAAATGGGGAGGGGAAACTGGGGCCAGGCTCCCCTGAAGGGGGCACAAGATAGGGGGAAGGTCATGGGCAGAGTTAGGGGTGCATAGAGGGGCAATGAACCCCAAACTTATGAGTCTCCCCTTACTGGGTGAGGAGCACTGGGCTGACAGCGAGGGTGGGTGGTGGTGGGGTCCCTGACACTTCCTACAGGAAGCTCTGTGCAGGTGCAGGGAGTGAGGGACCTTTAGGAGGGGAACGGGGCGACTGGGCCAGCACAGCTAGTGAAGAGGGAAAGAGCCAGTCCAGCACCGCACTCCTCACTTTGTGCAGCTGCTTCCGTCTCCAGTCAGAGCACGGTTCCCACCTCCTGCAGCTGCTAGGCATGCTTCCCGTGCTGCTGCCGCTCTGCCGGCTCCCAGAGGTGGCAGCTGCATCCATGCTGCTGCCCGAGGATAATCCTGACGACAAGGTGCGATTCCCCATCACCATTTTCTCTGGCGGGTCACACTGGGCTCTGGAGCTGTGTGGGAGCTGCTGCTACCCCTTACCCTCCCCTCTTCCCCCCTCACCCAATTAATCATGTGGGTCCTGTTTTTTTCTGAATGTGGCGGGGGGAGAGGGGGAAGAGGGGGCACAAAAGATATGCAAAAGTCCACAGGAGGGGGGGCTCCATTTACAAGGTTTGAGAACCAGTGCCCTACAGGATGAGAGGGAACCTGTTTTCTGATTAAGGATCTTTCAATTCTAAAATAATATGAAATGGAGGACTTAGTTGTTTACACTCCACCCGCAGAAGACTTCATCTTCTACACAAGTAAGACAAGGCAAAGATAATTAGGTGATAAAACAGATGGAGCCGTTAAACAGCTGAAAATATCAGAATCTTCTATAGTTTGGCTACAAAAGACTTCCTGCAATTTACTTAAAGACATTATCCATTAAGTGCTTTTTAAATTTACTTTTATGCTTTCATAAAAGCAAAAGTAAATGATGTTGCAACAAAAATGTAATCATTTATTTCTAGTGACAACTTAAAAGCCTTGAAAAACCTGAATGTAAGCAGCAATGAGGCTGGAAACTGTGAAAGTATCAGGCACCCTATTACACGGTTAATCATGGCAAATAGTCTGCATTTAAGATCTTTAAAGCAACACTGATATAAATGTTAATATATTTGTTTTTATGATAAAGTTTCTGATTTACCCTGAGGTTACTAGCAGACTTTAAGAAAAGTATTTTTAGAAAATCTTTCATTTAAAGCAAAAGTGTAAATGAAGCATAACATTTTTGTGGATCTCAAACAACATACAAATTTGAGAGGTCTGTGTGTATTAGAGAAAAAAAATACTAAAATGCTATCACTTTAATGTGAATAATCCCTGTCATCTTGTTTTCTCACCGTTCCCACTACAGGTATATTCAGCCTGTGGTGTAGCACCTGCCGGTGCCTGGGGACCAAGCCCACATTTGTGCTCTCCTGGGAGCTCCATGCCACCCCTTGCCTTGCAGCCCCTCTAGCCTGGTGCCTGGGGGTTGGGATCCCACTGCTTCTCCCCATCGTTACGCCACTGTATTCAGCTGATTTTAAAAAATCTATCTGAAAATTGCTCTGATTTCGTAATAAATTGATACAGCATAATCAGAACATACACTTTTCCACATAACTGTGAAACCATGCACATTAGGTGGCATTAACATTGTTCGGATGAAGTTTTACATTTAAAGTCCTGCAGTTAGTTTACCTTCGACTTCTCTGAAACTTTTTTGGCATCGATCCTACATTCTTTACTCACCTAAAACTCACAGTGATTGGAGTGGGAGTTTTGGGTGTGCAAGGAATTCTGAACCACTTTATAAACTCTTGAATAGATTATTGATGATTAAACCAACAATGGACTTGATCCTGCACCATGCAAATTAGCATGAGCTGAGTGACTGGACAGGAGCTGAGCGAGAAGGCTCCTAGCAGGAAACAGGGAGGGGAGAAACCCTGGTGGCTTCTCCATCTGATTCCCACAGGGAGCCAGGGCAGCCTCATCATGGCTGAGCTCCAAAAATGACAAGGCTCCCCTGGCTCCAGTGGGGAGAGAGCTGTGGGGTAAGAAGCCAGGGCAGCTGGACTCTGCTCCTGAGACCAGATTGTTCTTCTGATCTCTGATCAGGGCAAGTGCTGAGTGGGGACCCCAAGGTGGTTTCCCACAGCTCCCAGCAGGGAACAGGGAAGAGAGGGCAGCCCTCTGGAAAGCCCAGAGCCTAGGGGGCAGCTGGGCTTCCAGTAGGGAGCTTCCAATGGAGCCTAGAGACCAGACACTCAGCTCCCCACCCAGCCCTTCTTACATAGATGGAAGGACTCCTCGTGAGGATTCACACCACCAACCCTAGGAGGGTAACATGGACATCAGTGATCACAGTAATTTATTAGCAGGCTGTAAGTCGACCTAACATAACTCGACTTATTTTTGTAGTGTAGACAAGGCCTTAGTTGCTGTTGGGTTCAAAAAGCCTATTTCTTGAAAAGTTAGAAACACTGATTTCTTTAATCTGCAAGTGTCCTGGGCCCTAAGAATAATTAACAATAATTGTAATTTTATCAAAGTGCCCCACTGAAGCACTAGCAATCATTCACAAGCTGGGGGAGTGCAATACAAGGGGAGAAGGGTTTAATCATTAGATTATAAAGTTCTAATATAATATTTTAAATTATACTCACGGAAAACGGAAATAAACTGCAGTACAGTTCTGCAAAGTCAGAAATAGAGAAAGATATTCTGTTGTCAATTTGTACTTTGGGTATTTCCTTCTGACCCCGGAAAAGATCATAACTGTTAAATCCTCAATGGCATCTTAAGTAATAGGGCAAGACATCCATGTTGTTTTTATTAGTTCTGACACAGCTTAGACGCTCTTTCACACATCTTCCATCCTCAAAAGTCCTCAGCAAATTCCATATGCATGCCTAATTAGTAGTTCTGGCCTCATTCCACACATTTTACAAGGAACAGACCTAATCAAACACAGCTTTGCATCTATATTTGCTCAACCTTTCAACATATTCTATGCATCTAACTTCTCGATAGGGAGCCATAATAAGATTCTGTTGCCATTTGGGGGTGCATGACAGCCATCTCACAGCATTTTGTACATCTATACATCCATGTTCACATCCTTTTTGCTTAAGAAGTGAAATGTTAATTTTGAAGCCCAAAATTATTCTCCACTGTAACAATTTCTCTTGGTACCTGAAACACACTATCAAATGAGCTTTCTAGTTTCTGCTATAAAACTGTGGCAAGCCAAAATGGAAGTTCATTTGACCTCGAAAGTTAACTCAGTAAAGTATGTTGCTTGCAATCTGAGTATTGTGTTAACTCCAGACTGCAGTTTCATGACCATTCATGCCTGTTTCCAAGATTTCTTATGAATGTAAACCAAGAGGCATAACATCCAAGCCCAAGTAAGAAGATCCTCCTCTCTCCATGGCTGCTGCTCCTCTGCTCATACTTTATACCTCCCTTCTCCCTTTGGAGGTGCAGCAGAGGCATACCTTTCCCAGAAGGAAATGAAGGAAAAAGAATGGCAATTTAATCTCTGCTGTGGAGCGTGATGGAAGTATAATGTCAAACAGAACAGGATTTCCAGTTGATATGGCCTGGCTTTGGCCTCCTGGAAGGGGTGGAGACATAGGCAGCCACATCAACAGGTCTGTCTACAGCGAGAAATAATTCTGTTACTTGATGATAATATGACAAAATATTGGGCGAGAGCATGCAGAATCACCATCACGCTTTCAACATTATTCCCCCTCAGACATACTGCCCAGCTCAGCTGTGTTGATAATGACTCAGCAGCGCTTGCATTTGAACCATGTTTTAACACATTCAGCAAATCATTCCGATACAACACAATGCTTTGGGTGAAACAGCACTGGAGAAACTTTTCCACATCTAAATAATTTTACCAGAACCATCAACCTAGGAATGAATCCTGTTCCTTTAATATTTCAAAGCCAACACATCATCAAGTTAATTTAATTTCACATGATTTGCTTATTGATTACCTCTTCTCCAAATGGCACATATTTGACTTGGAAAAATCAGCCCTCCACACACTTGAAAACCTCCTCAGACCAGATTGTCTTTCTGATTTCTGATCCGGGCAAGTGCTGAGCAGGAACCCCCGAACTAACAGATTATTTTTATGTTATTTATGTTTTAGATAAATCTAACCCATTAGTTCCTTTCATTACTATTCATTTTGATATTTTTCTTTGACTGTCTCTTGACTTGCTGTACCAATACAAGATTAGCATAGTGAGCCAATATCATTTTAGGATTTATGCTACACTCGGCTAGTCTATTCCAAAAATACTGTCTCCCTGTGATTAAACCAACGAAAGAAGTAGAGTGTTGTGAAAAGACATTCTATTTTCGCAATACATGAAAGCCATGCTGTCTTACTATTTATTTACCAGGATGTCCATAGTGCAGTAGTGAGGGTGAGCAGTACGAAACATTAACAACTCCTGGCACTAATGACATGATTAGGTACAACAGCACAGAACAAATACAGAATGGTGTGAAGTCACTAAAGCACCAATGTTTCATGGAACAGCTGGGTTTTCAGGAGTTCTTATAAGCATGAAAGAGAAGCAGCTAGATATATAGCAAATGAAAGACTATCCTCATTCACGTACATGTCCTGACCAGCACCTACCTTGCCATATCTATGTGGGCTTGGATTTAAGCAGCAGCTCATAACTTAGCACAGGGGAGAGATGATAATTGTGCACCCCCCATAGCAGGCATTTAAGTGGATACAATGCAGAGACTCAGGGCTGCCATAATATAACCCATAACTTCGGGCAGACTCTCTCCTGCTACTCATAGCTTTCACCTCACTCTGCAGTATCCTTTCACCCTCGTACCCACAATGGGGCCCAAAAGAGATCTCAGTCTAAGTCTTTAGGTCTCCCATTTTCCTATAGGCCCACAGTTCACCCGCAAAATCCAACTTCTTTTCATTCTGGGAAGCGGACCTTTTGACCCTTTGCTCAGAACAGGACACTGGCCACAAGTTGAGATGAAGTAAACATTCATAGCAATTATACTATAAATTTCCAAGTCCAACTCCTATTTACCCTAACCACGCCTCCATGATTCTGCAAGAAAAGCAAAAACCTATGAAGCTTCTGCTAATCTGACGTTGGTAGGAAAATATTCTTTCCTGCCCCAAAACCAGCATTTCATCAGACCCACAGCATCTTAAAAAACAGAGTTCATACATATCACAAAAACATAGCAGGGAGAGTGGCGCAGCTACATGGATTTAGAGACTCCAAAAAACTTGAGCAAGGGTTTAAATTAATGAAGAGGGGAAGCAGTCAATCCAATCCAATCCCTCTGGCCAACCAATAGCAGGCTGAGAACTCATGGGGAAAGGGCCACCCTTGCATCCCTCAGGCATGCACTCACCACCATTTCATTCCCCTTACCTCCCCCATGCAGGCCAATAAAGATTTCCAGCTATTGAGCGAGGTGTGGAGGCAGCGTAATCATGGAGATCTAGGTTGTATGATTAACATTAAGAATCCTGTTATTTATATTGCCTCCCTAGGTTCTTGTGCTGCACTCATTAACATAGTATAAGAGCATCAAGAGTGGCGTACATAGTACTTCATGGACGAATGAAGTGCGTTTCCCAAGTAATTTATAGTGTAGATTAGAAAAACGTCATGGAATAGCGAGAGACAGCAAAATGCACAGAAGTGGAACAAGAGAGTTTACACAGTAGAGGGCCAAAGAGGTTACTTGTTTTCATATTGCACATATCATGCTATTTTCTACCCTTAAAAAGATTGGCACAAGATAGAGGGCCACTACCATCCTGTTATCATACTGTATTAGCATGGGAATCCCAGTTCCCATTTGAATCCATTTCCTATTGTAAGCAACTTTATAGAAGCTATTTTTATTAAAATTTCTCTTTCATTGGGTTACTGATAAACATTCTGAGTTCTGATGGGAAACTGCAGTGCTAAGAAGGTGGATAGATTTGCTCTAGAATGAGATTTTGTTCATGGGTTTTAACATCTCATCCATCTTTCAAATTTCAATGCAGTTTCTAGGACCAGGGAACAACAAGACTGGCACACAGCTGTATTAACAATCTGCTTGATTTACTGCATGACTACTGTCTAATTTTATATATGCTTAGACATTAACCAAGGTCTTTTAACTCTTCCATTCTCACACCACTATGACAACTACAACTACGTTTTTCGTAATAAAGATATTTACAAGAAGCACAGTGTGACTTTATTATAGTGCAGCACTTTACAATTAACAGTCAAAGTAAATACAAGAAGGACCAGCTGATATGAATCACACAGGTAAAATTTTTAATAATTTCTAAAGTCCGCGGCATTTAAAACCTAGTAAGCAACCCTCAGGAAAACATAAATGGGCTGCATTCAATGAGGTCTTGATCTCAGAGACACAAACCTAGGCACTGATGCAATGTAGATAAATAATTACATGATACATAGTTATTAACAAATTCAACCTAGTCCCTGTAGAAATATATCTTTATAATAATTATAAAACAGTATCTTTCCCATTGAATAAACCTTTCCAAGAAACCCATGGATAAGTTAACATTCCAAGACTACAAAGCCTAAATAAAATTCGCCTTCTAGAGAAATTGCCATCATTCACTGCAAATGATACCCATCTCTTTGATATAGCTCAACACCTAACTAATAGAGCTAATTTATATGAAACTACTACTTAGTCTGCCAAAATATGGACTGTCATGGTAGACACAGAAACTGAACTACTTTTCCAAGTTTTTTCATAAAAATAATTTAGTGAAACCAAGTGTTCTAAGAAGTTTTCTGCTGAGCTCAGAGTTACAGTAGAAAACATGAACTAGAAACTGCATTTTTAGTGTACGCTTTGAGGAGCAGTTAAAGCCTTAAAGGTCTTGGTTTCAACCTATAAAGCTCTAAATAGTTTGGGACTAGGTTATCCGAGAGACCATCTCTCTCTTCATGAGATACATAAGCAGTTACAATCAGTGAAGATGAAAAAAAGAGAAATGACAAATGGAAGAACAATAGTGTTTCTGTGTGATAAAGTCACACATTTTCCCCACCAGTCCATTCTTGTGAGTACTAAGCAAGCAGTCTATCTTTCTATATATCTATATTGCAATCTAGAAAGCCCATCTGTTTCATACCCACACCCACACACACACACACCCCGAACTCAAACTCTCCTCCACCCCTCTCCAAACAACTCATACACAGGAAATTCAGTGGCACTTTTAAAGACTAACAGATTTATTTATTGCATGAGCTTTCGTGGGAGAAAATCCCACTTCGTCAGATGCTTTGAAGATGGTAAATTTACAGAATGGGAGGAAATTAAATGCAGGGAAGTGTATGATGTAGGATCAGGTCAGGCTGTAACAGCAAATCAAAATAGACGTTAGGTTTCAAACACTGGGGAACAGCACATAGAGGAAGGTGAGGTCAAATCACCTGTTGTAATGAGAAAAAAATCGGTAGTTCCTGTTTAACCCCAAGGCAACTGAGTCAAATTTGCATATCTTTTAGTCTTAAAAATTGTCACAGGACTCTGTTTGTTTTTCTGCAATAGACTAACATGGCTATCCCTTTGGAACAGGAAATTAAGTTCAAAATGACATCCTTAATTCAGCCAGTTGTGCAAATGTAATACAGCTCCTGGGTACAGAGGGGAACATCTCTGAATTGACATAACTTCTTTGTGTAAAAACAAGGGACAATGGTGTCAGATAAAGACTGACAGGTATTAAGCTCCACATGTCCACACTTTAGGGAAGTTCTTCAGTCCCTTTTATGTGGTCACAAAAGATGCATAAAGTCCAGAAAACTGAACATCATTCCGGCAGGTGTATGCACCAGGACTCATCTGCTCCAAGGTAGGATGTTACTGATCCTTGTTCTCGGTCATCCTTAGGCTGGGTCATGAAGGTTATTGCAACCTCTCTGCAGAGGGCCACAGGTGTGGGGACAAAGATTGATAATACTAAATACTTTAATACTAAAGCAAAATAATGATCTCTTGAGGGAACTGCCCCCAACAAGTGCCAGTTTTTCCTCTCATACACAAGAGACATTCCCTCTTAAATTGAGGCAAGTTCCAAGAATACAAGGGGGCGTACTAAAGGAGGAGCACCTCTACTACTGTTTTGATAATAACTTCAAAGGCACAGCAAGAATTACATCTCCAAAACTCCAGTACTGCACTTGTCGCTCAACCACAGTACCAGATTTCTAGATAAACGCTCTGCATCTAAGATGACAGCTTGACCTATAATTACATGTTGAAACAGGTGGTGGCTCAGTAATCTGAGAACCAGTAAGGCTCCTTAAGTTTACCCAGCTCATTATCTTATGACCAGGACAACCAAAAAGCTTTCTCTAGGCTGCTTTCTGAGTCTTTTAAGTTTTTCTTTATGGCCTTGATTTAGCAAAGCATTTTTGCACATGCTCTATTTTAAGTATGTGCATAAATTCATCTCTATTTACCAAACTACTTAAGAACATGGGATTTAAACAAGTACCTAATGGTCAGTTGAATCAGAGACTACATGCTGACGATTCAGCAAATTCAATGGGACCAATAACCACTATGTCTCAGTGGGCTGCACTACCTAAGCCCCACAGCGTGCACTTGAGAGACGCTCAATCTCAGTACCATTTCCTGGCACAGAGATGTTATGTAGGACTATTTTCCAGATTTTTAATGATGTATTTGTTCTGGCTTATAATATACAAAATACACATTTCTAAGTAGCATGAGGCCGGGATTTTCACAAGCATTCATTATAGGCCTGACTTTGATGTCACTGACTGGGGTGGGTCACAAGGTGAAATGCACTTTGTGGAGCAGATAATGTTTATAGCTCAAGTTTCTATATCCTTTCTGTGCTCTCTAAACTGCAATAGTGTTATTTGCTGATGAATTCACTGACATAAAAACCAGTGGACTGAAACTTTATTACCCATTCTCCAATCTCCGAGAGAATTCATTCATGTTCTTGTACTGATTCATCAATTGATTCCAGTGTTAACAAACCCCAACTACTGGTCCTAGTAACCTAGCAATTTCTCATCATTGTACCACGTCAAATGGAAATCCATTTTATAAAAATTCTAGTAAGGAAAGATTTGCATCATAAAGGATCTGTCTAAACCTACAGTTTAAGTGAGCCATTTATTCCTTTGACTCTCGTTTGTGACTTGGAACAGCATTCCCTTTTAGCATCCTAAATCTGAATTAACTACCTTGGGGACTGTATGAGAGCAGAAATAAATATAGCAAATCATCATCATTTACAAGTGTGTCTTTCTGAAGGACCTAAAAGACATTGCAGTAATTGCACTTTCACTATTGTCAGAAAAGTTACTTTTTGCAGAACATTCCAATGCACAACACTCTAACTATAATTTGAACTTCACTTCTCCTCCCTTTCAAATGAGAATAGAATAGAATTAGATACCAGCCTTTCTCTTTTCAAGCACATTGAATGAGGGTATCAAAAATCTGCACACAGAAGTAGGCCCAAAACTGGAGTTTGGGTAATATCTCTCTTAGTCATGTTTAACGTTGCTAACTGAAGTTTTCAGAGTTGCTTTGTTTAATGGACCTTAAAAACTTCCCATCTGCAATATAGCAAAATAATTCTGAAGCCGCACTGCCTCACGAGTAAGCACAAGGAAGGCCTCTGACCTCAGATTCCTGCCCTGCTCACTTCTAACTTCAGAGGCTGGAATATTAATCTGCTACTGGCTTTCAGCAGTAGCAGATTACTTGCCCCTGCCCTCAACATCCCACCAATTCAGCTGTGCTGGTTGGCATACTGAGGGAAAAGCCCACACAAGGTCATCCCATTCCTGGCCTGGGTAGTGAACAACAGATGCACAGCACTTGCTAATCCTGTATGCTTTGATTCTAGCTCTGGGGAGATCACACAGAGTATGGACAGTGGTTAAAGTATATTTTAATGGGCCCTGGAACGCTCCTAATCCCCAGGCTCCCTTCCCATATTGTCTGGACCCCCTTCATGCAAACCCCAGCTCAGATAGGCATTTCCAACCACTTCTCACAGTACCATATGCATCGGTTATCGCTCCATAAACATATTTATAATTTTATATGGTGTTATGTCTATATCAATTATTGTCACAAACTAGCAAACACTGCATAACACAATAAGTATTGTGATCTTTATATTCCCGATATGCACATTTCACTTCATTAAATGCAATGCCAAACTTGGAACACAAAAATTCTAAGTCACTTTCACCAAATTCCAGTGACAGTTCTGTAGTGAAACGTGATGGGTCAGGTGCTTCAACAGCACTGCTTAGACGTTTTTCTGAGTTCGGCAACAATCTAGCATTCATACAGTCCGCTACGGCCTGGTAAAACTGACATTTAGAAATTTCAATTTGCTTGCCAGCAATCATAGACATGTTTACACATACACCTTTAAAGCAACCTGCAGCAATTGCTTCACAAGCCTCTCGGTAGAACTCTGAATCACTCTCTCTGCGAGCTATAAACACCTGAACTTGTTGACTTATCAACTTACTTGTTGTAGATAATGTTACATCAGCTTTTTGCAATGCCAAGGATAGGCCTGCAAGTTCCTCCAGAGCATCAAGCATGAGACCCAAGTTTTTAACAAAAACTAGATTCTCCAGGTTTTTTGCCGTGCCAGCAAATTTTGCTTTATCTTTCCCTTCTCGGGAAAAATCAGTTGATTTTTTCAAGAAGTGGCTATGGAAGGCTGCATATGAGCGCCAAACAGCTCGTACAGTGCAGCAGCTAGAGGCAACCCAAGGTACATCAAGTACTCAACCAATCCTAATAAGCTGGACTTCCAGATCACTCGCACATTCAGCCAACTCTCTCAAGCACTTCGGCGACTGAATCCACAAATGATTTAAAGTGATTAACTTCACTGCAGTATTTGATAGCATCAGCCACGGCCAATTCCAAACTGTGATTAAAATAATTTCAACTTATCAAAAGTGGAAATTGTGTCTTTAATTTTGCAGGATCAGCCTTACTGCCTAACATGACAGAGGCTCCATCTATACCTAAACCAATCCAATTATCCTTGAGAAATTCCTCTGTGAACACATGTGCTGTCAAACACTGCAGCAAAGCTAATACTATGCCATCAACATTGCTGCCTAATTCAACCAGATCAAGAGAAAATGTAACAGGACCAATTTTTGCATCGAAAGTTATGTGCAAGTAAATTACAAGACAAGAAAGTTTACTTAAACATTTACTCATCAATTAAAACAGAAATTTGATATTGCTAAGAAATGACAAACAAAAACTATGTTTCATCTCCACAGACATGTGGTCTATTATGTCAGCACAAACACCATTGGTATGCAAAACACGACCCATATCAACACCATTTAACTGCTGTAAAGTAATAAGGTCTGGATGGTGAGTGACTACCACCCAAATAAAAGATGTAAAATGCATGCTAACCTAAGAACACTATCTAGGACAGGGGTCTCAAATTCAAATCTCCACGAGGGCCAAATGAGGACTAGGATATTGGCCCGAGGGCCACATCACTGAAACCTTTTCTAACAAGGAATTATTAGAACTAGAGACAGCACTGCGCTGGATAGCCTTAGGGCATCTTTCTAAGGGCCTGAACAAAACACACATTTACTTTTAGTATTACTTCCATTCAAGATCCAAAGGGGTAGCTATGTTAGTCTAGGTCAGCCAAACAAACAAGGAGTCCTGTGGCACTTTTAAAGACTAACAAATTTACAAATTAACAAATACATTTGTTAGTCTTTAGATGTGCCACAGGACTCCTTGGTGTCCCCCCCCCCACTTGGCACTTGCTTAGTTCGAACTAAAATTCCAGTGGGGCCATGCTAGTTCGAATTAAGTTAATTCAAACTAACTAAAATTAGTTCAAATTAGTTAGTTCGAATTAACTGATTCGAACTAACTTTGGTAAGTGTAGACATAGCCAATGTGTGTAGTAGGCCCATTACAGAAGAGCAGCTGGATTAAATCTACAAAGATGCTCAGTCTTTGAGAGACAAATCCTGCAAGAAAAGTATTTCAGCACCCTGCAAGAGAAGATTATATACCGAGAACATAAACCATTAAGATAAGAAATTTGGATCTAGTCCATCAGGAATCTCTGATCATAAGTAACATCATTCCCACAAAGTGCAATTCCCAACACAGGCCACAGTGCAGCATAGTAAATACATGCCACATCATAAACCAGTAACCACTATTTACCTCTCTCCATTCTGAAAACTATTTATTCCTACTCTTTGTTTCCTGTCTTTTAACCAATTACTGATAGAGGAGAGGACCTTCCCTCTTACCCCATGACAGGTTGGAAAAGAGACAACTGAGGAGGGATATGATAGGGGTCTAACTGATTTGTGGTTTATTTCCTTTCTAATTAATTCTCTCATTTACCATGCTTCATTTTGTCCGCTCTCCTGAACCTCTTTTATATTCTATTAGTAAACTTCTACCTGCCACACCTACCTATCACATTGGATGAGGTCCAATATTACATCATATTTCTCTACAACTGAAATGGTTTCTGTCCTATCACAAGTTCATAAGATACTAAGCCCTAGTCTACACTTGCCACGCTTTTTGGTGGCAGTTGACGGGAGATACGCAAGGTACGTAAAATACCTTGTGTATCTCCCATCGACTTCTTAATTGCACCCTACACATTACACTAAGCTGACCAGAAATGGCATCTGTTCCGTGTAGTGTTACTACGGTTATAGAACTGGTGTTACAACTCCGGTTCCATGTTTGATTGAGCACATCTACACAGACGGCTCAATCAAACCCGGAAGATTCGCTGACGGCAGTGATTTTGCCGCCGTCACCATAGACTTACCCTCAGACTCTTCTATAAGGAAACAACTTTTGTTTTCTAATGTGTGATTCACACCACTCAGTACCAACTGTCAGAAATCAAAATACTGTCCCTAGATAATATACATTACTTTCACCTCCTTTTTATACCTTCAAATTCTAAATAAAAAAAAATAAAAGTATTTGGGAAAAACCTAACTCCTCTTCTGAATACAGAGAGACAGACAGACAAACATATTATGGCCTATATTATTTTCAAATTGGTTTTCAAAACAAGCCAACCATATGAATGTAATTTATAAAAGTTTGAGTCATGTTGTCACACACCAGGACCTATCTGTACAAATACTCACTTTTAAACTACTGTGAATTAGCTCTCTTCTCCATGAGTCAAGAAACTTTGTTCAATTCTTAAGGTAACACACCCCAAATATAGTGAATTACTCTAGACTAAAACATAGTCATTCTTTTGTCTCACTGTTACCCAATATCTCCTGACTGATCATGAACTCCTTTAAATGTACATTTGAACCCTATAAAGATAAAATATTTATCTAATGAGTAAAAACATACCAGTTATCAAGCTTGAGCACTAATTTCACCATGGGTTAATTTTTTCTTTCATTTATACCCTGACAACCCAACTGAAGCCACAGATTTTGCACAAGAACAACAGATTTTGCACACACACCCCAATTTCAGAGTAAAATTGTTTTTTTAAATATTAATTTTAAAAAGTTTCAGAACCACCAACTCAAGTTTGCCTTTCAAGAACACCATTCTTTAAAGCAGTGGTTCTCAACCAGGGGTCTACAGACCACTGGGGGTACACAGAAATCTTTCAGAGAGTACATTAAGTCATCTAGATATTAGCCTAGTTTTACAAACGTCCTATATAAAAAGCACTTGTGAAGACAGTACAAACTAAAATTTCATACAGACAGTATTTATACTGCTTTATACACCATAAACTAAAATATAAGTACAATATTTATATTCCAATTGATTTATAAGTAAGCAATTTTTCAGTAATAGTGGGCTGTGCACTTTGTATTTTCATGTTTGATTTTGTAAGCAAGTGGTTTTTAAGTGAGATAAAACTTGAGCATATGCAACACAAATCAGAGTCCTGAAAGGGGTACAATAGTCTGGAAAGGTTGAGAGCCACTCCTTTAAAGAGTTAGTGCCACATTCATGTCCTTCGTCTGTAAGAACGTATCAATGGGAATTTCAAGAGCACTTCTTCCTCACTTCTATGAACCTCTTTCCAGTAAGTCTGCCTACATTTACAGCTGCACCTTCAATACTCTTATTCCTCTCACCAGACTGCATTGCTCCCCTAGCAGCCATGGGAATGACAAACCCACATCCTTTAAAGTTTAAAATGCAATCAACTAACAAATCAAAGATCCTGCTGGGATTAACAGACACCAGAAAACAGTGCGACAACTAACCAATGTTCTGCAAAAGCTGTTAAACACATTTCAGTGTATTATATCTCACTAGTCTACATGTTTTCAGGTGCTTCCATTGGTTGGCATCCATCATGCATAGAAATACTTAGACTTTTTTTTTTTTTTTAAGAAGTAATGGACATTGAAAGAGATTTTTTTCATATCAAACATCAATCAATCACAGCTCAAGCTCCATGACCAACAAAGTATACTCCTCCATAACCCCCCATCACTCACTCAATTGTACAATTGGCTTTTCTGGTGTCACGATCCATAGGCATTCCCCAGACACTGAAGAGATGCAAGTTCAGGGTCAATATTCTTGTCTCTACCCTCTGAAGGCCATGATAGGATTTATGAGACTCTCTCAAGAAAAGGAACATGATAACTGCATTTCTGGATAAACCCTCCTCACTGAATAATCAGAGTCAAGAAACAGAAAAGACCGTCAGGCATGACCATTGGCAAAGAAGATTCCAGTACATGAAACACTGCAATGTTTTCTTACACTTGAAAAGAAAATAACAGGATTCTACTCATGACGGGTACATCTCCTTCTAGCTCAGTCTGGAACATTAGCTTTTTCCCTAACTGGCACCACCTTCTGTTAATTGCACACACTGTGGCCTCTTTCCCTCTCCATAACTAGTGCTGGTCCCAGTCCTCTGGCCAGGTAACAAAGCCTTCCAAGATAACAAAGTCCCACCAGGTAGGCTGACTAGATGCCACCTCACACTGTCTTCAGTTCCATGTCTCCATGTTCTGTGCTACTCTCCCAGTGGCTGGTAGGGGACCCCAGACTCTCACTCTACATTGGGTTGCAGCCTAGGATCCCTATACGCAGCAGTTGGACTGTACAGTCCCACTCCTGCTGCTGTTTCCCTAGACTTCTTCCTTCCCAGCCTCTCTCAGGCTTTCTGCCCCATAACTTCTCCGGGTTCATCCTGATTGCAGGGCTAAAATCCAATGGCTTATTCTCCTCAATGGGTTTCCTCCACAGTACACCCATGTTCCCAGAGAATGACAGCAAACTCCCTTCTTGAAACCACTTTTCCGCTCTTACTTCCCGTGTTTAATTCTATCCCAGCTCCTTCTCTAACTAGGCTTCATCTGCCATTAGGGCTTATCAAACTGTGGCTCCCCTCCAGCTGCAGCCTGTGAAGTTAATTGGCTCCTTCTGGCTCTCATTAGCCTGCTCAGGGCTTATGTGGGGTGAGCACTGCAT
Organism: Pelusios castaneus; assembly: GCA_007922175.1. Classification (NCBI taxonomy): domain Eukaryota; kingdom Metazoa; phylum Chordata; order Testudines; family Pelomedusidae; genus Pelusios; species Pelusios castaneus. Next base: position 827,200 of record ML685817.1, on the reverse strand, counting down.
CACACCATTCTATCACAGATGCTGCAATGGGCTCGCTGTTAGTATGGCAAACACTGACTTTCTAATGGCAATCATTGTATTAGTTTCGCCAGTCCATCCCATTACCAATACTGGACTGTTCTCTACAGTAACATTTTCCTGTATTTATCTAATAGTAAAGGTCCCAAATGATTCATATGGGGCTACTTCCCTAGAGAGAGAATTGCAAAGTCTAATAATTCTCGGTGCCTAAAAGGAAATTAAGCTCCATCACCACTGCTCCCCACAGCTCCATGTAAGTATAGATTGGTTATAGTCAATACTTTCCTCATAAATACTATAATCCATCAGCAGCCTGTGACCACCATATTCAATTTATTTATGACCTTGTCGGGACATCTGATCAAAATTATTCTCAGCCAATTTGGTTGAAGTTGGGCTTGACCCATAGTCTGAAAAAGCTCAGTAAGTGACACATCCTGATGTACTTCTCTACAAAATAAATAACATAAGCTAGTTGCTCCACAGAGACTTGTTTTCCATCCCATGTGAATAGCATACAGAACAGATTTTCTCTCTTACTGCAATTTGTATCACTGTGTCCCAGAGTGACTGTAGAACCCTAGCTGTATTAGACCACCCATCACAGTAAAGATAGGGGAGGGGAAATCAAATTCCCCTCCTCCATGTCTACTTCTGTATGACTCAACACAATGCATGAAAGAAACAGTGGTAAGGTAGTGCATGGCAAGCTAACTGGTCAAGTAAAGCACAACAGAAAGTTGGAAAGAATTCATGTGACCAGTTTATTGCCTTCATTGTCCAATGATGCACTATAGCATTTGGCTTCTTCATTTACTGTGTTTTTACATTAAGATGAAATATGCCAGATGTATCAATTACTGAACTATATTGTCAAATTAAGTTTTCCACAGGACCTAAATAGTTTTTAACAGTCTAATAGCAATGTTTTTACAGTAAAAGCAATTTCTTTCACATAACTCTTCCAGCACTATCAGTTATTCTGAACACTCAATGACAAATGAAGAAATTTTGCTTTCCATTACACACACAAAACTCAAATTCTGTGGTGTTTCATAGGTGTAAATGAGGTGAGAATTTGGCCCAACATGTTATTTTTTTCTTAACAAGGCTCTTTTGCTGAAAGACAAATTCTGAAGTATAGTAATGAAATTATGGCACATCTTTGGAAACCAACCATGGGAACATAGGTCCAATTTAAAGGCCTCAAAAACTGTTGCAGGGAGAGTTATGATATATAGTGCTGCATCGGTGTGAAATACTACAGTTACGTGTCTTAATTAATAATTAAGTTCACACAATGACTAAAAACATTACAGAGGAATAGCACAGAGACAGCCCCCAAATCTTAAGCAAATACTCACCAGCAACTACATACTATATAACAAGAACACTAATCCAAATACTTTTCTCTGCAGCAAACTCTGTTGCCAACTCTATCCACGTGTCTACCATCACTTGTCTATCCACGATCATAGAACCTAATCTAGTCAGCTACTCCATCAAGGAACCATTCACCTCCACATCTACCGATGTGATATATGATATTATGTGCCAACAATACTCCTCTGCTATACACACTGGCCAAACTGGACTATCTCTGTGCAAAAGAATAAATGGACACACATCAGACAGCAAGAATGGTAACATCCAAAAACCAGTGGGAGAATATTTCAGGCTACTGGACATTCCATAAGAAACATGCTAGTTACAGTACTTCAGCAAAAAAAAAACCCTCAAAAAAACAGAATAATGTGAAATGGCAAAGATGGAATTCATATGCAAACTAGACACCTTCACACTGGGTCTGAATAGGGATTTGGAATGGCTAACTCATTACAAACGGCAATTTCTCCTCCATTAACATTCTCACCTTCTCAGCTATTGCTTTTTCAGGGCCCTCTTCCACACAGTTTGAATCAAAACAACTTGTTTACTTTGCTGAGACAGGCTAGCAGACTATCCCTCTGGAACTGTTTGAATTGATCTTGTGACCCACCCTTCTCTGTATGTATATATACACCTAACATACTAGAGTTTCCATTCTGTGTGTCTGATGAAGTGGGATTGCAACCACACAAGTTTATGCGATGAATAAATTTGTTTAGTCTTTCAAAGTGTCACAGGACTCTTTGTTTGTTTTACTGGAACTGATACCCATGGATCAGTTACTACAAATCAAAGGTTAGCGCCCTTCGCATTTAACAACTCTATAATGACTGTGTGTTAGCAATGAAAACTATAGTAGTCACAATTTTAGGGGTGAGAGATTTGATTTGATTTGCAGGGATATCACTTTCCTGTTCAGGTTCATATTGGCCAAAATCTTGCTTAGCTCACAGTCATGCAGGATTTCTACTCTCTCTAAAGGGACAGTAGCACATCCAAAACTGAACCCTAGGCTAAATCCAGCCTTACCCCTAAATCTTAAGCAAAATTCAATGCAAATCCAAACTCGATCTCTTCAGCCATTTCAGTTTACAATTAACTCTTTTGGGGACTGCAGTTTAAATATATTAACATTTAATATAACAAACAAGGAGCCCTATGGCACTTTTAAAGACTAACATTTATTTATCACGTGAGCTTCCATGGGAGAAAATCCCACTTTGTCAGACGCTTTGAAGAGAATCTCTTGTATTGTAAAATGTAGCTGTAAAAACTGTTTACATGATTTATAACTTTTATTATATATGTGAATACAAATATCTACATATATATGTATATATTATACGTGCACATGTGTAGGAACAGTACTGAAGGCAGACCGTCCTCCCCCTACCCTTCCAGCCAATAGGGAAGATGGGAAAAACCCAGCAGCAAGTCTTCCTGGAACAGCCAGAGCCTATTCCCCATGTTATGCCAGCACAGCTATTCTGGCTGGGGCACCATAGGTAGCAGAGCCATTCATTGTCTTTCCCACCCACACCCTCAAGGGTGAAAAATATAATCGCTCAGCAGAAGGAATGTCTCCTTCCCACTGTGCTTTACCACAGCACAGGTAGCCCAAGAGCCTCTTACATCTTGTTGCTCCCCTGAATGACCATGCAGGCCAGGCCACAATTTACCCGTGGGAAACTAAAATAGATTTCTTAAGTGAGTAACATGCACTGTAGTGCAGGTTACCAATATTCAATTAACCCTCAGTTGAGTCACACAAAATAAAACCCAAAGGAGAAGAATAAAAGAAAAATGCAGAAGAGAGGGACAAGAAAAATCCAGCTGAGTAGGGAGAGGGAATTTACATTTGTTTAATTTCTGAGATAGACAAGTTGAATGAAGAACAATGTAATATCAGTCTTTTGAAAATCAGAATGTTCTCTCCAACCTGCTTAGGGAGCTACTCCCACTAACCACAGAACTGAAAGTACCGATTTCTTCTATGTAATTACCACCAACAGGCATCTCCTATTGTTTGCATGCTCCTGCTAATCAACATGGAGCAGCCAGAACTAGGTGGAGCTGAACAGGAACATGACTGAAGAGATGATTGCTTCCTTGGAAATTCCTTGACAACAGCTGTTGCAGAAGATATCAGCTGCAAAAGTAGTTACAGACTGCTCCATAAGTGGGAGTCAAGAAAGAAAAGTTCAGCAAAGAACCAAGAGAAACTAGACCCCATTCAGCAGAAAGGAGAAAAAAAAAGAACTGTTGCCAGAGGAGCAATGGGAAAGAGTTGGTGGGAATGCAGCTGAGCAGATGGTCCTGCTGCCATTCCACCTTTGAGATGCAGACTCAGGAAAAATGGATCAGTGAGTTCTGGAGGAAGTGCAATGAGAAATGCTGCTTATAGCTGTGCTAATAGGGAGCACTATTCTACCTCTAGATCAGTGGTTTTCAAACAGTGTGCCACAGCACATTGGTCTGCCAGAACTGTCCAAGTGTGCTGTGAAATTTTGTACAAAGGTAATGAAAATCAATGTAAAACAAACATTGGTTCATCTTAAACAATATAGACAAACACAAGTACCAGCTTAGCATATTTTCCCCGTATTAAGTCCTCCCTTTTATAGACTTTATATATCCAATATCACCAAAGCCCCCAAGTCATGCCCACCTAAGATCCCTATTAGCAACCAGCCAGGTTGAATAACACCTGCCTAAAACATGAGTGGTTGCAACTGTCTTATTAGCACAGATGTAGCTTATAAAGACTGCAAGTCTTGGATGCAAAGGCATCAAAATGGAGAACTGCACACTGGGATTTGTAGTCTCTGATGGCCAAACCTCTATATTAAAGAACAAATCAGCCAGTGACTCCATTGTAGAATTATGTGGGCTAAACTTGGGTCCCCGTTCTGGAAATAATGATGCATGTGCTGAACTTTATGCAGTAGAACAGTAAGAAAATTAAACGTGAGCATAATTAGTTGCAGGATCAAAGCACTGGCAGCAAACTAATCTCTACTCTAGGGTTAGAGTTGGCTTCAGTCTTTTCAGCAATGCAAAATAAAGGCAATTGAAATTTTCTCCAAGTACAGGAAATATAAAAAGGGAAGCTGCTGCTAGGCAGCCAAAGAGGAAGGGTGTCCTTCTGCTCCCTCCACAGCACCAGCCCTACCACAGCCTGGCCGAGAATCTGCCTGGGGCCCTGACTGGATCCGTCTGCAACGGACTCCTAGGTGGCCGCTACCTAGTGCTGGGAACCCAGAGGACTTCCTGGAGCTGCCAACACCCTGGAAGCCAGAGGAGCCTCCAGACCCAGGCTTCCAGCCAGCCACCTGTGACCTAGAAGAGCTGTCCCTTGCCAGTGAGGACAATCTGACCCTGGAAGACTGTGACCTGGAGGAACTGCCCTCCACCGACGACTCAGCTGAGGTGTCAAACCTGACACCCCCAAACGATGCTGAGGGGTTTTGTAACCTACCCCATGGCGATTACCCTAAAGAGGCCGACGATGAGAGCCCACAGCAAGTACCCCCGGGGGCTGGAGCAGGAAGCGGCCCAGGGGACGTGGAGCTCAGTCCTGAATTGGTCGGGCCAGGGACCAAACCAGCGTGTTGTGGTGGAAACCCCACCGGCTCTGTGGCAGACTCCTCTACCACGGATAGGGCCCTGGGCTGGGATGCAGTGGAATCGGGTGGGCCTGCGTCCCCCACCCCACCCCTCCTGATTCTACCTGAACTGTCTACCTGCTCCGAATCTCTCATATCTACCCATGCTGATCCAGAGACAGTTTGCCTGTCCCACCCGAGGAGGCCAGAGTCAGAGAAAGAGAGAAAGGGAGGGAGAGATGCCAGGTGCCCACCCTTTAGGAGGGCTGGGCGGCTGCCTTACAAATCACATTTACACAAAATTAGGCTTCCCCTCTTCTCCCTCCCACTGCTCCCTCACCCCCACTGTGGTCATTTCTGAGACTATAGCTTGAAGGTGTTTCATATCTTGATGTTTCCATAATGTTGCACTATAAAAGGCTCTCAAAATGCATGCATGCTGAGAACAATAGTGTGAACAGATGATGAAACTGGTACAAGTAACAATGCTAAAACTGTGCAGGGATTGTACTGTTCAGGTTTAAAATCTCTTTACTTTCTGAAAGTAGCCATTTACAGGAGATGGGCTGTTTGTTTATTTGAGAAAACAGCAGGAAGAGAACGGAGTGGAAATGTATGAAGTTCATCCTCCTGTCCTCCAGAACTAATGTGTTTAGAAAAAGAGGTCTATGAACATCACCTTCAGTCATTTAGCGATGAAGAATGCCCATTTGGCATTTGGGTGACCTCAGCACTCTGAGACCATAAAGGAAAGTGGGCACATTATGGAGGTCCATATTTGACCCTGGGTGGCAGATCTGGAGTGGTAATTACAACACATCTAACGAAGTGGGTTATAGCCCATGAAAGTTTATGCTGAAGAAAATCTGTTAGTCTATAAATTACAACACATTTATCTGTCCTTATCCATCGTGACCAAAGACATGAAGTAGTCAAAAGAGTATATTGGGGAAATCCACTATATTTAGAAAGATGAATACTGTGCATCAGCCTCAAACCCTGCTGTATTTAAGACTGATCTACAGTAGCTTAGATAATTTTTACCATGATAACGTGTCTTTACTAGTTTCATACATTTTTGTAGTTTGGGAACCATGTAGCAGAGTACAAAGGCCAAGAGTTCTCTCTGCATCCTGCACCAGGAACCTGAATACAGATAGCATCATTCCTCCCAACATTTAAGTACCTGATAACACAAGGGCATGTTCCTCAAACATGCAGAGACATAATTTCACCTATGGGAATGATATTATTTAGAATGAAGTTTCCAGATCTGGATCAATTCTTCAAATCCCCAGATCTCTGGGGTGTCTCCATCAGTGACACCAGAAAGAGGAAAGCATGCACCCCTTTGCATTTCAAAGGAGAGAATTTGGCTTCAAAAAACAATATCAACTCTCACCATTTGTGATATAGGACACATCTAGTATAGCCTTTCCATTGAGTTCCAGACTACTATCCCTTTATGGCATATTTAGAAGAGGACAGACACAGAGAGTAAAACAGATGTTCTTTCAAAACAAACTGGATCTATTATAAAAATAAGAATCAGTGAAATTAGAGTGAACTTTTCTTGAGTTCAGGTGAAATTAGATCACAACTAGGGGCTTATTTTTAAACATCCCGCCCCTTGTGCACGCACACATTTACAGAAGTTAAACAAGGACATTTTTAATTAATTTATTACCTCCCTGCTTCACTGATAGCACAAGATTGCTTCCTGAAGTCCTATGAACTACATGTCATCTAGTCTATTTTTAAAATACCCACTGGTAATGGCTCTTACTAGCTCTCTCCGGACACTATCCCCAGGCTAGCAGAGCTCATCATTGATGCCCCAGAAGATGCTCCAGAGAGGTGGTTGAAATTTTTCTAACAAAATGTTTTTCCTAGAAAAATAACCCTTTTTTAATGAAAACTGACGTGAAATTTTTTTTCCAAAATGTTCATTTTTCATTAATTCATTACTTCAAATCAACTTTTAATCAAAATTTCAATAAATCTTTAAAAAATGTTTGATTAAAACCCCACAAAAATAGCTCTTTTTTCAACTGTGTAAAGTGAAACCAACTTCAAAATATTAAAGGTTTTTTACTGTACTGTTTGCCATTTTTTCTGCCAGCTCTAGTACATAAGCGTAAGAGGAATCCCGTTGTTGCCAGTAGACCTACTCGTGCTTCAAGTTAGGCATATGTCTAAGTAGTTTACAAAAGCAGGGCCTAACACATTGTTTCCTGATATTTACCCTAACGTTTCCTCTCTTTAATTTCATGCTATTCCTCCCACCACCATCCCACACCTTTGAGTACCCAAAACCGTCCCTCTCTCACACTGTAGATTTTATATCATTCAAATAACTAAATTATCATCATACCTACCTTCCTCCATTTAGAACCCATCCTGAGACTGACTCAGTCTGGGCAGGCCCCTGTGCCTTAGTAATCATTTGGCCAAGACACCAAATGCATATTTAATCCTTTTAATCTTTCCCCATAAATTCATCTAACCATTTTATTTGCTGCTCTCTGTCTTCAACTTTTTCATCTTTCTGGTACTGCATTTAAAGTCCATCCTTCCATTCACCTCCCCAAGGAAGGATGGGTTCCTGAGCTGACAGCAAGGGGGTTTACAATGGAGCAGCAGCCTCCAGGAAGCACTAAATCCACAAAAGAGTAGCCCACTCTTAAGGCTACACTTCTCCCCATCTCAAACGGCAGGACCAAGGCAGGAGAAGGGAGTAGCAACAGCCCCTGGAGAGCTGTGAAGGGGTTTTGCCAATTACTTTGTCTTATTTCCCCCTCCCAAATATCATACTGATTTCCTACCCAAGATCCACCTTCCCCCCACCCCACCTCTAGGCCATTTTAGTATTGCTTCTTCCCAAGTATTTTGCTTCCCATTTCGTCTGTGTTTGGAATCATTTCTCACCAGGTAAACCAGCAGCTATTTCCCCCCACTTTGAATCTCATCTTATTTCTTGAGCATATTTTTAAACCTCTCCAGGCTCCTTTCCCATGCAGTGTTTCCAAAAGGACTAATTTAGCATCCTCATCAAATTCAACTGAAAGTGCAGTTCGCCTCTTTCTTTCAAAGCATTAGTAACAATGTGAAAGAATGTGTGGCCTATTGTGTAGTCTGCTGGAGTCTACTCTATGACCAATTACTCCAGGCCAAGACATAAGGATATCCTTTTTAGTGACAACAGGCAGCACGTGCTATGTCAGTCAGCCTGGAAGCCGGAGAACAAGGAAGAACTCCAGGATTTGTCTGTGTCCTGAAGCCTCAATGAAGAATCATCATTATATACTTCATAGCTGAGTATTGTCTGCAATCTGACTCCATGTTTGTACCAGTCACTGCAGGGCCTCATAGTGATTCTGTGGGCACCCCCCATTCTATAGACTGCTGTTTATCTTTTCTTTTTCTTTCCTTAAACAGTTATTCAGCCATATTTTAATCCTTCATCATAGTGTTTATGCCCCAAGCTACGTTGAATTCGTTACTCCAACAGGATTCTGTAAAACAATCAAACGTTTTATTGGAGTCCAGTTATATTACATTCTAATGCACACCCTTCAACCCCTAATTTTGTAATTTGATCCAAAAAGAGTGATCTAGTCCGTCTGGTACAATTTGTTCTTTATGAACTCAGCCTGTTTATTGCCTCTTGATCTTCTGCAGACCTCATCTTTTGGCTTAAAGGCTAAGTTCCAGAAGACTGCCTTTCCACAGAAGAGGTATTAGTATATCAGAGCACTCTAAGAGGCCTGTGGATTTTCCAAACCCTTCAATCCGACCATCTTTTTTTAATCTCTCTCTTTGCAGGGGAGGGTGGGGGGAGGGAGGAGGAGAGGTAGGGGAAAGAAAGGGTGCAAGAGAAGGAAGAGAAATCTTTGATGTTTAATACTACAGTATATCTGTTTTGCCATGCATTTTAAAATCATCCCCTTTATACATGGCTAATTAGTAGCACTAAGTCCTCAAAAACAGCTGTATAAGAAGTTATTCTTAGTTGCGATTAAAAGATGAAAGTGAAAAATCATCCTTCTTCCTATCTTGGTGTCCTGACAACTATATTCTTTGATTCTCTGTATCTTCTCATTAATGGTCATGCTACAGAGAGTGTCAAGTTCTTTTACATTTTCACAGTTTGGCAATAAATATTAAGGGCAAAATTTTCTCTTATGCCACGTGCCTGTGCAAAGCAGTAAGTGGATGTAGGGTGCCCCACAAATTGCATTGTGTGAGCTAGGTTCCTGTCAGGCCACCATGTGTAAAGACAACATGCACAGTGTTGTAAATCACCATCCAACTCACGTGAGTGGAGAACGGGTGGCCAGAGACCTTGCCTCTGAACCCTGTGGCACACTTGACAGTGCAGCTGGCCTTATGCATAGATCTGCAATAAATTACTTCCCTCTTGAATAAAAGGGGGAGAGCCAGGGGGAGAATTCATTGTTCCCTCTCTGGACTGCTCCTGCTAAGTGCTATCCCTCAAGCCTTTAAAACTTTTGCTCATATAGCAATTTAGAAAAAAGTAACAATAACCTTTTATTAAATTTTTGGGGGGGGAGGAGATAATGGCTTGGAAACATCTTGTCATTTAGGCATCCCTTTTTCTAAAAATTTAAACAAAAAGAGGTCTATTCTCTCTGTGTGCATAAAACTCATTGATATTAATGACTATTTTTCATGTGCTGAATTAATAAAAACCTTCTCAGAATGTTAACAGTACTCTTAAAAAAAATAATCCACTAGAGAAATTAAAAGTACTACGAATTACATCTTTGGCAGTAATCAGCATGTATGCTCAGCACCTTTAATACTAATTAAGGGCATCCAAGTCTGAGGCTGGCTTAGTACATTATTTATGTTGGGGTTTTGCTTTCATGATTAATAGGGTCAGGAAAGATTGTTCAGTGCCAATAATGGTTTGTGTTCACCACAGGGAGCTCCACTCAACTCTTTTCTTCACCAGCATGGCTACACTAAAGAACAAGCACCATTTACAGTGTTTCTGAGTGCCAGGACCAAGAGGGCTCATCTGGCAGTGCAAGTAAGCGATAATGTGATTTTAAAACAAAATGCTTCTTCAAACTTAGAGATGATGGACTATTTTCCATGTTTATCTGGCAGCACATTTTACAGTTCAGCATTAATCCAGAAACGCATTTTTCTTACAGCTATGCCTATCTGACTTACTTTAAGATTACAGAGCAGCTTCTCAGGTGGTGCAAATGGTTACATCTGCAGTAAAGCCAATGGAGCTACACTGATTTATACCCACTGAAAACCCAACCTGTAGGATTTGCAATGATTAGCTGTAAATTTTTGTACAAGTAAACACTTCAAGAGAGCACCTTTCTCCATGCTAACTGTGCCAAAAGGAAATATATATATATATGAATCACGATACTCAAACCAACAGGAATAATGTATCTGCTTGAAGTAATCTTTTCTTCCAAACACAATTAATCAAATCAAACCAGCAAAATCACTAAGTCAGAAACAATCCGATGGCTGGCTCTTCTCTTCACTAACCCAATAAAGATGTATGCCACAAACAATTACATATTCAGCATACTATCAAGTTTACCCAGTCACACAAACTTAACCTTTGCTAACTACAGGCCATTCTCTTAAGGGAAATGACCAGCATTTACTCATTACCAGTGTGCGAACACTAAAGACCAAATTCAGCCATCGAGGTAAGCAGATTCAGTCCCTGTTGCTTTCAGTGATATTTGTCAGTGCTTATACCAGTGCTGAATGTAGCCCCAAACAAATCTTAACAGTCCATATTCAAATGGACAGCTTACCCAAAAGTTAATTTAAGAAAACATTTGTGCCTGCTCAGTAAAAAGAGATAAAACATGAAGTTATATAGCAGCATAGCAAAAACCCCACTTTTTCATAAAATTTGATTCATGTGCATAAATATTCTGCCGTTCTTTGCTGCACATAGCAGCTGTACAAGTGCCTGATTCCTGTGCTTTTATAATATCCACCAATTTGTAAATCTCACTTTGCTTCAGTGTGAATCTCTGAGTTTTTCTAGGAAATTATGTTCGCTACCGCCAAGTTAAGTGGCTCGTTTTCAATCCAACCACTTAACATTAAGGAAATTAATCTCTATTCTGTATACTTAAAACCATTCCCATGCGAGTTAGACTTGTTTTTAGAAATGTCGGAAGAGCCAGATCCTCCACTTGTGCAAACTGACTTCCATGGAGCTACATCCATTTATACTAGTCAAAGATTTGGACAATCATATTCAATTATGATTTCCAGTGGAAACCTATTTCTATAGATTCCTATAGCCTCACTTAGTTCAGAGCCTTCTTAACCAACTGGTTTTTGTTTTTATGGCTTTTTGTTTGATTTTTTTAAGTGATTCAAAGCCTTCATTATTTTCCTAAGGAGAAAAAAAATTACCCTGTGCTTCACTCTCCAAGAGTTAGTCACAATAGGCTGCTAATTCTGGCATGTTTTCGGGGTATTTTGCTGCACATTTTCAACTGCATTATGCAATCATTTCATTAGTTTCAGCCATTTCACTTGGCAGTCAAACACATTATGGAATGATGTAATCTCTTGGTAAAAACTGAAACAAGGCTAGACTTTCAGGGGTACCTAACCCTAAAATCGGTGGCAATGTGAAAACAGAAATCTTTGTTTTGGAAATCTGTTCCCTTTGCTTCTCCCTCCCAGGCCACTTCATGAACACTGATATCAACATCCACATGCTTTGTAAAAGAAAAAGAAAGTCGCTCAATGGCAAGAACTGAATTATATTTACTGAAGAATTTTATACAGTGATGAGGAAAAAAAAAAAAGCTCATGCGATAAATAAATCTGTTAGTCTTTAAAAGTGCCACAGGACTCTTGTCTTTCTACAGCACAAGATGTTAGTGCATGACACATTCAAGTCCATTTGTTTCTAAAGGAGGCTTTTAGAAGGAATAGTCAGGTGGCAAGAGTCAAACAACATACAGTGATGAGAATTTTCTTTGTTACCTTGTTATAAAGAGATAATACTTTGTCCTACCAGAAGTGCAGGGGACTGGCCTAGATGATATGCTGCAACACAACAGAGCACAGTCCAGAGACAGTTCAATTTTACAGAACTATTTTTCAATCACTTATTTGTAGAGACTAAATATGCTATTAGTTTCACTAAAACAGGCATGATTTACAGCTTTTATACAGGAACCTAAATCGGAAAGGTGAACTTTATACTATACTCAACATGTTCAAACACACTAGCTGTATATCTATTTTTAGTGTCTTTTTTGGTCTTGCCTTGATTATTTTCCTAAAAATCTAGACCACAAACTTAAAAAATTATACTCTACTATCACAGTCAGTCTCCCTAATATTTAGGCCTGGTAAAATTTGGGTTTTTTTTCTTTTTTTAATATATGATTTCAAAAGGTAACACTGATATTTATTTTTAAGCATATTTTCTTTTTTTATCTATTTAAATTTTTCACGGTAGCACAAAATTAGACATTTTAAACATTTTTTTTTGGTATCTATATATTTTCATTTATCTATAGTGGGGAAAATTATAGGGGCAGACAATTATTTAATGATAGGGAACACTGATATTTAAAATGTTAAAGATTTATAATCATTAAAAACACAAATGGTCAACATCATATGTCAAAATATACAAAGCAAATATCCTTATATCAACCTCTAATTACTTCTCAAGCAGCATTTTTCTTACCTGGCTATCGATGGAAAGTTCTTTCATCAGTTTGTACATGTACAGTGAAATTGAAATGTATTTACTTTTACTGATTAAAAAGCTAATTTTTCCAAGCCTATTTATATTTAATATGGCCATGATCATAGATGAGTATTTTTCTTTTAAAATGGAACATTAGTGTAGCGTTAGTGTTGCATCAGCTAACATGCCTGATGTCAAATATATGGTGCATTTTCCTTAACTTCATCAAATGGTTCTTGGTCACCCAAACATTTTTCATTAAGCAGAAAATTCAAGAGCACAAGAATGGTTCATTTTTGCTGGCTGCATCTGAGTTGAGAATGCTCTTCCCCCACTGCCCCAATCAACATTACATGCCAGGCGGATTATGATGTCCCTGGGGTAGTGATCTAGGAAACAAGGTTGTTTTGAATAAAAGGCACACCTTTCAAATTAACAGGGACATTTGCAGATCAAATTTTCTTGTCTCTTCTAAACATCTCAGCACATCTCCTTTAAGAGACCAGTATGGTGTAAATAATTAGAGAGCAGAAGTGGGAATGAAGACACCTGGCATTCAATCTCAGTTCTGCCCCAAGCATCTATATGACATTGACAGTTACTTACCTCTTTTTCAGTGTAAAATTAGGTTAATAATACCCATATTTGTAAAATGCTTTGAGATCTTCAGCTGAAGAACACTATGTAAGTGTAAAATATTGTCTATTGCTTAAGGCAATACGTGATAGATTGGACCCAGCTAAGTAGAGAATACATTGGAATATCAAAGCCAAGCCAGTTTTTACACATCCTTCTCTTTCCCGTCCAGAAAAGTACTTATGACCATAGAGAGTGAATTTTTCAGTAAACCTTAATAACAGCAGATACATAACAGTGATCTTCTACCTCGCCATTTTCCACCCTGTATATTCAATCCAATGTGTCATCCTGAAGCGGGCACTATAAACTATACAATTAAAAAACCACAGGACTAGAAGAGAGTCCAAGAAATCCTCTAGCACATCTTTCCCACACTAAGGCAGGTCCCAAGGCAGAATCCATCCTACCGAATTTTACTCGGTAGTCCTTAGGTAAGCAAAATATCTGGAAGCATTTTACACATTGTGAACTCATTCCATGAACAACACATACTGACCCTTTGCTAATTCATAGAATAATAGAATCTTAGGGCTGGAAGGGACCTCATGAGGTCATTTAGTCCAACCCTCTGCTAAAAGCAGGACCACTCCCACTAAATCATCCCAGCCAGGGTTTTGTCTAACCGGACTTTAAATGTTTCCAAAGACGGAGATTCCACCACCTCCCTAGGTAACCCATTCCAATGCTTCACCACCCCCCTAGTGAGAAAGTTTTTCCTAATATCCAACCTCAACCTCCCCAGCTGCAACTTGAAACCATTGCGCCTTGTTCTGTCCTCTGTTACTACTGAGAACAGCCTAGCTCCCTCCTCTTTGGAGTACCCCTTCAAGTAGTTGAAGGTTGTTATCTAATCCCTCCTCACAGTCTTCTCTTCTGCAGACTAAAATTCTTGGATAGTCTTTACCCAACCTATTTCCCCCTCTTCTTCTATACAAGAACAAATTTGCAATTTGTATTCCACCTGGCCTCTGATCTTTGGGCACCCTAATTTGACACCATCTCTTAGTAAAAACTGAAATTAGAATAAGGCTAGACGTTCAGGGGTGCCCCCAAACACAGTTTGCACGTGTAGAGACCAGAGAAGTTAGGCAGTTAACCTGATTTGGGTGTACAACTGCATTTTGAATACACAAATCAAGTTGCAGGGAGGGTATATGTGTGCATGCCCTGAATTATAGTGTACATTTTTAAAGTTGTGAATTTCACCTGTGTCTAATTGATAATCTAACACATGATCATCTAACACATTACCTACCTCTCCTACCAGGAGTTGCAGAAGTGACAGTTTGTACATCACCCTTCTTATGTCATGACACACTTAAAATTAAACTAGTAACAAAAAGATCCTGCCTTGTATACAGATCTAATCCTTTTCAAGGATCTAATATTACTGTTATTTTAGCAACACTGACTACTTTAAATAACTTGGATCCTCTCTCCTCTCCACAGCAGTTGGCACCACCCGGGGATTACAGTCTAAGGAAGTCATCACCTCTGTTGGCTTCAGGGCATGTTCAGCAGCTTCTGGCATACCAAAGGGGAGAGGGAAATTTAAGAAGGAAGAGGTGGAACAGCCACCTAGATGAATGGGAGAAAACCTTCAACACAACTCTTTCCTCCTTAGTCCAACCTAATAGCATGCCTGCTCTCAGTCACAAGTGGAAGGGTGATGTAAAAGCCTAATGTTACAGAAGTTCGAACTCACACTCGCACCTAGGGAAGTCATTGCAAGTCATGATTTAAATAGTAGTAAGTTCAGTCTTTAAAACAATGTAGTTGCATTGATAAGAAAAAGGGGAGGACTTAACACAGCCCCCTGGTGAGCTTAATAGGACTGCAGACAAAATCTATAGTGTAACAGCAGAGAAATAAAAATTACTGTCTAATTATCAAAGGGGTAGCCATGTTAGTCTATTGTAGAAAGACAACAGAGTCCTGTGGCACTTTTAAAGACTAACCGATTTATTTATCGCATGAGCTTTCGTGGGAGAAAATCCCACTTCGTCAGACGCTTTGAAGATATCTTCAAAGCGTCTGACGAAGT
>ML685817.1:770067-811367 GCA_007922175.1 Pelusios castaneus | reverse complement strand
CATGGAGGGCACTGAATACAGCTGTTTGAAGTGGAAATCCATCAACTTCATGAAACAACTTGCACAGATCCAGACATTTCCTCCCACTCTGTAACTTTCCTATCTTCAAAGCGTCTGACGAACTGGGATTTTCTCCCACGAAAGCTCATGCGATAAATAAATCTGTTAGTCTTTAAAAGTGCCACAGGACTCTGTTGTCTGTCTAATTATCAGAAGTCAAGGAAACTGTTATTCTCTTTTCAATGGCTGTGCTCCATTTTTAGCAGGTTAATTTTTTTTTTAAATAAAAATGTTCCAGAAAGCCTCTTAAAAATAAAATTGTGCTAATTTTTCGACTGTGCCACAAGTCCCATCCCTGCAAGCACTTATGCAGGCATTGTATTCTCACACCTAGGCTCATTGAAATCAATGAGAATATGGAAAGTTAAACATGTCTGCAAAGTGTTTGCAAGGATCAGAGCCTATATGTTAGCAGCATTTCAATAGTTTGATTCATTTTTAAAGCGTCTTTCAAATGCTTTAAATATATGTACAAATTAATTTTTTAAAAATTAGATGCTAAAAGAAATTATCAAGGTTGGTTGTTTAAACAAAAAACTGTACTGGGTAAGCGATCTGCAATGCTATAATGGACTTTTTAAAAATATTGATTAAAATTATGGCCCATTATATGGGTCTCAAACGGTATTTAGGCATATACTCTTTTTTTTTTTTTTTAATTCCTTCAAACTATTAGTATGTATGATAGTAGACAGGTTAATGACAAACCTCACAGTGATCCATTCAATGTTACTTACGCTGTTTTAGATTTTCCTGTCTAAAAATCTTTTTTTCAAATCAGTCCTTCATAGCATTTCAACTCATTCACTCAAGCATTCTTTAAAAACCACTGAACCCAAGTAAAGATCTTTCCCCTGCATTTTGCATAACATCCCAGAGGAAAGAGAATTAGGATCACGAACAGAGGCAGACTACTGGTACGGAAATGGTCAAGTATCTCCAAACACAAAGGCTAACCACAGAATCAAGCTACTGGCTGAATTGCATCCTTTCTGGACCCAGGAGAAAATACAGCATTATTGTGCACATGCCCTAATCCAAAAGCACCCAAAATCCAGTGGTTTCTCCCCACTTTTCAGCAGAAATTTAATAAAGCGGACTACTGCAGTGAGCTCAGTTATTACTAAAATTTCACTGTTGTGCTATGTTACTATGTGTACTAGAGAATTACTGCTCTAGTATAAAGACTGATGGTGTCTAAGTTTAAAATTTGCACTTTTCCAAATAAATGAGAAAAGTACAATTTGCAATCCATCAGTCTGACTTTTTTACTGCTGATCAATTTGTTCTTTAATTCAGAAAATCAAAATATTTGCACCGGGTCTCCCAATCTTTAATATGAATTAGGAAGGTTTTATTGTTCCTTTTACACCTCATCCCCTCAAAATGCCCACTGAAAAGAGTGGAACATAGATAGGAAAAGACTTGTTTGCCACAATAAAATCACTGACAGGCCAATCTAGTAGTACCATGAGTTGTGCTGCAGGAAATCTGGGTTTGATTTCTAGGCATGGCTGACAGGAGCCATGTGAATGAAATACAGGATGCTCAGTCCCAGTGCAGAAGGGAAGAAAATATTGCTTCCTAATGCTCTGCTATTCACTTTCCAGACACTAAAAGGCAATCCTGGTGGGCTCAGAAGAACATTACTTCCTTGGTCCTGAGGAGAACGATCACAAAGAAGGACTTTCAACCTCTTACAGTATGAGTTCTGTGAAATATTTACCACTCTTACTACTAATGAGTGCAATAGCTTAACTCTTCTATAAACTTCCCATGTTATACACACCTGGATTTAGTTGCTCAATGAAGTAATGCTGAAGATACTTTAAAAAAATATTCCGCACTCACCATACACTATGTGTACCTGGGGATGAATATATGAAGGGGAAAAAAATCCGAGTCCAAGATGGTTGTTAACCTGTCCCTTCCCATGTAAACAGGTTTTTAAAGGTAAGACAAGGTATTTTCACCATGCACTTCATTACAGTACTTGTGTGCCATCAGGATGAAGTGACGCCCAAAAACCTTTAAATATTTCCTCCCTTTCAGGAGATGGCACCCATGGCATATGTCCTATTAAAGATAGGCTGAGAAGCTTAAAATTAGACACCACAGCTTTGTACTGTAGGTATGTCTGTGCACTGCACATCACACCACCTCACCCACTCTGCCCGTCTGCCCTGTTCCTGTGAACAGGCAAGGTACTGGTCTTGCTAAAATAATCTAGCATAGCAGCTTCCAATCTGGAGGGGTATTAATAGCTCTTTCAAGATCTGAAGGAAAAGATTAGTAAGGGTATACTATATTTTTTTTCCCTCTGGCATCCTCAGTAATATCCTTCCAAGGAAAAAGGAGGTTCTCCAGAAGACCTGTTCTCACAGTTACCACGTTAGCTGTATCTCTGGCCTCCTCATCAGGCCCTCACGTGCACCTTTTCAAGTGACAGGGCCTACACCATTCAACTCCTTTCAGGGTGGAATTCCACATTTCCTCCCATTCACATGCAGGGTCCTCAGGCTACAGAACCAATGTTCCCTCCCCAGCAGCCAGTTCTAGGTGTAGGCAGGCATGGTACCTTCTTCCAGAGGGTGCCACACCACTGCACCGCTCAGACAGGGTTTTTGTTCTTCCTCCAATCTCATGGATCAGTTGTTTTCGCTTCTCTGATTGGGCAGACTTTATTCCCCCCCATTTTTGCTCTGCCAATTGATCTACTGCGAGTTATTTCATTGTATTTCATTTTGGCTTGGACACTTGGAGGAGGGAAAGGAGAGAAAATATTTTTTGCCCTTCACAGCAAATCAACTAGGGCTGGCCTTGCACAAACTATGATTCCTCCGCAGGTCCAACTGAGTTTAGCACATGCAGGAAACTTCCCTTGAAAAAACTATGACCAGTAGGTAAATGTTTTAAAGAAGCCATCCTGAGTTGCTACAAAGTATTATTTATACATCTATACATGAACACTGCATTCAAAGAAAAGGGTTAAAACAATAAAGAAACTTACGTACTTCTTGTTTTGTATTAGTATTTCATTCAGACAGGCCCAGCTGCAGATCTGGCCCATTGTCTTCAACATTAACTCATTTGAGGACAGACAACAGAGTCCTGTGGCACTTTTAAAGACTAACAGATTTATTTATCGCATGAGCAATAGACTAACACGGCTACCCCTTTGTCATTTGAGGACAGTGAGTCACCCCACATTTAACTCAGCAGAATTTGGCCTTTGTGTTTTGATTTGGTGCAAATGAAAAACTTAAGTAAATATATTCTTACAAAATCTACTATTGCACCCTTTAAATGATTTCCTTTGCACTTTATCAGATTCTGGTCTTTGGTTTGTGCCACTGTGTGATATCCTCAAGACTGAGATAAAGAAGGAACTAATTTTGCTTTCTTAAGATGTTTAATGATGTGTTGTGGGAAACTGAAGAAAAATGTAACCACAGTGAAAGTTTGCAGAGTGGTTTAAATAAGCCAAGGGGATTAGTTGTAGGTCCTGCTGCATGCAACTCGCCACAAAAGTAGCTACCCACAGATGTTAGTAAAGATTATCTAAAAAAGGAATCACAACCAGGCTACAGAACAGATCTTAACATACCTAGAAAATGCCTTGATTTCACTACAACAGTATCCCTGTAGAAGGAGAGGGGATTTCTAAAACCTTTATCTATAGAGCTCCCATATAAATGGGAAGACTGTGTGAAACCACATGATTTCTTTTACTCATTATACCTTCCAAAGGGCACCGCCATATTCCTGTTGACAAGAGACAGGCCTGCAAATTTCTCAGCACAAAGATGATAGTGTTTGTAAGAGAAAGCCCCATAGAAAACAACTGCCTTTTCCTCAAGCTTTTGGGGATGTTGTTACCACTCACTGATTCTGAATCCTTCTGTGCTGTCAAATGTCAATTAGGGCACAAACAAGCCTCCAAAATCCTTGTCTATTCTGGGCCACTTCATATTGTTAAATCCCATAAGTTTTCCACTTCCAGTATTGTTTGACAAAGATTCTTTTGGTCAGCCTCTGTCATGTTCCTCCCGCTGCCCAATCACATGCATGACAGGAGACACTGGCTTTACATCCCAAATATTTCTATCTCCTTTTCTGGATAACTTTAGAGATAAAGGAGTTGTTGGACTCTGAAATATCCCAGCATTTGCTTTCAATTCACTCCATTTTACTACCTAGTATTTTCTGGAGGCTTTTAGATGCCTGTTTGTACCTTTATTGATTTCCAGCTTTCAAAACCATATTTTTTGAGTTGAAGACAAGTAGTTGGTCTTTAAGATGTAGATTTCTGGTAACCAAATCTTCTGTAAATTGGCAAATGCAACTTCTGCCCTGCCAATCCATTGACTTGCATGTTACTGGCAAGGTATGTGAAGTGATTCACCTTTTGTATTCCCTTTGCCTTCTAATGTAATGCTTGAGTTGGGAGTTGCTAGGATTCTCATTAGATTAGTTTTTTCACAACTCATTATTAACCCTGTCTTTTATGGAATACCGGACAGTCTTTTGGTCTTTGTTTGCATGTTGCTTGAGCTGTCAGTCATCAGCAAAATTTAAATCTTGTAGTGTATTCTTCTTAAGCCAGCAGTGTCTGTATTGTATCTGTCTGTGTTCTTACTCACAATGAAGTCAATGGCAATGCCAAACAGGAAAGGTTAGAGAATACATTTGATTTGACACCAGTGTTTATGTTAAACCATTCACTCATCTGCATTTACTTGCACCTGGGTATAAAAGCATTGATGCCAACTATTTTTATTGGCATACCGTAAGACATCAAGATGTTCCAGGGTGAAACATGGAGGAAGCTGTCAATGCTTTCTTTAAAATCTATGAATTTTATAGTACGTGGGGTTTTTCCCCCTTATGCTTAAGATAATATTGAAGACGAATATATGTGTCACTGACAAATGTAATGCCATGAGTCATCTTTCCCTTGGAATTTGACTATGACGACATTTTTCAGTTGTTCTGGAAGCTTCTTCCTAGTTCCCTACTTTGAAGAAAAGAAAAAAAAAGACTGGTGATTTTATCAATGGTCTTATCATCACGAGTTTTCAACATTTTTCCAATAATTTCGTCTTTACCCACAGCTTTCCCAGGTTTTATCCTGTTTTTGCTATGTTGACTGCAAGTAGGTTGATGTACTCACATGACCATAATAAAGTAAATTACATCTGTGTATGCCAGACATTTTTAAACATTCATCCCATTTATTTTCTGTCCTGCCACATCTTATGTGCACTGGTGTTTGGCTCAACTCACACAAAGCAGTCCAGGTTTTCGATAAATGACTCATTGTTTCTGGACACCCAAATTGAGGCACCTTATTTAACCTTTCTTTATATAGAAGCCTCTACATACCTCAGTTTTTCTTAGTCCTTTCTATACTTCTTGAAAATAATCTGATATCATTCCTTAAGAGGAGACCCAAAAGGGTCAAAATGTGGCCCATGCAATAAATAAATCTGTTAGTCTTTAAAAGTGCCACAGGACTCTGTTCATTTCTCTGCAATAGACTACCACGGTTACCCCTTTGGAACTAGCTAGAAAGTGAATATCTCATTAACAGCAGGCTTCCCCTAGCAATGGCTCCAACAACATAACAACCACCTACAGCATTTCTTTGAGTAAACAGGTGTTTGCTTGTTTACTGAACTTGCATTTAGATGGTTTTCTGCAAACTCCCCTGAATTCACTGCAATAGAACAGGTAAAAGTTCTAAAACCGTTTTC
The DNA here is from genome assembly GCA_007922175.1 of Pelusios castaneus. NCBI lineage: Eukaryota > Metazoa > Chordata > Testudines > Pelomedusidae > Pelusios > Pelusios castaneus. The sequence goes on along the minus strand of ML685817.1, from coordinate 805,551 downwards.
TTAGGTTTGAGCCCTATGCTAGCAAACACAATACTAACGTAAATGTTTTATTGTTGATAGCATTGGGGCCAGATTCAGCAGCCCTTATTCAGACTACACTGCCTCTGAAGTTTTGCTTGAGTAAAGACTCCTTTCCACCCTCTCCTTTTTACTACCAGTTGTACCGGATGATATTTTACAGAAAACACTGAACACCCTTGTCAGAGGGCATTGGCCCTGTGGTGCAAGTGTGTGACTCAGCACCCAATTTCAGGGCCCAATCAGCTGAGTCATGACCAAGAGTCACATGATCACTCACAGGCTGCCTTCTCATGAGAGGGAGATATATAGTCAGAAGGAAGAACCTGGGAATAGCCTCCAGCTAGGTGAATGGTCTGGTAGGAGATCCGTGCAAGGAGCAGGGATTGAGCTTTAAAGAGCAGCAGGGGAAAAACCAGACAGCGTGTGCTGGGCTTTAGGATGGAACTACAGGAAGTATCAAAGATTGTATTTGAATTGCACCATCATCAAGCTTGTTAACGAAATAAAACCACAAAGAAAGGAAATGAATTTCTGACACTGCCAGGAGCTTTAGCGGACACAATGGCTGGTGCATTGGGCCACCAGTTTACACACCTCAGGTCATAAAGGATCATATAATGTAATTGTATGCATCTAAACTAATGTTGGAAGATATTGCCCAGGAATCAACTCATACCTGAGAACAAATGAGGAAAAAAATTACCTACAGACATAACTGATGTAAGAAATACAAAACCAAAAGTATTTGCTAATTACAAATGGGCATGAGGGGAAAGAGTTTGGGGTTTCTTCCTTCAAGTACACACAGTGAACTGTCACACTTAAGTTTTCAAAAATTTTAAGCCAAACAAACTTCATATTTCAATTTGACAATTTTTAAAAATTTCATAATCACTTGTAGCATTAACTACCTTGTCACATTTCAAACTTAAACACTGCTTGCCTCCCTCAGTGCCTATGAAACAGTCTTTGCTAGACACAACAAGAGAGTAAATGTGACAAATCTCTCTGAACTGACATGGTGACTAACTTTCATGAAATCAACTGGCTTGAACTGCAGGGTTTTTTTAAATGACTTATTACCAGCAATGAGTTACTGGAACTTTATTACATTTTCCAGTGATGAGTACCTAAAAGCAATTGAGTTAACTAAGTATATGTTCACCTAGAAAGTAAGAGTTACATTTAATAAAATCCAGAGAGATAGCCGTGTTAGTCTATTTCAGCAAAACAAATAAGGAGTCCTGTGGCACTTTTAGAGACTAACAAGTTTATTTCTTGCATGAGCTTTTGTGGGCATAAAAGCTCATGTGAGAAATAAACCTGTTAGCCTTTAAAAGAGCCACAAGACTTGTTTATTTAATAAAATATCGCTATTAATTTCTTGGTTGACTGCTTGCCATATCTTAAATATTACCAAAAGAAACATGAGCCTAAAATTCCCGAGCTGCCTATAGTATATGAACCCTTTGACATTTTTTTAAAATGGACCTATATAAAGGAAATCTAGTACATTCCTGCAACACAAAGAATACTGGAATTCTTTCTGGAAAAAAAAAAAATCACTAATTAAATTAATGGCTGTCATTTCTTATCAGTTTTCCAAATGACAACGCAACCATGAAGTAACTGTTGCTGCTGCCAGGCAACCAGATTCCCACGACAGCCCATAACATCACACCATTGCATTTAAAACAAATCTACGTAGTTGCAGATTTCCCACCAAAGCACCTCAGTATAAGCACTTGGGAAAAAAATGTGAATTTCTTTTTAGAAGGTTTTCCTTGTAACACAGCACTGCACGTAAGGGTCTGAGAGCGGCTTTTTCTGCCAAAAGTACGTCAAGAGGATGGGGAGGGGTTCTGGTTCCGACTGAGAGAGCTCAAATGCCCCCAGGGAGTGCTAGGGGAACACACGCCTGATTGGTCACAGTGACACACATTCTTAGAGCCTCCATCAATATGCTGGCTTTGATACAGCAGGTGGAGCTGAAGCCTCATTTCTTTTTAAGAATCTCGTCCTTCAGAATCTGTGCCCCCCTCCATTTTTGTTATGTTCTAGCATGTGAGAATAGTCACATGCTTAAGTAATTTGCTGGATCGAGGCATAAGTGTCTGTGCCTCCCATGAAAAATATATAGCTAGCAAACTTTTAGTGAGAATTGCTTTCGGCAGGCTTTACATCTGACTTCTCCTACCTCCACTGTCCAATAACAATGCATCAAGATTGCAAAAATGCATTCTATGAACCATCCAGCTCAGCCACACTAGCCATTTTTTAATTCCTCTCCCTAGCTATGCTGAGCATAAATTTGATTTACATGTGCAGGGAAAGAGGTGGTTTGTTTTTTTGTGCCAGTATTTATTTAGGCAGGCGATCCAGATTTAGTATAATTCTGATGTTATATAATCTTGTTTGCTTCTGGTCTCTGGCAACATTTTCCTCTGATATTTCATTTCCAGGGAAGAAAATATTTAAACAGAGGAGCATACTGCTGTACTCTAGACTTCTAGCCTTTCAGGAAACACATACTGTGAGCTCAGCACTCAGGCTCCCCCACCATCTACAATCTCTCCTTTACAATGTGCAGCATAACAAACTGAAATAATCTGAACTGACTGTGGGAAACAATAGCAAGCTAGTAAACATTTCCAAAGTCTCTAGAATACATTTTCAGTAATTTTATGAGTTTGAACTTTTTATACCTATTGAACATTCTGAGGTTGCCAAAATGGTGACATTCACTTAGAAGTACTGGCAAATGTTTTCAGAGTGGAAAGCAGCATCCATATGGCATGTAACAATTCTGTTTTGCTCATCACATTTTTAATTCATATACCTCAGAAAAAAAGCTTCTGTGCCTCCTGTCTGAATCCTTCTTCTACTGCCAAATGTCACTTTGGACATGAACAAGGCTCAGTCAGCCCTGTCTATTCTGGGCTGCATGGCCCACATGTTCTTCCTCTCTGAGTGCTATTCAATGGCAGGATTCTTTTGGTTAGTGCTATTACAATTCCAGGGTGACTGCACCTGCATTTCCCCTGCATGACCCTTCCAGGACACCCACTTCAGGTTTCTGACTCCCAGATGTCATGGGACAAAGACCCATCTCTCTCACCTTTGTAACCAGAGTTTTAAGGATGCACAGGTCTCTGAATAATACTGTGATATCCTCAGCAAATCAGTTTGTCTAAAGGCCTGTGCTTTGCTTTCTTCCTGAGGGCTATAAATGGTGTTTTGCCAGTAGTTACAAATTATCAGACAGCTCTTTCTAAGCAAGCACATTTATTCTTAAGGTAAAAGCATTACAGAGAAAAATATATAACAACAACAGATTTAAACACACCCAAAACATATTAGGAATCACCCTTCAGCTTCTGAGGCCCTAGTAGGCCAAAACGTCTTTCCAACCCTTCTGCAAGGGCTGGGTTGTCCCTTAGAAAGATGGACCTATCTATTTGCTTGATGAGAGAAACTATCAGTTCAAGCTCCTCTCTTATACCAAAAGTCCTTTATTTGTCTACTAATCTCAGGAAAACCCTGCTTGAACAACATGCAAGCCACATCAGATGTAGTATACACCAGTAAGACAAATCATCAAGACCAAACAACTCTAATCACCCCTCACTGCTTATAAGTCCTGTAGTATCTGTGGCAACCCTTCCCCACAGAGCAGAAACAGAATCACATATAAACCATTCAGAGATTTAATACAATATGGTCCTCACTGACATTGCACAGAATTGCATTCTGTTTCACAGACCACGTTTGCATGTTCCTCCAGCGGTTCACCTGCCATGGCAGATGCTCAGGTTTCATTCTTAACAAAATGTCCCAAATATTCCTCTTATTTCTGGAAACAACTAAGGTTGTTGGGTCTCATAAATCCTGGCATTTGTTATTTCCATTTAATACCTAGTAGTTTTCTAAGGCATTTGCTTTCAAAGGCACTTAGATGTTTTTAAAGAAATGCAAGAGTTCCAACATATGTAGGGTGAAACAATATTTGTTGCACCTCCTGTACACTATATATCATTTATGTGCCATTTCTCTTAAAACAAAGAGCACAGAATGACTAATTGAAAATAAATAGTGTCAAATATAGGATCAGGCAATGGTAACTAGCCATTTAAGAACTGTTTAATCCAAACAATTACTCTATATGGCAATTTTGCAAATTTCCTTTGGCTGAAACTTCTTATGCATAAGATTCAGAGAGTACAACACTGATTTTTACTTCAAAATAGATGAGAGAGTAAACAGAAGTGCTCCCTCTAAAAATCGGAAGGCCTAGAATACGTAAAAAAAATCTAAATATAAAATGGCACTATAAATTACAACATCAAGGACAAATAAAAAATCCACTAAATCTTATGAAATGGACGGATTCTCATCTGTTGTAGTCAGTGCAGCCATAGTGATTTATCTCAGGAGAGAACCTGCGGCTAAGTCTTATTTAGAATTATTTGTAAATCACACAATTATGCTGGAAAGTAAAACCCTTACATTTTGCACTGCTTTCCTCAAATATATTTGAGGTAAGATTTCGAACATCCATCTCCCTGTGTCCTCAAGCAGTTCTCCTCATCACTCTTTTCCTTTCACATTACTATACCCATCACCCACAGTGTTGCTTGCAGAGGTTGTCCCAGCAAATAGATGAGAAAAATCAATCAAGTTATCTTGAGGTGGCGTTCAATCAACTGCTCACTGGATCTTTGACACAATTAGATAGTTTTGGACATTTTAAGCAGTGTAAGTGGTTACCTTTCGATTTTTCATAGTAGCCTTCTGTCTGGTCTGAAGATGCTAATGTGTTCCCTACCCTCCTCCTGTTTTTCTTTAGTAGACCTATATAGGAGGAATCTCAATGCTATAAGGAGCTTTTTTTTCCAAGACACTGCTTCAAATTATATTAAGATTGAGAATAACAAAGCAGTTACCATTTGATATCTGTTCATTGGCAACAGTGGGTTAGTTCCAGTAAGACAGAAATCTGTGCTACAGGAACAACTATAACAGCTGGCATCTCCTCGTTAATCTCAGCCAAAGGGTCAGTGATTGCCTCTACACAACAGCTAAGCTAGTTCTGTGGCACTTTTAAGGACTAACAAATGTATTCATTGCATGAGCTTTTGTGGGTGTAATCCCACTTCATTAATGTAAGAACAATAAGTCATTTTTATTTCTCCTTTCACTCTGACAGTCTTTCCTGTATTACAACCGTGGATGTCTTTCTACACCTCCAGACAACAGCTTTAAAAGAAAATGGCCATGTAACTTTAAACCATCTAACTGAAAGGCAGCTTTCCTTCAGGCAGCCCCTAGTGCATGCTAGCTGCTGACAGGGACAGGACCCAGGAGAGAGATTGAGCTGAATCTGCACTATTTCCCAAAAGCAGAACAGAGAACCACTGATGTATATCTAAGGTAGAGCTTGTACAGTCTCTGTGGAGTACTGGAGTTGGCTAAAAAGTTTGTTTGCTCTAGTGTTTGACTTCTCTCTTTTATTGTGGAAACAAATACAAATTTTACTGGAAGGAAACACTGCAAAGCAAAGAACACCTCTTAGTTTGTCTGAGGATTTGCAGTCTCCTAAGCAGAATGGATTTCTATAAATAGAGATTACTCACATCACTGATTTTAATCAAAATAGCTTGTAAACCAACAGTCTTTAAAATAAAATAACTAAAATAAAACAGAAAAAACCCAAGCACACCTTGATTTACATTTCAACATGGGGAGGGCAGGGGGGAGAGGGAAGTGAGAATAATTATTTTCCTAAAGAAAAGTTTATTCTGATTATAGGGGAACTAGATTATGTTCAGAATTTGTTCACGTAGTGGGTTGGCTTGACTTAAAATGTTGTATGTTCATTCAACTTCTATATTTTTGCATATGACAAAAATCAGCAACGTTTAATAAGACACAATGGACTGTTGTTAAATGAACCCCCCGCTAATGAGTGAATAACTCACATGAGTAAGAGGACATGATTTGGTCCTCTATTATTTTTCCATCTCTTTTGGGTCATCTAGTCTTCTACTAGTGCAGGTTTCTGTATACTGTCTAGTACTTTCTCTATTCTGGTTCTAAAATTTCTGAAACATGGCGCATCTGCCATATTTACACTTCACTCTCTAGCTCTCCTCTTTCTGATGCCAGCCAAAATGTTACATTTTCTTCATTTTATCTTTCTAAACTCCTATTGTAAGTTAGAGTCTTGTACCTCACTAAGGCCCCAGTCCTGCAATCTGATCTGCTTGGACAGACCCTACTGTCACATAAAGTCCCACTGACATCAATATATTGAATTCACTGGGACTTGGATGGGCACAGAGGTATACCCACACATAATCCAGTGTAGGCCTAATTAGTCTCTTTCCTTCTTTGGTGTAACTCTTCAAACGGATATAGACTTATATCTCCTGTAGTCATAGCTTAGACAAACTACCTGTTCTTTCAGTATTTCTTCACCACACCCTCTAGCCTTCTAATATTTTTCTCTACTGCTTCTCTTTAAATTTCTCCCCATTTGTCTACATATTTCTGACAGTGAGTGCCCAGAAGTGAAAAAGTATTTTAAATGCAGTTACTCGAGCTTTCTAGAGGAGAGCTATAATCTATAGCCAAAGTCTTGTTTAATTTGTTGTCTAAGATTCACCAAGGTCTCCTTGGCTAATGTTGCTTGACAAATGTCTCACCCTAATTAAATGTCTGATTTGGTTATTGTGCCCAAAGCACATCAGCCTGGCTTTGCCGAAGCTAGATGTCATTTGTTATTTCCTATCCATGTTTTTAACTTCTCACAAACCCTTTCTTTGTTATTTCTCTGTCCTCAATGGCGTAGGGCAGGCAACACTTTTCTACTTTGCACTGTCTGTATATCCTTACTAGCTGTTATGCCAGGACAGATCTCCAGGCCTGTAGTGCCCCATGGAGCTCAATGGGTCCAGCAGTCTGTCCACAGAGATCAGCTTGCTGGATCAGAGTTTAGTTCGCAAGTTGCTCACTGACTTTCTCAGATCATTAGTAAATATGTCAAAGACGACTGGACTGAACACCAATTTCTGTGGCACCTCTCTACACACGTCCCACTCACCTTGCAGCATCGCTCTTTTTCCTAAGAGGATGTCTGCAGAAAGATTCAGCCTAGTCAAAACATTTCTTCCAATGCATTTACATGGTCACAGCGCACCCTGTTCCAGTGCAGGACTGGCAGGCGTAAAGAGTAATAAATTCTCCACACCATTAGTACACAGAAGGTTTATAGAGGCCTCGGGGATCATCAATGGATCTCTTCTTGTGTTTTTATGGGCTTCCTCTGGTTACAAGGGTTCCGATTCTCATCTCTCACCAATGTAATCCATTTCAGTCAGGGAGGATGTCAGAATACCATTAGTGAAAGTAAGAAATGGGTCTACGGTTTCCATCGTCGCTGAACAGACAAAGCATTTGTCAATACAGCACTTCCAGTAGAGATCTCATAACTTCTCTTCTGGTTTCATTTGTTTATTTTTGCAAGTTTCTAAGGCATGTTCTTCTGGTGTCCTCTAACACTCAGAGGCTCAGACCAACATAAATGCAGAATTATCTTGCTATCATCTCAAGAGCCTCCTTATGTTACCTTGGTAGGATGCAGAGACACTTGTAGCATGTTTCATCACATACAGCTGAATTATTGTAGTCCACTGTCCAATGGTCTCTCCCCCGCCTGCTCCTGTTGCTTCTCTCAGTCTGTGTAGAAGTTTCTCCATCAACACAGAAGACTGCTCTAAATCAGCGCACCACCTCCACTCAAGTTACCATTAGAGGACCTGACCCTATATAGATAGCTTCTTTATTAAGAGACCTCAACAAGCTTCCACAAACAGGCAGTGAATGGACTTTAGATACTTTTGCTCACACTTAATGCTGGGAATAGATCTTTTTTATGCTACATCTGTAAACACTTCATAATCCATAGTGCACAAAATGGAACCTATATTGTCTATTGATTCTTTACCACCAATCGTCATCATGGTATCTTGACGCCTTGGTATCTTAAGCACTTTCCACAGAGAGTCAGTAGCAAAATGAACTTTACTGGGTCTGTCACTTTTCCCTTTTTGAAATAAAAGCTCTGCTTGGAGTAAGGGTTTTCTTGGACTGGGTTTTGCTCTTTTTAAAAAAAAAAAATTAATAATATCCTTTTGTTTTTCAGTAAGGGCTTAGGAGTTGGAGGATCAGTGTTGTCTCTAAAGAACCAACAATGATTTTTTTTCCTCAAATTCTGATCACATTTTACTTTTGTTTACTTCTCACCTATTGAGCTCTCTTCCTTCATGGCTCACATTATGACAACAATTTATGTCACCTTGAAGTATCCCCAACTCCTTAAGTTAAATCAGAAAAATCAGGTATATGCAGTTGCCTTTTAATAATCTCAATTTCTGAGGTTTTTTATGAGTCTCTGGGTGCTGCTGTGATGGATGCTACACCAAGTATGTGAAGGTGAGCAATCAGACTGACTATTTTCCAGGAACAAAATCCAAAAAAGCCACTGAAATTGCACACACAAAAACAGCTTCAAGCCACATGAACTCTGTCATTGTACTGAACTGTATCCGAACTACATAACCTGTTTAACAACAATAAAATATGCCTTGGGGAGAAATCTCTTTTCTTGATTGCTCCAGTAGATGATCCAAGCAACAGTGTGTTAATTATTCAAGAAACATGCAGAGGATTAGAGCACATGAATTATAAAGCCTCCATGATATTTTTTTAACCATCGTGTTTTTAATACAATCTGTGAAATGCAAACAGCAGCACCAAGGGAACAGCTAGATCCTCAAAACCCAGGGGTTAGAGTGTCAACAGAAGAGATATTTTGCATTGAATTTGTGTGGGGTATATATACAGTAAATTATAGTAAGAACTGGCTACACCATATTTAAAACTCTTCTGTCCCCCCTCCTACTCCCAGCACCACCAATTCCATGGAGGGCATTAACTAGGTGTCTGCAAAATTACTTCCTTCCAAGCCTTGTCTCATAACAGTTTGACACAATGATAATCGAAGGAGAGAAAAGGAGGAAAGCAGGAGAAGAAAAACCCTTGCCCCCACCCCAGAGTAACAGAGCCTACTGTATACTTCAGACTCTTGTTTTGCCTCCTCTGTCAAAAATTCTTCTGCCAACACTCAGTTGCATATCACGATGCAAGGGACATTTTAAAACAAAAGACAAATCAATGTTACAACAAAGTAAAAATGGAACGAGATCATTCTAGTTTATTCTACTTTCAGTGTAAACCCTAAACTGACAGGCATATGAAGCAGCTATCCAAGTGAGAAGTAATGTACTCTAACCACATTTGGATAAAAGAACCAGGTGAGGATTCTTTTTGTTTCTAATGTATTTAAAAGATGCCTCCTTATTGTCCTAAATCATGTTGATCATATATTTCTTCTTGTGCTCTTTTGCCTTCCTGATCAAGTTAAATCAGCTTTTGATTTATATCCATTAGTATCAACTTTTCTCCTTTCTTCCATTTACTGGTTGGGGGGGGGGGGCTTGGAAGGGGCAGGGGGTAGGCAGGTGGTTTGGGTTATTTTTTATTTTTTTTGATGTTTTTTTTTTTTTAATAGCTGACGTTGTTTCCTCTCTGAACCATATTTGGGGAGGGAGGGTTTAACCAATATTGTCTTCTTTCTTGATTGTGGCTTATTGGATACCTAATGAGGTGTTCTTAAAATGATTTCCAATTTATTTACTTTTTTCTGATTAAATTCTTCCTCCAAGCTGATTAGAGTCATAATTGGTTTCAACATTCTGAAATTGATCCTATTAAAGCACCCTGTATGTGTACACACATACACAGACACTTTTTATTGGTCTAGACTTTATTTTATTTGCCCATTATAAAGTCATGATCACTTGAACCTAAGCCACCATTAATTTTTAGTTTCTCTAATCAGTTTCCTCTTTTTCTGTTAAGACAAGGACTAAAAGAATTTTCCCTTGTTGGCTGCAACAAAAGTGAGTTCCGAAATAGTGATCTATAATGTTTAGACATTTCAAGGAGTTTTTAGCACTGGAAGCATGAGACACCCAGCACGTCATCGTTCATAAAGAAGTCCCCCAAGATCATGCAGGTTTTTTCCAACACATTATAGATAGAGGTGTAAGGAGGTGGTTGTCCTTTTCCCTAGTACGTTTTGTAGCAGACACCAACTAGTACCCAATCTAGTGTTTTGTCTGTTAGGACACTGATCCATAAACATTCAAGATAATTTTCTTCAGAGATATCAGGGGTTCTGAAACAAGAAATGGCCTTTTTTACAGAGTGCCACGCCGCCTCTCCTTTCACCCACTCTATCCTTTCTAAATAGGTTATAACCTTTAACATCCCATAGTGCAAATCAGCTCACTAGATTTCAATAATACCAACTACAGCAAATGTCTTTTGTTTGTTACCTAGGCTCCTGCCACTGGTGCAAATCAAGAATCATTCTGTTTTGTGTCCTTTTGGCCTCAATATCTCAACTTTGTGCTGAGTGCACACATTTCCCCTCTTTTTACCCTTGCCTTTTGCTATTAATTTAAAACCCTCCATAGAAACTAGACCAATATTCCACAAAACCAAGCTTTTCCACCCTACCCCACTTACTTACCTAGCAGTTCACTTTCAGGACCTTCTGCTTTCTGTCTTCTTTAGCTCATGGGATAGAAAAGATATCAGAGGAGATTGTTTGGATGTTCTTCTCCAGCACACTTCCAAGCCATCTGAAATCTATTATCTCTGTGATTTCCTGTGATGCAGTATTGTTAATGCTGATATCAACCATCCATCAATGGATTCTTGCATGTAGAGTTTAGATGTCTTCAACCTGTACCTTACAGAGTGATATTTCAATTTTTCTGAGTACTGAATGATCATCTGTCTTCCTTGGAAGATTGGAGAACTCTTTGTGGGAAAGCTTGATTGTCACACAGACTGGGTGGATCTGCTATCTGCATGTGTCCTGTATATCTCTCCATTCTCTTGCATCTGCTGGATCTTGAGCAGCATCTTCCATAGTTTCCACATTGAGGACCTGATATCTATTTGAAACTTGATTTCAATGGGTCTATTCAGGGAGTCAGGCACTACTCAAGGTGAATAATAAATAATAATAATAATAAATAATAGTACCAGAATCTGACCTTTAGCAAACCACAATACAGCTTTGAAGTGGAATCGGCATTGATTTCAGTGGTACTACCTCTAGAGTACATGCTGGACAACATGTATAAAGTGTTCCAAAATCTAGTCCTAAAATAATCAATTCTAGAAAAACAGAGCTCTCAAGGGAAAAATAAATCAGAAAATAGCTTTCACACATCTGCTTATCTTTTAATATTGCTTTTGAACATATTATATAGTAAAGCAAATAGACTGCCAGCGACCACAACCACATAGAAAAGCCTATCATTTTTAGACTGTGGCACTACTTAATTTACCATTCAAAAATATGTTTGAACACCCTCATCAAACATGAAATTAACAACATTGAGGTGAATTCTAAATGGTAGCTATCATGTTACTGTGAGTGTACACTACATGCCTGAAGCAAAGGGAAGTGAGTAAGAATGTCATTAAAAAGAAAAAACGCTGCATCAGATTTATGTTTGTTCCAGTGGAGCAAAACTTGACTGCAGATTGGCATTGGCCATGTTCAGTCCCTCAGCAAAGAAAACAGATTTCATTCAAATACTAAGCAGCAAGGAGCATGTAGAAATAATACACACTCTGCTCCCTCCCTCTTGCCCCCTGGAGGGGCATGTCTAATTAAAGTGCAAGAGGAGAACTCTCTAGATATAAATTAAAAAAAAAAGTGACCAGCAAAAACTTCTCTGTATGAACAGGAATTTAAGTTTCTGCCTAAGCACCAGTTCAGAGCCACACCTGCAATAGGTCCACAGAAATTGCTTTTCTTCAGCTTGATTCTGCCCATCTTACTCAGGCCATGTACACACTACAGGAATAGTCGCGCAACAAGCCTGTCGCGCTTTAAAGTCATGTGTTTTTTTGTTGCACAAGATCGTGTACACACTAGTCTGACTCTAACGGAACAGAGTCCGTCCCCCCCCCCCGCATTTCGCAATTCCACAAGAAACCCAATTGCAGTATGGGTACCTATCCCACAGTTCCCTCTAGCGCGAATTATCGCTAGGAATCCTGGGAAGAAGAAGAGTTGTGCTATGCAGCATGGGTAAAGTCATGCTTTCCCATGGTCCATTATGTTCCACCCGCGCCACGGCAGTTGCTATTAACAACTCGCGCCCATTTTCAACCTCAACGCATGTCTTCCCAGAACTCCTTTTGCAGCATCATGGATACTGCTTTGATCTCCACTGTCGCCCTGAACATTATGAATACATCTTGGCTTCTGGCACAGTATGCATTCAGCTCCGAATCAGAGCAGGATTCGGATGACTCCCATATGGCGACTGCCAGTCGTGACAACAGCACCGCATTGCTGATCTCCTTCGCAGACCATCTGCACACGGTGAACCGCCAAATCTGGTCACGGGAGACGAGCACAGAGTGGTGGGACCGCATCGTTTTGCGGCTGTGGGATGATGACCAGTGGCTACAGAACTTTCGAATGCGGAAAGCCACATTCATGGCACTGTATGAGGAGCTAGCCCCTGACCTGCGACGCAAGGACACAAAGATGAGAGCAGCCCTCAGCATGGAGAAGCGTGTGGCGATCGTGCTGTGGAAAATGGCGACTCCGGACTGCTACCGCTCGGTCGCGAATCAGTTCGGAGTCGGCCGGTCGACCGTTGGGGTAGCACTTTCACAAGTGTGCAGAGCCATCAATCGTGTTCTTCTCCGGAGGACAGTGACGTTGGGGACCGTGCGTGAGATCGTCGATGGATTTGCGGACATGGGTTTCCCGAACTGTGGGGGGGCAATAGACGGTACTCGCATCCCGATTCTCATGCCCGATCATCTTGCGACTGAGTATATTAATAGGAAGGGATACTTTTCCATGGTGCTTCAGGCACTCGTGGATCACCGGGGCCGTTTCACTGACATAAATGCGGGGTGGTCGGGAAAGGTGCATGACGCTCGCATTTTCAGGAACTCAGGACTGTTTCGTAAGCTGCAAGCGAGGACCTTCTTTCCCGATGATAAAAAGTCTGTGGGAGGTGTCGAGATGCCCATAGTCATCCTAGGGGACCCAGACTACCCACTGATGCCCTGGCTTATGAAGCCTTATACTGGCAATTTGGATCGCGCCAAGGAGCGCTTCAATTACCGGTTAAGCCGGTGCAGAATGGCCGTAGAGTGTGCCTTTGGCTGTTTAAAAGCACGCTGGAGATGTTTATATGGGAGGCTAGACTTAAATGAGGACAACATGCCAGCTGTTATTGCGGCGTGCTGTGTGCTGCATAATATATGCGAAAAACGGGGCGAGAGATTTCCCCCGTCCTGGGGCATGGAGACTGAGCGGCTAAAGTTTGCCTTCCAGCAACCGGCCACTAGGGGTATCAGGGGGGGCACAGCTGAGAGCCGTGCACATAAGGGAGGCACTGAAGGAGCATTTTAGTAATGGGGACTTATAGGATGCATTCTGTTGGGAAATAGTGTTCCCGGGCAGTATTGGGTATTTTTCTTTTGGGGGGGGCTCTGGAATGTGTGCTTTGCAATGGGGTACTGATCGATAAACAGACACGCATTGATAATTACTAATGTGAATCAATAAACAGACTTTTAAATGTTTAACCGTTTCAACTTTATTAATATAACACGTAACATGGGTGAAGTGAAAGGAGAGGGGGCTATAGGTGCGTGACTCCATGACATAGGATGGTGAAGGAGTAGAGGTAAAAGTATACCAGGGGTTTCCTTGGGCTTCAAAGAAATGCTTGGGGGGCGAGTGGGGCATGGGGGAGGGAAACTGTTGATGTGGCTGCAGGGGGGGGCGAGCCTGGAGCAGACCGACCATGGTCTTCATCAGCTGGGTCTGCTCCTGGAGGATGTTTATTAGGGCATCCTTCTGCTTTAGCCTCTTTTCATTGTTCTCTTTGCGCTCCTGCCTGCACTCCCGCTGCCATTGTCTAGTCTCCCTGGCTGATGCCTCGTTGGACTGCATCAGCTCCTGGAAGATATCCTCTTTATTCCTGCGAGGCTTCCTCCTTATCTGTCTCAGCCGGTCAGCTGGCACAGTCCACCGCCCAGCGAAGGTCGTTTCTAGGGAAAAATGAAACATTACGAGTAGTGCTATTGTTCTTACTTTGGTTATTGAGACGTTAAGATGCTCTCCCGCCACATTCCGCAGTGTCCACGGGACAGGGCATACCCGGGGACTGAAAAGTGCTTTTGAAAAGTGAGGGAAGGGTTGCAGAGAGTAGACACACAGCTCTGTGAACTATTTGCAGTGCTTGTGCCGATTATTTTACATAGAGCGCTGCCATGGAAGCCAATATCTCGCTGCTTAGAGTGCCTCTGCAAGCCAGAATGCATATCCTGCATGTCACTGCTTTTCAGCCGGGCCCTTACGCTGCCGGCTTGTGCGCGGCCATGGTTCCCGCGGCCGTGCTTTCCAGCTGGCGAGGGAGAGTCTCCCTGTATGGGGGAGGGCAAACGGTCGCTCTACCATCGAATTTAACTAGAAGACTCTGGAAATATATTGAGGACACATTCAGTGACTTGAAAAGAGATGATTTCCTGGCAATTGCTGCATGCATTGATGCACTGCTCATGTAATGCTTGGCAAACCCCCCGATCCATAAAACCAAATAAAAGATGAAACAGAGAACGCATAGTTCGTGCCTGCTCTTTTACACGCAAAGCTTTAACTGCTAGAATAGTGGCCACTGCTTATGCAACTTACCGGGGCTCCCCTCTGCAGCCTCTGAAGAAAGCGTGGAGAAGGAATCTGTGCAGCTTGTGTCAGGCGGCGTGGAGAACAGCTCCTGGCTCCCAAGGTCGGATGCACCGCTATCACCGTCCACGTCGTCTTCCTCCTCCGCGTCCTCGTCGACGACTGCCTTGTCAATGACTGCTCCGGTATCCTTTTCTGACACAGTTGCCGAGGTGTCCACGGTAGCTTTCGGGGTGGTTGTGGGATCACCGATCAGGATTGCTTCCAACTCCTTGTAAAAGCGGCATGTAGCCAGCGCTGAGCCGGAGCGCCAGTTTGCCTCTCTGGCTCTGTGGTACGTGATCCGCAACTCCTTCACCTTAGACCGGCATTGAAGAGTGTCTCTCTCGTACCCCTTCTCAATCATCGCCTGAGATATTTGGCCAAAAATGTCGAAATTCCTCCGGCTGCCACGTAATTGTGACTGCACGGCGGACTCTCCCCAGATGCCTATCAGATCTAGCACCTCTGCTGTTGTCCAGACTGGAGCACGTTTGCCGCGCTCCATTGTTCTCGGAGCACACAGCTGCAGCAGCACTGAACAGCAAGCCAAACGGAAGAGTGAGGAATTAAAAAATTCGCGGGACTGAGGGGAGGGCGGGTAAGATGACGTCACGGACACAGAGTACAGAAGGAAGTGCAGAAGGGATGGGATTGGAATTGTGGGCCATTTCCGGAGGTTTCACATTGCGCGGTAACCGTACATACACGGACTATCGCACAATAGCTGTTCCGCGTTAGCCACTACCACCCTCGTTTTGGTGGTTTACATATTGCGCTGTAAGAGGGCTCTTAACACACAACAACTGTGAGTTATGTGTGTACGCTCTGCTTCTTATCGCGCAACAAAGGGCGTTATCGCGCAATAAATTTGTAGTGTGTACAAGGCCTCAGTTTGGGTATGTTTCACTGCAGAGTTAGCTGTGATAATTGGCACCTGAGTTAACCTATCTGGTGTAGGCCAACACGCTGCAAAGCCCTACCCGTGGTCACTGCATACATCACCACCGATGCAGCAGTCATGTGTGTGTGCTGCCAAGACTTCTGGCCACATAGCCTAGGGTTCTTTCTGCTACAATACGCTGAGACACTCTATGACTCTTTCCCAGGGTATTGTGGGAATTCCATTCTTCTGGAAACATGGAGGGAATTGCAAGCAGGCACTGGAGCACTACCAGCACAAAAGTCATTTAGCCTGCATCTTCATGGCAAAGAGAATGGTTTCCAGCAAAATAAGTGCTCAACCCACATCCTCAGCTACACTGGGTTGAAAGCATCTGGGTTGGGAGCAGGGCAAGTTGTGCATTAAACCTCTTTTCAGTCCCCCTTGAATGCATCCCTCTGCTAATAGGTTTTGCTGCTTTCCTTCTCTCTGGCTGGAATCATGTAGTCCTACCACCCTTACACTGGGCTTCTGAATTGCAGGTCTCTTGTTACGAGAGGTCAAACGGTGTTTAATATTCATTAGCCCTCTTTCTCCAGGACTTACCAGTGACTCAAAAACAGACTTTCAGAACAAAGCACCCAAAGGTACTACACAACCTACAGAGCAAAGTTATACAACAAAGGAGGCCTATTCACTTGAGTCTTTCCTAAACTTTATTCTTTCCTTGCGAGAGTCAGGTAAACTCCTCTCATCCCAGACCCCCTGCACCTGCAGCGTTCTTTTAGCTTCTCTCTGCCAAACTCATCTCTAAGTGCTGCTGCCTGTTTACCCTCTTTCTGACTATGCCTGGGCCTTCAATAGTTTAGTGCTCTTCGATCTAGACTCAGGCATGGGGAAAATTAACCTGCTAGCCTGCTTAGAGCCAGATAGGTAGGCATTTCCCAATTCATAGCTCTCCCATTGTTTCCTTCAGGACCCTTGGCATGCTCTCTGGCAGTACCTTATGTCTCATTTTGTCAGCTTAGTCCTTTCATTTCCTCTTCTGTTCCCCCTAACAACCTCCTTTGATTTACTTCTAGGCAGGCTAATATCAAGCACGGAAACTTAGCTAAATAATAATATAGGTATCATCGTATGAACCTATCTCCCCCATTCTCTACTGCACCACTACACTCAAATCAGAGATTTGGGGGGACAACATCCAGGTAAGAGCCTGAGCTAACTGTAGTGGAGATGGCATCCTTCAATATGTGCCACATTCTGTGAGTAAGCATATCAACGAGATTACTGTGCCAATCT
Organism: Pelusios castaneus; assembly: GCA_007922175.1. Lineage (NCBI taxonomy): Eukaryota > Metazoa > Chordata > Testudines > Pelomedusidae > Pelusios > Pelusios castaneus. The sequence continues at coordinate 788,443 of ML685817.1, read as the reverse complement.
GTGGAGGTTCGCCAAACTGAGTTACTGTGTTATCCTTCTCAACCTCAGCAAGTGAGAGTTTGCTACTGCTAAGCTGTGTGACAATTCCCTGACATACCACCTTGTCTGCCTTGCCAGAAAACTCTTCAGGACTGCCATTTTAAATCTTGCCTTGCAGATAACAGAAGAGAGAACCCCAACTCCCAAGTTCCTTAGATTGGTCTCCCTGCACTGTCCAGCCCTCTGACTGAACACTCTCAAAAGTTAAATTTGTTGCTCGTTAAAGAGACAATACACTGCAGCCTGTTAGCTAATTTAGCTAATACACCTTCCCCTCAATGAGTTCGCAAAACTGGGTTAGAGTAAAAACAAAGTGAGCTTATTAATCAAAAGGAAACCATTCAAGTGACACCAAATAAAAGGAGTAAAGATAGAAATTGTTACAAACAAAAGTAAACATGTTTGAAACTAAAAATTCAGCAAGTTAGAATCCTTGTCTAAGCATGCTGGAAAAAATTAATTTGTTGGTCTTTAAAAGTGTTTGTTTTGTCTAAGCATATTTCTCACCTATATTCAGTTCCCAGAGACTTCAGCCCACTTCACTGAAGGATCCACTTCTCTCAGTTTTTACAAGAAATTAGGCTTCTTGTGTCTGTCCAATAACAGATAGCAAAATAGCTTTCTGTTTCTACTTATATCTCCCAAGTTCATTGATCTTGAACAGGAAGGCTTCTTGCTCTTCTTCTCTTCCTGTTGATTTCCCATCCCCCTGCTGAGTCATATATAAATGGACCTTTCATTGTTTTGATTCCATAAAACTTAATTTACAATGGAGACAGTAGACAGGAAATTCATTCCTTCCTGTCTGGAAACAAACCTATTTCTCCCTGTGTTTGGTCACAGGTATTAAAGCATAATATCAGTGAATATTTATAATTCCTCATATAGTGTTAATGCACAAATTTCTCAGTGAAATCAATCACCAGCGTGTCATCAGCTTTCATAAAATACCTTACTCAATACACTTTTATAATATAGTAATATTACATACAGTCGGTTGATTAAATTGCTTATCATTTGAGGTTCAGACCACTATCCTTCTAGCCCAGTAAACCTCTGAAATCTATTCTTTGAAAAGTAAACACTGATTACATTTCTCTCTCCCGCTGAGAGACATGCTGTCATTCAAAGTTCATTGACCCTGCCTCAAGAGGCAGGAAAGCTTCTGCTGCCCTAGCCCCTGAACTACAGAGCTGGGCCCACCAAATCAAAAACTACAGACTCAGATTCTATAGTTAGTAGGGACTAATATGATCATCTAGTCTGACCTGCACAATGCAGGCCACAGAACCTCACCCACCCACTCCTGTAATAAACCTCTAAGTTATTGAAGTCCCCAAATCACAGTTTAAAGACTTTTAGGTACAGAGAATCCACCAGTAAATGAGTCATGCCCCGTGCTACAGAGGACAACCCCCCAAAGTCTTTGTCAGACTAGATGATCATATTGGTCCCTTCTGACCTTAGAGTTGATGAGTCTATGAGAATCTGCTCTGGGATTGTTAAGTAACTGTCCCTGTTTGCTCTCCTGATGACTTTGTTTATCTTGCATGTAAATGTAAATGTCTCAGTCTTTGGTTAGACCCCATCTAATTTACATTGGAAACACATTCATGCAGATGCCACCACAATCCTTTGTCTACAGCTGGGTACCTTACGTCCAGCCACACCAAGAACGTAATTTCAGCGTATACTTGTAATTTTGCACATGTTACCTGCAATGATATTAATGACCTGTGAGTGAGGAGTTTTCCAAGGATATATTACATGCCACCTTTTGGGTACAGATCAAGACAACAGCATGTTAGGTACAATGATTACATCAGGCCTGACAAGTGCTGCGGATACAGATTAGTGAATCACCAATCGGCCTCTGTCACAATGACTTTCTCTTGATGGTAACAATGGTGGCACAATCAGACCTAGGGATATACCTTAATATTTAAAAATGAGGCGCTAAAACCTGCTCTCACTGCCTTCCAGCAGTTTTAGCACACCGACTCACATTTACTCCTGGTTTACATCAGTTTTAACCAGAATTCACCCAATATTTCCAGCCCCTCTTGGGACAATAGATAGAGCCCTGCGCGAATAAAAATATGTGGATTCGCATCCAATCTGCATCTTCAAGAAATCGTCCGCAGATAACCATGCTGTATCCGTGGATGCAGATATAATGCAGAAATCTGCAGACTGGCAGGGTTCTAGCACTGCACAGATACAAATATGTGGATCTGTATCCAATCTGCATCCGCAAGAAATTGCCTGCAGATATCCACACCGTATCCACAGATATAATGCAGATATACACGGATTTGGGGGGCTCTAACAATAGACTTCACAATGCAAATGCACGCTGCTACCGTGTTGTCTGACTGAGCATAAAGCCACCACCCTGAAGCAATTACACCAGAACAAGTGTAGACATTTCTACCATTGATCTTAATTTGGTGATACCTTTAAAGTCTATCAAAAGCCGCTGATAACCAGCCTTGCTTGTCTGGTGCAGCTGGGCACACCTGGCATACTCTAACATGCCATTTCTCTGAACAGAATGGTCCAAACAGACAAAGATTGCCGAAGAAGCAAAGCTAGCAAAACAAGCTGGGTGCAGTTTTGATCTGACCCAGACAGCTCATGCAAAGAAGGAAAAAATGCTTTGCCAGCTAAGCTCAGTGACCAGTAAAACCATGTTTTTAAAATACAATTTCCACCTCTGTTTAATGTGTATACTATTCACATAGCTATGGCATTTAGCAGCCTGTAGCAAACAGCTTTGATATTGGCTAGGATTTATTTTGCCTCTAGAAAATAAACAAATCACCAATTTTACTCATTCTGGCTCCCCTTGGGATTCGTAGCATCTCACTATGCAAGGCAAACATTAATACGCCCCTTCCGCACGGTTAAAAAGAGGATATGACCAAACTAGATACAGCACATTACATAAAAGAGAATGATTGTTTCAATTTTATTAGAGCTGTTTTGCGGAAAAGCTTTGTATGATTGCTTATCTACTAATCTTCCAAATCCTTCATTTTCATTTCAGAGAACATCAGCTTTGCATCAGCGTTTTTGGTGGGGAAGGAAGGAGCAGGTAAAATAAGGCTGAAGGGAGATGCATAGTATAATACAACACTGACCTATGTGCAAAGTTTCTTTCCTAATAACTTTCTAAATAGTATTTAAGGAACAGAGGACCTTCCTTCAGAAAAAGCCTAAGTTAAGCAAGCTCTTGAGAAAATAAAGTTGTGGAATCTAATAAAACTGTTAAAATTCAGGTCATAAGAAAGAATTCATTTGAGAGAGAGAAACGGTTGTGTTTTTCTCCCAATACAATCCTCTTAAAGTCTGATCCAAAGCCTGCTAAGTCAATGGGGTCATTGCACCTCCCTCACCCTCCTGCATCCTTTTCTGCAGGGTGAGAGAAGAAATCAGGGTACATGCCTGTGAACTGTCCATAAAAACCTCCTCCTTTTCCTTTAGTCCCTGCTTCTCAGCCACTATTCTACTGGAGGAGAGATGAGCCTCTTGGCTCTATGCCCCTGCCTAACTAGCTAGAATTTGCTGTTGAGTGAGGAAAGCCTCTCAATTTCCGTTAGTCTCAGTGTGCCCTTCTTAATACCATCTAATAAGTAAGAAAATAATGCATGGTCTTCTAAGGGTCAAACTCAGCCTCAGGGTTACGCCTTCTTCTTTGGGAGCGATATCCACACGCACCAGGCTGGCATTTGTTCTAATAACTGAGGATCACTGGATTATCAACAGAACTGCATATGGTCCCCATGTCTGTCACCTCTACAAGAAGTCTGAAGGGCTATAAGGCCTTATTTTCACCCATGATTTGACGTCAGACAGCACTTTCTCACTTTGAAATGTTTGGCTAGATCTAATTGTTACACTGATTTCAGACCTACGTCCATTCAATTGCAGAACTGAGCCCAAGTCTGTGCAACTGGAGCACTGGTAGATGTAGCCAGCATCCCTCAGAGACTCTTTGTATACTCGTTTCACTATAAGTCACGTTTTTAAAAAGCTGACTGCCAGCCAATCACTGTCACTAAAATTATACACTGCTCTCCCAAAGAGCACAGTTATACTTTATATCTATTTACACTGCAGATGCAGAATGACAGAAAGAGCTGGAAATACCAGTTATTTCTGGCACTACGAAGCATTATGTTGCAAAGTAAGGAAGATGATAAATATTTAAAATCCTGTAAACTATTTTCACTGCCTCATTTAGGTTGTTAAACAAATGCAACCAAACCTCAGTGAATGAATTGTTCAGTGATGCAAGTTATAATATAAATAGCTCATCTCACATGACCACATGATGTCTTGTGCATTAAGTAGCACAGCATTTTCCAAACTATGGGTCATCGTAACCCCCAAAACATTGGGGGGGAGGCGAAGGGCAGAGGACACCAAAATGTGTCCCAGTGTCTCTCAGAACTAGCAGAGCTCAGCTCCAAGCATTGTATCCTGGCTTTTTAGTGTGTGGGGTCGCAGCTCCACTCACTCAAATTTGACTACCTGCCAGCCCCGTGAGGAGGGCCAAACCAAACCTGGGGGTCACTGGAATGCAACCCCATGCACCAGGGGCCTGGTCACAATGCCCAAAGTAGGGAGCTGCACCCTGCCAATCCCATGGGGCAGAAACTACTGCTGCAGGAGGAGTGCAGGACAGGCTCACTCTGCAATGACTGCCAACTCCAGACCTCCTGCACCCACTTTTTTCAAGCCCCCCACCTCTCAGCCCCTGGAGGTTACGTTAACAGAGATAGGCCTAACGGGTTTGCAACATGAACATTTGCGGGCCACTTATCTGATCTCGTACATCTGAAACTCTACAACTGAAGACAAATGTTTCACAGTGTCAGCTTACATGTTTCATTGCTTATTCAGCTTGTGATGTTGGCTAGGTAGAATCTGGGAGAAATAAAGTAATAGACAATATAGGCATGCAATGGAAGTACAGCTTCTTTGTTATTATCTTCACCTTAAATCATACTTTGGAAAACCGTAGCTTGATCTCTTTAGGGTCTTTTTCTGACCTCAACCAACCTATGTTGTTCAGACTACAATGACAAGCTCTATTCAAGAGATCAAATTCTACTCTAAAAAGGTTAATTTAGTCCCACATACAAGAGCAGAATTTAGCTCAGTGTGCACTTTTCCCACAATAGCTGACTAATTAATCTTTAACTAATAAAAGGAACTTAACTTGAGTTTGGGAGGACCTCACCTTCTAAAATGAGAGAAAGAGAGAGTTCAATCTGGAAAACTCTGATTTCTTCTCTTACCCTGCAAAATGGAGCACTATTCCACACATTGGAAAGAGTTCCATTGACTTAGCAACCTTGGGATCAGAGCTTAAGAGCACACTGACCAAATGGGTAGTGGTTTAAAGTTTAGAGTCTATGTAGTTCTTCACACTAGAAAGTTATTTCATTACCTTGACTCTTCCAAAAAATTACAGATCTGTAGGACTCAGAAGTCTGGGCACACATGTTGATTCCAGATGCCAGAACCAGCTCTTCAAAGCTTTCATTCACAATTTACTGAATAGAATCTACCATGAGCTATTTAATTTTATTTGAGGAGGTCCAACTAGTAATTATTTAAATAATACTAGCTCATCAGAAAGTCTTATTTACTTTGAGATCTATTCTTCTGCTCTCTTTGGTTTTATGATGTTTTGTCAACCTACGGACTAAACTGCAAAACAAAGCCACAGCTGTGCAGTGTGAAGGGTGTACAAGTGCATTTCCCAGTAGAAGGGGTTGGAGAGGGAGAAGAGACAGACACATTTCTTTGGTGTTTTTAGGAGACCCTGGATCATACTACATGCTTTCTGCACTTTTGCCAGCCAAGAATCCTACTCTGCTAAATAAGTCAAAGCAGAAAAATCACCTAGTGCCTGAAAAAGTTGAAAATAGGGTGGGAACCTGTAAAACACTTGGCTTCTTTCTGATACACGCACAACTCTGAAAACTATCATAGAACTTTTGGTTATTCCCCCATGTGCCACCTATGAAGAAAGATAAAATACTCCCAGGCAAAAGAGCTGTATATCTTCAAGGACAGACTAAACCAAGCGGCAGGATGGAAAAATGTTATTTTCACAGATGTCTTCTCAGCACAGTACTAAGGAGTTAATCTTATCTTGGTCCTGTTTCCACATAATGCACTCTTACGTTTTCCAATCTGAGCTAAATTTCAGAGCAATGAGCTGCTCTCATGAACATCTTGTTTTCACAGAGAAAAGTCAACTATATGTACAGTCCACTTTAAGCATTATACGGACTGACCTAAAATAGTTACAGGACAAGTATGTTATTGAAAATATTCTCTGATACTTTCATTTCTTTTTAACGAGAGTCAAACAGCAAATATTCATAGAATCATAGAATAATAGGGATGGAAGGGACCTCACGAGGTCATCTAGTCCAACCCCCTGCTAAAAAGCAGGACCACTCCCACTAAATCACCCCAGCCAGGGTTTTGTCTAACCAGGCCTTAAAAATCTCCAAAGATGGAGATTCTACCACCTTCCTAGGTAACCCATTCCAATGCTTCACCACCCTCCTGGTGAGAAAGTTTTTCCTAATATCCAACCTTGACCTCCCCAGCTGTAATTTGAAACCATTGCTCCTTGTTCTGTCCTCTGTTACCATCGAGGACAGCCTACCTCCCTCTTCTTTGGAGCACCCCTTCAAGTAGTTGAAGATCTATGCCATAAATTTGGCTTATACTAAACCCATGAAATGATAACTTCAAAAAGAGAGTATTGAATACTATGACAAGTTCTTTATTAATTTTGGGAAACAAATTTCTGGTCCCCCTCATACTATGGCAAAATATTTAATTTATTGTTTGTGTTACTATAGGACCCCGCTCTGATATATACAAAGGCAGAACAAAATACAGCCCAAGATACAACAGAAAGACAGAGGGGGAGTACAAGAGAACAATCTTGGTTAGAATCCCAACCACTGTCATGTTTTTTGCAGGCATAATGGCAGAGGAGAGTTTTGAGGACAATGAGATAGCTTTGCAGATGTTTACAGGGAGCTCCTCCCAGGTACAAGGGGAAAACACAAAGGGTGCTTGTTTGAAAATTTAATAAATGGATAAGGGAGGCTGGAATAATGGGCCACTCAGAATCAGTAATTTACATTCCGATAGAGAATAAAGAGGACAGGAAGAATGTGCATTTGCTGTGAAGAGCTTTGAAAGTCAAAGACAAATAGCTTCTGTTCGATTTAAAGAGAGGTAGCGACCAGTGGAAGGATTCAAAGCGGGGTGTCACGATCCAAGCGATGAGCTAGGAAAAATAATCTTCGCAGCAGCATTCCGAATGGATATAAGGAGGGCAAGAGGGCCTGTGTCAAGGCACAAGAACAGAACACTGAAAGACATGATGAGAGTGTAGCTGTGTGTATCTTAGAGACATTATACTTAGAGAGTCTACAACAGTGAGATGTAAGCTGGATGTGAGTACCCATGTGACTACAATTCCTGACAAAAATGCTTTGAAGCTCATCATTCAATTATCTGAGCAGCTCCATTGTTCCAAGGTCAACTGATACATCACAACATTTTTACTGGTAATTACAAATCAAAACAGTTCCCCACCCACCGCAAAAAAAAAAAAAAAAAAAAAAATATGCACGCACACACCCGGCAATTAGTTGTTGCATGCATAAAAATAAAAATAACTTGCACATCTGGAGATCAAAGAAGAAAGCCAAAGCTCTGTAACTTCAAAGTGATTTTAAATGCAGATTTTTGTCAAAGGACACTTCCTCTTACTTCTAATCCCTAATTAAATGTACGTCAAACAGTTTAGCAGAAACTCCAGCTCCAAACAACAAAAAATCATTTGTGTAGGTCTCTGCTTCCATATAAGTACACCTGGGTAAGTACAGATCTACATTTCTAAAAGTTTCTCAACTCCATCTTATCCTATCCCAGAGTTACTAAGGCCAGATCTATACTAGAAACTTTTTGTCCATATAGCAATGTCAGTTAGGACTGTGACTTTCTAAGACATTTCTATATTGTCAAAAGCCCTAGCATATATGCCTAAGAGTCCTTTTGTTAGTATAACTTGTTTCATTCGAGGAACTAGGAGAAGCTATACTACCAAAAGCACTCTTCAGGAAGTATAAGCGACACCTGTCATAGGAGGGTTTGCCAATATAGCTATACTAGCGATGCTTTTCCAGTGTCAACTATGTTTGACTGTCTCAGGTCTTGAATCTTTTCTTTCAGATGTATAAAGGAAGGTTTTGAAAAGAACATACCATACTGGTAGCATGGACAACATTTGCCTGGCTCCCTCTCATGCCCAGACATGTTTTCCCAGTGCTTTCTGCCTACCCCTTCTCTTCGGGGCCCTTAGGAGTGTTATATAGTCATCAGCCCTCCCCGATACTTGGTTACTACCCAAAGCAATTCAAGACCGTCTTCGGTGTCCCAAAACACAAACGTCCGTCATAAGAACCTCAAAGTTCATACTTATCTCCAATGCTCCTGCTGACCACAGAGCCTTTATTAGGCCCAGCGGAAGCCTTGCCTTCTGGCTCTGCTTTTTTCCCCCCTTCTATCAGCCCACGCTGTTCTGAGAGGGAAGGCTGTGTATATTACTATCCTTCTCCTGAAAGCTCCTCCAAATGGGCCAGAGGGAAGGAAGCCAAGCCCACTCTACACTACAGGAATGATGATCCCAGGCCCTCAAAGTAAGCATCGTGGTGTCTTCCCATCCATCTGCTTTCTCCTCAGGACCACCTCTCTTCAGGTTTTGGCCAGTTTCTGAGCCTCTGCTCACATCAATATCCCTGATATGGGGTTTTCTGCCCCACCTTAAGCTTAAAAGGCCAATAAATTCCATTACAGTACTGTTTATTATAAAGTCCTGCTAAAAGCACACCGGGTAAGAGATTCAGACAAAGTCTTATCTTTGTAAACTAAAAAGGATTGAAAAAACCACCCCTACGGAAACTTGGAAAAGGCTGAAAACTAGAACAACAAAAGTAGCCCAGGCCTCTCCAAGTTTATTATAATAGTTTTCTCTTTTGCCCCAAAGCTATGAGAGATGGCTCCAATGATTAATACCCAAACCACTGTGCTGGTGGCCCAGCATCTTTGCAACTTCAAAAACTCTTTCTAGGTATGTGATTGTGCACAAATGTCAATCCCAATTTATCCACTTGGTCAAGACAAAATCCCACTCTCTTTCTGGTGTGTGGGTTTAGGGTATTACTGGCAGTACTGTCCCAGGGCTCACCGTCCATCTATTCCTGGAATGGTCTATTCTGTTCCCGTTGTTCCATAACCCGGGAATGCTGCCATTCCTAGAACTGTCACTGCTGCTCCCAATGGATCTACAGCAGTTCCTTTTGTGCTGCTTCTGAACCTCCTGCTCTTAGCAACTGGACAATTCTAATAGGCCAGGCTATTTTCCGGAATCCTTCAACTGTCTAATACTTCAAGTCCTTTCCATTTAACAGGCATTCTGATCTCTGTACATCTGTAGCTTCTGTTGTTGAGTTGGGTCTTCACAATGTCCAAAAACATTTTCAGATAAGGTATTAAATGTAGAAAAGCAAAACAGACTAGCTAGGTCTTTACACATGCAAGGCAGGAGTCATAACATGTTGTTCCTTCCATCTGTCTGAACATTAAACCAGGGAAGAGATCATTTTAAAAGTCAACAACACTAAACTTTCCACTCCACATTACAAGTAGGGTGAAGATCAAGACTATCTGCCACTGGGCTCTGGCATCCAATATCAGAACGACAGTAAACTTTTCACCCCTCTCATTTCCATGCCAGAACTGAAGTAATATTAGCAATAACCACCAAATGCCTGAATGCAGATGATTCTGCTGTAGTTGCAAATCCTCTAGTGAATGTGCAAACAACCCTAAATTACTTCTTTGAGGTTTACAAAAATCTAGGGCTAACTGAATATCGGCAAAGTAGAAGTCCTCCATCACCTGGCTCCTGGTCAATCACCAGACCAAGCAAGGAAGATCTACAATGACAGAGAGGAACTGGGAAATGGAGAACATTTTGCCTAACCTTGATAGCTATTTCTCACAGAGAGTAAATATAGAAGTCAAAATTCAGCACAGAGCCCACTATGCCAACCCTGCCTTTGGCAGACTCTCTCACCAGGTGTTCAATAACCCTTCGTGTACAATGCGGTGTTGATGCCAACTCATCTTCAAAGCATCTGATGAAGTGGGATTATCTCCCACAAAAGGTCATGCGATAAATAAATTTCTTAGTCTTTAAAAGTGCCACAGGACTCTGTTGTTTTTCTGCAATAGACTAACACGGCCACCCCTTTGGAACTCTCCTGTACAGCTGTGACAGTTGGGCGACCTACAGAAAACATTTGCAAAACCTGGAACATCAGCACTTTCTCTAGAAGATGCTCAACCTAAAGTGGAAGGATCGCCACACTAACACCAGTGTCCTCACAGAGGCCAACATCTTTAATGTTGAGGCCCTGATTATTCAGCACCAGCTTAGGTGGAATGGGCATTGTGTGCATACGTCTGATGCAACCCTGCCAAAACAACTGTTTTATGCCCAACTCACCAAAGGAGAAAGGAAGTCGAAAGAAACATTAAAAATACTCTCAGGACAAATATCAAGAGATGTGGAATCAACATCATGCACTGGGAGACAGTCATCCAAGACAGGGCAAGGTGGCGAAGCTTTATCAGAGAAGGAACGGCCACTTTTGAGGAAAATCACCTCACCTTGGTCTCAGAAAAACACTGGAAAAGAAGACAGAATGCTGTCATATAGCAATCAGGGCCCAACTCTGCCATCCAACACCATCTGTAATATTTGCTAATGAGTCTGCAGCTCAAGGATCAGAATTCTCAGCCACCAAAAGGGACTCACACAAAAGAAGCCTGTGAAAGAGATCAACCTCAACCCCAAGGGATCACTGATCAGAAGTAGGGTACATTTAAAAACAAAAATAAAAACACCCCTGTTCCTTCTGCATTTGCCTGGTCTCATCTCTATATGCAAACAGTAGAGTAATTCTTCAAGATCTCTGTTGTCAGATTCTTGTACAATTTCTTTTGCATCTCCACACATGAATACAGCAAGCATGCACAAAGGAGAAAAGCACATTGCATGATTATACATATTCATATGAGGTTCTTTACAGCACACACCTCAAGCTTTATCATTTTGAGTTTTAAGGTGCATATTGGTCAAAGAATTTATAATGTGTATCCTTGATGTTTTGGTCTTAATTTCACCAGAAATTTGCCCTTGCTACATAGCAAAGTCCTTATTATAGCTGATTTTAAACAAGACATAGACAGATGTGAATCCATTATTTTAAAATGAGAATCAAGTCCTTAGTATGCCTGACTGACCAAAAACCAAAACAAAACATAAAATATGCAACTGATCTCAGCCACTGCATTTAGTAATGGTAAACTAAGTATCTATTGATTAGCGTCTCTATTGTTTCCACTATAAAGTTTTGTTCCGAGGGAGCTGTATTGGCCAAAAAAAAAAAAAAAAAGTTTTAATTGCAAATTTATTGCCAACATTTTGACAGCTCTCCTAGAAAAATGACCAGAGACTAAAATCTAACAAACGGAGAATCAAACTAAGTAATAACAGGGTCTTTTCCTCACGAGTGGTTAAGATTTGGGAAAGCGGCACTTGGTATTATTTAAAGTTATATCTGGCCATAATCAGAATAAAAATAAATTTCCTGTAATTGAATGAAAGAAAACAAAGAATCCTGTTGTTATAATTCACCAAAAGCTGAGCATTAGCAATGTTCCTCTACCCTCTATTAACAAGCTCCATCCACAAAAACAAATATAAAATTGGCTGATATAAAAATACAAAGTATGATTGTTCCCAAACATTTTAAAATCCTATTCTGAGAAACACTGAAAGTAGTAGACTTGGACACAGCACTAATATCACTTAACTGAAAAGGAATTTAAAATTTCCCTTCTTATAAAAACATCCTTTTAAATTAATAATCTACTGTGGAAGAAAATACGGTTATAAACCCTGGAAACAAAAAATACAATGTAAAGCATCCCCAATTATAATAAAACCCTCACAAACCTCTTTCAGACCTGTCAAGAAAGAGACCAGATTGATAGATACAAAACTTTCAGACAATGTCAACGTCATTTTGATGAAAGGTGTTGGGGTTCCGACCCTGTGGACAAACATTCACACAGCAGAGGGAGTATGAGCTTCCCTATACCCTACTTCAACCTCTATCCCCTAGCCTCATTCTGAAGGGGACAGCTCCAAAATGAAATTCCATTTGGCTCGCTCCTAGTACTAACTGGGGACTTTACTGGCAGTCTCAGGCCTTATCTACACTGAAAAAAACTGCGTCGATCCTCACGAATTGACACAGTGGGTTCGATTGTGAGGGCAGTGTAGACCCGCTTCCGGGATCAACTGAGCACTCTCCAATCAACGCAATAACTCCACCCGTCCAAGTGGAGTAAGACTGCGTCGACTGGAGGGCACTTCAAATCGACGCAGCCGAGTGAAGACAGTGCGATAAGTAGGAGTAACTAAACGGGTAAAGTGACCTGACATGTGGATTATTTGTCCCTGCGAAATTGGATTGTGACCAGTAACTAATTTACGTTACACTAACAATCCACCTCCTGAACGGGGATGAAATTGAACCTTCTGCCTAGAGATAAAGGCCCATCCATGAATCAGGCAGTCCCCAGGGTACTCCCATTTTGAATAATTCAAGCATGTTCATTCTAAGACGTTCTTGAAAAGGGCAGATAAACAACTGTCATTTAATAGCAAATTTAAATATACGAGCCTACAGTTGTGGATCTTTTCCTACCTTATTAAGAAATCTTAAACAAGGAATCATCCGTTTGAACTGTAGCTTCCCACCTAAGATCAGACCATATGAATAAAAGCTACCAACTACATTTATTGCCTCCAGAAAACCTGACAGGGATATGAATATTCTCCTCCGTCCCAATTTCTGAATTAATGGTAGCAAATTAACATTTGAATGCCCATGTTCTGAAAGGAATGAATAGACAGTTAATGTCACAAACACTTCCAAAGGCATACAATCACACTTACCACTTACCTTTATCTGCATTTATCTCCAGGCAGCCTTATTGTCATTTTGTGCTCATTTAATACTCAGAGTAAAAAATTATACAAGGTTGAGTATAGTCTGAACCAAGACTTTAGAAAAAGCATACACTAGTACAGCACAATACATAGGGATTAAATGTGCATTCAAATGGAAGAATGGGGTGGTAAAGAAAGGGGGGACATAGATATTCTAAAATGCAGCTTCTTCAAATTCAACATACACCTTTTATCATATCAAATACTCTCTCATTACGTAAAGACGGTCCCAACAAAATCAATGGGGTTTCTGATCCTACAGTATGTGGTGCCCTGCAGTGCTTTGACCTAGCTCTTGTGTTCTAATAACGTCTGAATTTTCAAATCAACTGCAGTTTCACGACAAAGATTAATGGAGAAGGAAAAATCAGTCAGCAACAGATATACAACTCACATTTTTAAGACCCTTTAAATGATGCAACAAGAGGATCGAACCGCCTAAAACGTGTAAATTGTACAGTTTCCATTGTAACTAAGAGCAGCCCTCAGAACTGTGGTGTTTTTTGTTTTTTTTTAAACTACTATCAATAGGGACACAGCTATTCAAAATTACCTGAGGAAAGTTCTAGCCTCCTGAACAGGGAGCCCCACTACCTCTGCAGCAGAAACCGACAATTGAATCACGTGGGGCTCTTCTCCACTTGCGCTTTTACAGAAGGATAAAGAATGCAAAAGTGAACACGGGGAAATGAAACCAGTATCTTAGCTGTCTGTATACAAATGCAAGAAATATGGGAAATAAACAGAACACTAGAAATACTTGTCAATAAACGCAACTACAACATAATTAGCATCCAGTAGCGTACCGACGGGGAAGTGGTGGGTGCCAAACCCCTGGGCTCTGGGCTGCATGGGGGCACAGCAGCAGGCCAACCCCGCACCTAGGGGCAAATAAGAGGGTCCCCGGCATGGGCTCCCCAGTTTCAGGGTGACCCCAGACACCAGACAGGTGGCAGGTCAGCCAGCTGGGTGGGGCAGGCTGGAACGCTGCTCTGCAGCGGAGGGAGGGCAGCCTCTGGCCCAGCCCCTTCCCAGCACTGAATGGCCCACTCCAGCCCTGGGGGCTGAAACTGGGGATCCCAGGGCCTGGGACCCTCTAATCTGGCCCTGATGTGGGTCCAGCCCAATGCCCCCTTCTTCCCCCCCCCCCCCCCCCGCAGCCCAGCAGCAGGTATCTGGCACCGGGGGCTAAGTAACATTTGCCTTGCCCCATGCCCCCCCACATACCCTGTGCAGCCTCCCCCACAGAGGGCAGGAGGGGTCCCACTGCCCTGTGCAGGGGGCTGCAGAGGGCAGGGCATGAGGCACGGGGAGAGAGACAAATGTGACTTGGCCTGTGGGCACCAGATAGCCTCGATATGCCACTGTTAGTATCACAGAGACTTGGTGGGATGATACGTCAGGACTGGAATGGTGGCACAGAAAGGTACAGCTTGCTCAGGAAGGATAGACAGGCGAGAAAAGGGAAGTGGTGTGGCCTTGTATATCAAAGATGTATTCACTTGGACTGAGGTGGAGATGAAAATAGGAGATAGATTTGTTGAAAGTCTCTGAGTAAGAATAAAAGGGGTAAAGAACAAAGGGTGATATCATGGTAGGGGGTCTACTATAGACCACTTAAACAGGAAGAAGAGGTGGATGAGGCTTTTTTTTTTTTAAAAACAACAAAATCAATAAATCATCCAAAGCATAGGACTTGGTTGTGATGCGGGACTTCAACCACTCAGATGTCTGTTGGGAAAATAATGTGGCACAGATTATCCAACGAGTTCTTTAAATGTATTGGAAACAATTTTTTATTCCAGAAGGTGGAGAAAGCAAGTAGGGGAGAGGCTGTTCTAGATTTAATTTTGGCAAACAGGGAAGCACTGGTGGAGAATTTGAAAGTGGAAGGAAGCTTGGGTGAAAATGATCATGAAACGATACGGTTCTTGAGTCTAAGGAATGGTAGGAGGAAAAACAGCAAAATAAAGATTATGAATTTCAAGAAGGGAGATTTTAGCAAACTTAAGGATTTGGTAAGTAAGCTCCCTGGGGGGGCCCCCCCCCCCCCCCAACAATTTGAGAGAGTTGGCAGTTTTTCAAGAAGACATTGTTAAGGGAAATAAGACCAAACAAGCCCATTGCACAGGAAAGACAGGAAGTATGGCAAGAGAGATCTTCAGTGATCTGAAATTCAAAAAAGACAGTCCTACAAAAACTGGAAACGAGGTCAAATTATAAAGGTGAATAGAAACAAACAACACAAGCATGTAAAGACAAAATAAGAAAGGCCAAGACACAAAATGATATTAAATTAGCCCGGGCATAAAGGATGCAAGAAAACATTCTACAAATACATCAGAGGAAGACCAAGTCAGAGTATGTCTCTTACTACACGAGGAGGAGAAAGACAATCATATAAAATGAGGAAATGGCAAACATGCTAAATGAGGTTTTTGTTTCAGCTTTCACCAAAAAGATTAGTAGCCATTGGACATCTAACATGATGAACATCAGTGAAAATGAGGTAGGATCTGAGGCTAAAAATAGGGCAAGAACAAGTTAAAAATTACTTAGACAAGTTAGATGTCTTCAAGTCGGCAAGGCCTGATGAAATACATCCTAGATATTCAAATAGTTGACTGAAGAGATATCTAAGCCATTAGCAATTAGCTTAAAAAACTCCTGGACAATGGGAGAGATTCCAGAGAACTGGAAGAGGACAAATATAATGTCAATCTATAAAAGTGGAAATAAGGGCAATTCAGGGAATTACAAAACAGTGAGCTTTATTTCAGTACCGGAAAGATAATGGAACAAATAATGAAGCAATCCATTTCCAAACACCTAAAAGAAAATAAGGTAATAAATAACAGTCAATGGAGGGAAACACAACCTAGATGGAGCTATTATATTGGCAAACGATTCCCAGAGAGCAGTTATCACTAGAGCCCTGCGCAGACACACAAATGTGGTTCTGCACCCAATCCACATCTGTCCCAATCCATTTACAGCCAACCACCATCTGCAGGGTAATCATCTGCACTGACAGCTCTTAGGCTCCTAATCAGCTGTTTGGAGGCCATCCCTGCTGCAGTCTCTGCTCTAATAAGGGGACATCCAGGCAGATGCCCAACAGCTGATCAGCATGCAGGGGAACCCTGCAGACCAACTGATTGACTGGCTGCCTATATGGCAGCCCTCTCCCCCTCCCCTCCCCCCATGAGTTGTTCCACAAGGCTCCCCCCTTAGCCACAGATCAGCTGTTCCACACAGGGACTTTCCTGCTGGCTGGCAGCAGAGCTCCACAGAACAGCTGTTGGGGGCTTCCCTGCAGGCTTCCAGTCAATCAGCTGTTCCACAGGGTTCAAAGGCAGGAAAGCAGCCTCAAAGGCTACCAGCTGCAGAGAGCTGCTTCCCTGCCTTTGAGATCCTCATTCAATCCACCATCTGCCAAAACATGATTTGTGAATATCTTCCAAAGGCGTAGCTGTGTTAGTCTAGTTCAGCAAGACAAACAAGGAGTCTGGTGGTACTTTTAAAGACTAAGTAACTAAATAAATGTGTTAGTCTTTAAAAGTGCCACCAGACTCCTTGTTTGTCCTTGTAATATCTGCATCCACATCCACAAATGTGGATATCCATAGACATAGAGCGCTGTAAATCCATGGATTTCTGCTTTAATTACCAGTGGTTCACAGTCAAGCTGAAGAGCATACTGAGTGCATCCTGTGGTCCAGTTCTGATCTTCATCAGTGATTTAGAGAATAGCATAGAAAGTACACTTATAAAGTTTGCTATTGGGGTTGCAAGTTTGTTGGAGGATGAGATTAAAATTCAAAATGATCTGTGGTGGCAGTGTGCTGGCTATCACATCTAGATATAAATTTGTAATCATTGCTACCCACCCAAGCATTACAAAAGAAGAAGACTGAGAACAGGATCTTGGACTGGGAAGAGTCAGAGAACCTTAACTACAAGAGACACTTCCATCTCTGCCTATATATAAAACATATAGTGAATAAATACACCCAACATAAAACCAAATATTTTAAAACAGGACTTAATATACCATTAATAAACACAATTACAGACTGGAATTGGCTGTTTTCACACATCTGTGCATAGTCAAAATAACCAATTCCTGAAAACACACTATATACCTCTGTTCACCAAATCGATATCTCCCTGAACTCTCTAATTTGATATCTGGAATTTCAACTTGAACTTAAAAAAAAAAAAAAAAATGGGTTCTCTCTGTTACGGCACATAAGAAAAATCTAAGACATGAAACTCCAATGTATATAACACAGAGCTGTCTATGTGAATGTTAACAACTTTACCACCACCTTCTCCTACCCCAGCTAACCCCTGAAAATCACTAATATTTGAAAGGCAAGTCTGAAGAACACATCAGCATGATCTTCATTCTTATTTCCTACAGTACAGCTAAACCCAAGATTGCAGGGTGACTATAGTAAATATACAGAAATGCCAATTCTAATATTGCCAAATCCTGACCCATTTGTTTTTCTTACCCATCTGCTGCGTCTTGTCTTTTAGACTGTGTGGGGCTGGGCCTCTCATTTATTATACATTTGTACAAGCACACTGGTGCCCAATCTAGCGGTTGAGGCCTTCAGATGCGGTTGAAATCAAAATGTTAAAATAATCATAGTAATTACTGAGATCTTACAGTTTGGGAACAAGATAAAAACCATTTTTATGTCAACTACCACTGCATTTTTCCAAGATGTCATTCTTGATTATTTTAAAGGGTATTATTATGTCATTTTAAAAATGGGAGATAGTATTCCAGTGAACAATCTGAAAAGAGAGAATTCTTAAACTTGATATAAGCTAACATTTAGAAGATGAACTCCAGGCACAGACAGCAACCTGTTTTGTGCTAAGGGCCCCTTGATCCAACTGCTTCTCTGCCTAGAGTTATCAACTTGTGAGGCTGAGGCTATGTACACACGAGCATACTTGTCCCGCAATAAGTTATTGCGGGACAAGTAAAGCGCTATAAATATAGCGCTTTCTCACGTGCACACGTGCACTTTGTTTCGCAAAGGAGCATTCACCCTTGGAATGCTCCTTTACGAAAGAAGAGCAGTGCATGGTGGGCACCTGTCCCACCATGCACTGCCCACAGCC
>ML685817.1:713032-765067 GCA_007922175.1 Pelusios castaneus | reverse complement strand
AAGCGGAGCCCATATGTCAATTTCACTGCTCAGCTGGAGCAGTGAAATTGACATAGTTGACAGCTCCCATGTCCCAGAGTGGCCTTGATTGGCACTCTGGGACATTTCCGGAGGCCAATCATTACGTGTTAAGCATACACACGAGCTCAAACGCGCAACAGATGATCCGCAACAGCTGTTACCACTCTCGTCCGAGTGGTTGTTGGATTGCGCGACAACAAGGCAGTTAACGCGCAACAGCTGTGTTGCATGTGTGTACCCTGTTGTTGCTATCGCGCAGTAACGAGCTTTACTGCGAGATAAACTGATCGTGTGTACAAGGCCTGAGTATCAACAATCTGAATACTTTCTCTTCTTACTTTCAAAAAAAAAGTCAGTTGTCTTATTATGATGGGAAGATCAGAATCACTATGGCTATGTCTACACTTGCACTTTTAAGTCGACTTTAAGCAAGTCGACTTAACTAAGTAGACTTTAAGTCGACTTAGTGTGGCTACACTTAAAATTAAAGTCGACTTAAAGGGGAACTTACAAAGTTGACCTAGAGCATCCACACTGGATGCTCTAGGTCGACTTTGTGGGGCTAGGGGGACCTTGGGCAGGTCCACGGTGGTGGGGGGGAGTACCCCCTGGGTACAATGGGGCAAAGGGGGACAGGGACCCTGGCAGGGCAGAGTCCTGTGTGTGACACTGTCTGGATTTAGGGAAGCATTTATGATATTATTTTCAATGGATATCTTATAAACGCTATAATCCATAGGAACTATGTCATGTTTGGTATCAATAGAAAGGCAGTAATTTGCTGGGAATGATTATATAGTTTATGTCTAGGAATTCTATTTGGATTAGAAGTTAAGAATTTGATGTTATATACATACTTTAACTTGTGTCATTAGACGGGAGGGTGTGAACAACCATTGTCTCCTTAATGTTTAGGAATTTTCCAGGTAGAATGGTCTCAGGGAGTAGCCTGATGAGCCATTGAGGACATAAATTGTATCCTCAATGGCTCATCAGGATTCAAATAGAATCCTAACACCTACTTTGATTTGCTGTTACAGCCTGACTTGATGCTATGTCATACACTCCCCTGCATTTAATTTCCTCCCACTCTGTAACTTTCCTATCTTCAAAGCGTCTGACGAAGTGGGATTTTCTCCCACGAAAGCTCATGCGATTAATAAATCTGTTAGTCTTTAAAAGTGCCACAAGACTCTGTTGTCTCCCTAAACCCAGACAGTGTCACACTGTGCCCACATGCCCTGCCCTTTGGGGGGCATGCCAGGCTCCCCCTGTGCCCCCCCCACCAGGGAGGGCATTGGTGTAGTCCTGGGATAGCCCTAAGTCGACTTAGGGCTACCCCAGGGCTACACTGGCTTAATTCGACTTTAGAAAGTCGAATTAAGCCTTAGGTCGAGTAGAAAGGTGGTTTAATAAAGTCGACTTAATTTTCAATAAGTCGACTTTATTTTCCTTAAGTCGACTTAAGCAAAATGCAGTGTAGACACAGGGCACATTAAGTCAACTTAAGCCAAGCTTAAGTCGACTTAATTTACCAGTGTAGACGCACCCTATGATAACATGTTCTGTGACCTACAGAATACTTTAAAATATAATGGCAAGAAAAAGCTACAGAAGGAAAGAAGGAGAAAAATTCTGGAAGTTTTCGAGTCTCTTTGCACATTGCATTTTTAGGACTTAATTCAGGAAATGAGCAAGTCCACAGACTTTGCACAATATTGTCCCTGCATGATAGAGATTAATCCTAGCCCTATTAAAGTCAATAGCTAAACTCCCACTGACTCCAAATGCGGCCAGGATTCATCCCAGATCAGCTTTGCAGTTCTGAGGCAGTGCAAAGAAACAAAAGAGCAACCTTTAAAGGACAACTTCTGCTTCTGCTGGCACAGTGATTGCTTTAGCAGTGAAGAGCCACATATACAGCTACAAGAACACATGAAGCTTACAGTGGAAGTGCTTGGTTGAGAAGATTCATTATATCAACAGGACCGGACCATCTGATTCTCCAGTATGGAGAATCCATGCATGCCGTGGGATCTGATACAGTGATGATGGCTTTTAATAAGAGAGCAACACAAACAGAATAAGCATAGAAAGAAAAAAATTAAAAACAACCACTACATGCTGAAGCTACACTTAAGCCACATTCACATTTGTCATTTACCCTCATTTAGATGGTACTTTAGCCCTCCAGTTCCTAGCTGTTCTTCAAGTTAGAAAAAGAAATAAGGTATTTGCCAACTTCTGTATATAAACTTTTATACAAAAACACTTTTCTATCTCCATGGTCACTGACCACATTTATTTACTTTTTTCTTTGTATATTTACAGGTCTCTCTCTAAACAGGACATAGTGGGCCACTTTAATCCACTTCAAATGAATATGGCTCTCTGTGCTCATGTAAATAAAATCTGTCAAAGAGTTCAAAACCATTCTCTCACTATAGAGAAAATAAAGTGGTCCAACTCTTACTCCAAAGAGTCTCGCACTAAAGCCGACTACATGGCACACTGTGTGGCATTTAATATTGTTATGATCTGAAAATTTAAGTGTTCAGAAAACTAGGCAAAATAAATTTACAAATGGGAACAGTAAGTACAGCAAATGCAATACATAAGTAGTTCACTAATGTATGGAAAGAAAATGGACGACATTATCCATTTTGTATGCAATTTATACTACAATAGGTTTGCCATTTTTGTACCTGATTCTCTTTGCATGGCAGATCAAAAGGTTTCCAATTCTCACAGAGCCTAATTTTGCAACCTTTACTCATGAGTGAAATTTATGCAAATACTCCCATTAATTTCAATTACACTACTCAAGGGGGTTGCAAGTGGGTTATAGCCCTCGAAAGCTTATGCCTGAAGAAAT
This sequence comes from Pelusios castaneus, assembly GCA_007922175.1. Classification (NCBI taxonomy): domain Eukaryota; kingdom Metazoa; phylum Chordata; order Testudines; family Pelomedusidae; genus Pelusios; species Pelusios castaneus. The sequence continues at coordinate 762,171 of ML685817.1, read as the reverse complement.
TTGTTAGTCTTGAAGGTGCCACAGTGCTTTCGTTGTTTTTACTACTCACTGTAAGTAAGCCTACAAGTAATAAATAATAATACATGACTGCCACTGACCTATTTACATTATTGCAAGAGCACCTAGAAGCCCTGAGATCAAAGGCCCATTGTGCTAGGCATTGTACAAAACACACAGTAAGAGATAGTCCCTGTCCTGAATTGCTTAAATCTTAATAGACAAGAGGTTTGAGGAGAAACAGAAAGGCTCCAAACACACGACCAACCAGCTAAAATGGAAATGGAGTCTTCTGAATCCCACTCCAGCCTCCTATCTGCTAGACCATATTGCTTCTCACTCATTTATAAGAGTATTGCCTTGTACATGTCAGGGGGGTTGTTATGACATTGACTGTATGATGCAAAAATATCTACTTATTTCAATATTCATTTAGGATTAAAAACACATATTAAAAGCTTTTCAATCATCCCTGTTCTGTTGTATAATAGAAATATACAATTCCATTTCTGTAGGGTGCGGGGCATGCTCAAAGGGAGCTGATGTTGCTCTGCACCTTCCAAGATCATGCCCTAACCTCATACATTACCATAATGGCCAAGAACTAATGTTCTGCATGGTGGGAAACAGGGTTCAATTCCTAACATCAGCCAATTATTCCATGAGCCCGATAAGGGACAGAGAAGTGTTGAAGCAGAATGAGTTCACCACATGAAGGAGTGGAAGGGCATAACACCATTCAACAGCGACTTCTTCAGGCATTTAAGAGCACTCTTGAGGGATCTCAAGGCAATTATCCAGCACTCAGCTGGAAGACAGTGCCTTCAATGCAGGGTTTTGTGAAATGGCCGGAGCAGGGGAACGTGCTGCAACACCTTCCTCTTAGATAAAGCTTTTCCATTACAACCAAAGAGATATGTACAACACCACCACCACCCCCTCCACACGCCTAGTCCAAGCAATAACCTCCTATAAACAGCCCATTGCTCTTAGATTATGTTAATAAAGGAAGGAGAGCTGAAGATTCTATGAAAACCACTAAGGATTTTGCCATGACAAGCTAATTTACTCAGGTTACAATAAACTGACAGATACTCAAAGGATCGGTGAAAAGAAAGGAGAACATCTCTACTACCTATAATCAAGCTCAGGAGGATAATTTGTGCTTTGGTGCACCTGATAAAATCCAGTGGGCAAACATGAAGTCAAATTTAGAAGATCATGAAGACCTCCTTTTAAAGCAAAAACAAACATTGTAAATTCATATAATTTTCAGAGGAGAAAGATTTTAGTCAATTTATACATTCTCTGCCACTATGCTCATGTTCAGTGCCAGAAAAGTTAGCCAGAGTTGTATTTGGTTCCAAGTTTACTGAAAACCAAAAAGGTTTACAAATGTTCTGTTAATTTAGCAATTAGTTTCACCTGAGAATCCTTCTCCATGCTCGTTAGTTCATATAGACTATTTCATCATGAGAAAAGTAGTGTCAGAAAAGGGAGTCCTCTCCAACCCTATCATCTATAACTCTGACACAATATTAACAGGCATTGCACTGAACAATGGCACTAATATTAAAGTCCCATTAGTGTTTTGCTATTTGCTATTATTTGCTCTAATAATCCTGTCCATACATGTAACTGACAACCAAAAACTCCTGAGTTCTATTCCCTCTTCTGAAATCCATTCCTCTAAGACCTTGGCAAATTATTTAACTTCTGTGCCTCAATTTCCCCCTTTCGACAAAATCAGGAGAATACTTGCCTACGTCGCAGGATATTATGAAGATTAATTAATGTTCATGAAGTACTTTGAATATAGAAAGCAATATACAAATGTGAAGTACTCTTATTATTTCTCCCCTCCATGTTCTTTGTTTTGAGCATTTTCTCTGGATCTCCTAAAGCTCTCATGTTTGCAGAATTTACATGAATGGATTATTTTGCACAGAAGAAAAATTAAAGCAGATCAACTGAACCTTGCCTAACTACTTTGAGAATTTCTTTCAGTAACGCATTACTGTTAGTGACCATCTAATCTGCCCTCCAGCTGACAGCAAAGTAATATCACTTACTAAAGCAACGAGCCACATCGGTTAGAGAACTCCAACACCACAAAATGATGAACTGTTTTGACTGCACGCTGTGACATTAACATAATCCAAAAGCAAGAGGGTAGCGAGTAACTTTCTTTTACAGCAATCAAGAATTGAAAAGGCTGTCTGAATCATACTGTTCCTTCCAGCTGCATTAAAAAATTCATAAGAAGTGAAGTTGAACCAAAACAAGTTGTGCTACACCAGTGTCCTAATGTTAACGATAATTCAAATACTTTCAAGCCCACATACTCAAAGGTTTTATACAGCAGATTTGCAAGACAGTAGTGCTCTACCAGTAACTGTGGTGTGAAGATACACAAAATAAATGCAAAAAGTAAAGGTGATGATGCTCTCCTCTCAATTACACCAGTATAGCCCATTTAAGTCACTGGAGAAGCAAATTTGGCCTCACTTGTTTATTATACTGTAATACTGAACTTCCTCAATGTTCTAACCCTTTCTAGATTCTGTAGTAGGAACTTCGTGTGTAAGGCAATATGGAACTTTTCAGTATAGCAAACAGGTGGGTTAACGTCCACTTTGCTACCTAGCTAATGGGATCACACAATATAACTAAGCACCAGATTTATACCAGAGCTAAATTATGGGCATTCTGGCCCAGATTCAGAAACACACTTCAGCACATGCTTCTAAATCCATCCCTTCTCAAGGAAGCATATAAGCCTTTACCTAACTTTAATGTGCTTATGTTCTTCCCTGAACAGGGAAGTTTTCCTGAGTCTAGGCTAGAGGATGTTACTTCAGATGCAGACAGCACAGAGAATCAGATTGTTGCGGTTTGGGGTTTGTTTTGTTTTTTTTAAGTTTACTGTTTTTAGAGAGACATGTAGAAGGTAGCCAGAAATAGATATCAAAGGCATCCATGATTACTGAATCTAATATCACGCTGGGAAAATGTTTTATCTGGGATTGTGTGCACACATATAGTTAAGCACATGGCTTAAAAAAATATGTATTACAAATCAAAAACCCAAGCTATAACTGGCATTACATTTCTCTCATCTGATAATTGGTCTCCTTCAATGAACAGACCATGCATTTCCCCCGGTCAGTTATTTTCACACCCCATTCATTCATCAAATCAGAAAAGCTTTCAAAAATTAAGAGCTCCATGTTTTGAAGGCCTGATCCAAAGGGCAATGAAATTCTTTCCATGGACTGAATGGGCTTTGAATCATGTCCAGTGAGGACAGTTACAAATATTATGACCTTAACTTGCATTTCATACTCAGACAAAACTACTAATGGCTTCTCTGAATGTGAACAAAATCTGTTTGAAACTAAAAACATTTAGAGAACTTTACTTCAATTCAGAACAAAATGTCTATTTGATGTTTCACAACCAGGTATGTACTTTTAACCTTTATTTCAATTGGCTGGTTTAAAATAAATTTGACTAGATGCTTTTAAAGCTCATGCTGTTTGCTACATATACACAAAATCCCTTGACTTGGGGTATATATATGTGGAGTTACAATGAACTTTTGAGCAATACTATTGATTAAACTCCTAAAACAATACCAATTTCGAATTCATGGGCATCTGAATTCAAGCACGTCATACTAATAACGTCACCACAATATCACAACTCCAGCTACTATTCAAGTGATACTATGCTAGGGATCACAATTCTCTCCTCTTACCAAATTCATTTAATGAACTCACAGAGATGAAGTGAAGAGGTGTAGAAGGAATAGACAGTACCATGAAGATTCAAGCCAACATGTTATCTTATGCTGTCAATTTATTTATTAATTGTATTAATTTGTAGAATACCTGTGGAATTAATAAAGCAGCTAGACAGTTATTAAAACATAAATTGATTAAAAACGAAGTTGAGTTTCTTTAAAGTAAGGAAAATGGGAAGATGAAGTTTAGCAGAAAAAGGAAATGTGGAAATTACCTTAATTCCACAGCGGTTGATCTACACCAAGAAAGATGAGCCATCTTTATTTTGTGTGTTATGGTCAGAAGTAGTCTTAGTGAATCTGGGGCCCCAGGTATAAGTCAAGGATGGGGCCCCCCATGTCTTACAGGGCCCCCGCCTCTTCTGTCCAGCCTGCACCTCCCCTAAGATCTCACCATTGGCAGCCTCCCACACTTCTCCCCAGGTCTCGCCACCAGTGGCCACTCCCCCGTGCTTCTCTGCAGGCTGCACCTGCCCCTTTCCTCTCCGCCTCACCACTCCATACTTCTCCTCGGGTCTCAATGGCATGGCCTCACCACCAGTCCCCTGCCTTCCGCTAGCACGGCGCCTGGGATACTTTCCCACCCTACCCCATTGTTAGGACCTCCTAGAGTTATGGTAGTGCCCCCACATCAGTAGAAATTATCATTCCACTACATCCAATTGTGCCCAGTCACACGACATTTTTAGCAGTAGAATCCAACACCAGAATAGACAGAGGTGCATGTACCCATATGAAAATTAACTGGTATTGCAAAGTAATACATCAAGCCTATAATAACATGGAACGGTATGTGATGATAGCCAGCTGGCTGCCTTACACAGTTTTGAAGAGGTAATGTGACTCGACTAGGGACAGTTATTTTTACCTAAGGCAGCCTCCAGCATTCAGTCATGAACTCAACATGCTGAAGCCTTAGAGATCCTTACACTTTTTTTAGTCCATTGAAAAGAACAAAATCCTATCCCTCTTAGCGAAGTAGAACAAATTTGGAGAAATTTCTCAAGGACTCAAGTATGTCCTAAATAGTGATAGAAACATGAAAACAATATTGTCTGCTTCACAGCCTCTCTTTTTTGCATAGTGTTTTGATTTTTAGGTACAACAACAAAACAAAACCCCCAGTTATCTTGCATAGTCCAATTTTATTTTGACTGTTGAGAAGACAGCTTTGGAAATTTGATACAAAACACCTCAACTTCTTTAATTCTTTGTTGTAGAAACCAAGAATAAAAGCTTTTCTTCTGTAGAATACAGGACTTGAGTTCATACAAATAAAGCGCAGAACAAAACAACCTGTATTTCTGCTACTTTTAAGTTATATGAACAAAAATTAAATTTCTGTGATATTTTGACAAACAGATGCAGAGTTGGGGGAAAAAAACTGCATGATTAAGAATCAAAGGACTACAGCATGGACCAGAAAGTTTGTCTTTCATTAAAGATTAATAAATATTCGTGAGCTCTTGATGTCTAAACCTCATGAATTCAAATGCAACTTTTCAGTTCTAATTTTCATATAGATGCAATAATAATGAGAAAATGCTACAATTAAACCAAATTAAAATTCAGTTTTGGAAATTAAGAGAATGAGGCTATGGGGAGAAATTAAAGCTTTTCTTTCAACTCTATTTACTCTGCTTTAATTTTGTAAGTGTGTAATTGGCAACTTCTCAAATTTTAATGTTGGTTTTACAAGTAAATCTAAACTACCTCAGCTAGGAAAAAATACAGTGTTGACTAATGCAGCATCAACTGATACTTTGCAGGAAACAACCAGTTCTCTCACCATCACCAAGCTTTTTCACACCCATTAACTTTTGCATAAACATAGATAGATGTTGCTATTAAAACATCAAAACATTAATCACTAATGGCATTAATTGCCAGTCTGTCAAAATATTATCATTCACTTACGTGAGCACAAACTTCATTTGTTGTAGTTTGTCATCACTGTTTCCACTGATGGTGGCTGCATGTATTTTTTGTAAGGAACATGAGCACTGTCATGGCCTTCCATTGATAACTGCCATCTCTCTATAAGAGATACTAGACGGGTCAGACTCTTCTTCCAAAAGAAAAAGCTGGTTAGAATGTGTCATGTACATTCTTGCACACTCCTCCCTATAACAATCATTTACATGGCTCTGGATTTCTATTTTACAAGACTTGTACAATTTAAAACAATTGTTATCATTTCAATTAAGGGTTTCTGCATCAATAAACATTGTGGTATCAGAATACTTTACATTCAGAAGTTCAATTAATTTTTCAACTAATGGAATGAGAGTCATCCTTTCAAAACAGAAAAGAGAGAGGACTCTCTCTCTCTCCAAACTCTCCTTCACCATATCCCACCCACACTGAATTCTTTCCCCCAAAACACTGTATTCCTATTGATCTCTCTCACCCATTCTTGTTTCTGCACATCCCATCACTATTCTGTAAATCACTTTCCCTCACAATTATGGAACGAATTTCTCCTCCCCTGCCGTTTGTTTGTTTAATGCTCTTCCAGAAGTCCCACATTTTTCTCCCTTTACTTTGACAGTCAAAGAACCAGCACCATACTGACCCTCTGTCAAACAGATCCCTCCTTATACTGTCCATAAAAACTGTTCCTTAATTCATACAAGCAAGATATCTACTGTGACCTACACAGCCCTCTACTCACACTCACCCAAAAGAACTAACACATTGCCTTGCCTGGTCATATCCTGAATTCAGATGAGTTTCCACTAGACCCATGAGCCAACCTCCTTCTTGTTTGTCACTCTCTACTCTCTGGCCTCTTGTTTCCCCTGCATCTCTTTCCCCTGCCTTAATTCTCACAGGGTGTCCCCAGCAGGCAGTGGAAGAGTATGCCCATTCCCTGTCATAACGTACATACCCTGAAGCACCACCAAGAGCAGAAAGGAATTGTAAAGGTCAGTTTCATTTTGGTCCATCTAACATGAGTAGGTAGACACTATGTGCACAAGCAAGAGAATCCTTCCTTCATACCTATAATTTTAAAGATATAGATATACAGGATCCCGTGGGATTTTTGTGATCCTGCACCAAAATATATATATGTTAATTGATAGGCTATGATCAGTCATGATTCTGAGAAGTAACAAAGAAGTGATGAAGAAATATGCAGTACACTCTTACTAGTAAGATTTGTACATTAATCAAAGCTTGAATGACCACCAGGCAATGATAACTCAAAGCACCTGACAAAGTGGGATTTTCTCCGACAAAAGCTCATGCGATAAATAAATCTGTTAGTCTTTAAAAGTGCCACAGGATTGTTTTTAACTATATGGAACAACTTCAAACATTCCACAATGATAAATGATAATTTCAGAAATTGTTAATAATGGATACCCAAGAGCTACATGCACTTGGTTAACTTACCTGAGTACAAAGTCTTTAAAGCTAAAGCGTATCACATCACTGGGAAATAGGTTGAGCAGTGGTCTATTTTTCTCAAGAGAATCACTATAGGAAATTAAATCAATTATATCCAAAAGATTCTTACAAATAAAACACTAACAGAACAGCAGTCGGGCACTGCAGTGTACAAATGGTACATTTCAGAAATGGGAGGTGAAAGAAAGATACCATCAGAGACATTCTAATTTCATTTTAAAAAATGGAGCACAAGGAGCAAATAATTTTTGCATTTGGAAAGAAAGATGAGAGCACAATTCCCAACCTATTTAGTTTATATGCAGCTATCAAGTACTCAAATGGTACATCTGGCTGACCTGTTTCCCTGTCATCTCTAGAGTGCTTTCAAAATCAAGCTTAGGTCACAAATGAAAATTAAGGGTCCCAATGCAATTTGTAGTGGACATCTGTCCATATCACAAAAGTCAATGGCTGGCCAGTCAGAATGAACTAATTCTTTGAATTAAAGTAGCTCCCAGAGGCCCCAAATGAGATTGAAGACTCACTATGTTAGGTGCCGTACACACAAAATAAGAGGCAAGCCATATACCAAAGAGATTACAATCTAAACAGACAGGGCAGATGAGAAACAGAGGTACCAATAGATGGAGTGACTTGGCCAACATCACACTGCTGATGAGTTACAGAGCCAGGATTAGAATCCACATCTCATGGCTCCCAATCCAGTGCCCCATCTAAGGAAGCCTGCTGCCTCTCTACTTTGAATTCAAGTAAGTCTCTGTGCCAGTGAAGTACTGTACCTGAACAGGAGGGGTTTTTAGGACCAGACTGAAGCACACTCGTGCATCTGGAAGTATTCTGATTATGATTTTTATGCTGGCTCCAGCCAATACATATTTCCTATAAACAGCAAAATTAAAACATATGTATAAAAATGAAGAGATCAAGCCTATCATTGGCCTTTAAATAGGCTGACTAAAACACAGGAAGACCGAGCAAGACAGCTAGTTATTTCTTATTCAAACTACTTTTTCCTTTCAAAACTTCTGAACACTCAGAATAAAGATTTCTGTATTAGTATTCATTAAAGCAACTACATTCAGCATAACGAACAAGGAGTCTTGTGGCACTTTTAAAGACTAACAAGTCTATTTATGGCATGAGCCTTTGTGGGAGAAAATCCCACTTTGTTAGACTCCTCTGGAACTTGTCTACATTCAGCATGTTCTGAATAAAAATGTCCTTAAGTCCAGGCTTAAGTGTTTTTCTGAAATGGGGTCTGGTAGCACTGTAATCTTGGGACCTTTTCATTTAAAGACCCAAGCTTAACATACATACTCATGATCAGGGGCTGCAGAAGCATTCTTTGTTTTATTTTCATATGGTCATTTGGGATTAATGCATTTTTTTCCTCAGCTTCCAACAAAGAAGCTGCCCAAGTGAGATGGAACTACACCTATCTGCACTCAGTAAACAGCTATACTTCTGCTGGGGATGCGAGGTACCATACAGTGAAGTGAAAATGAATAGTGTCACAAAAGGAAGATGGGCTCTCTCTAATGTTGTATATCCCGAACCTTAAACCTTCAAAAAACATTACTCACACCATTTTCAGCATGTTAAGTATTTCAGTGATGAGGGACCATTGGAATAAGGGAAAGCCTCTCAACCTCATCTGCAGAGAAGTGCCATAGCCCTGGTCTACACTGTGGCATGATTTTGGCAGCAATTAAAGGGAGATACGCAAAGTACTTAATATATCTTGCATATCTCCCTCCGATTGCCTACCGCAGTGTCTTCAGTAGGCTGAGTCGGAGGGAAATTCCGTCCTTCAGACTCAGCACTACACTCCTTGCAAGGGTTATCTTACTGGATCGACTTCCTGGTCAGCTAGTGAGAGGGTCTTCACAGACCCAAGCAGTAAGATCGATCTGACGGCAGCAAATTCACCGCCATCAATGAAGACAAGCCCATAGTTTTCCAAGCAATAAATATGCGGAAGAGAAGGGACGTAGCATCCAAGGACACCACAACCTGACTCAGGAAAGTGCTCTAAGCAATTCAGCTGCTCCCCACCATCCAATGCTCCCACTTTGCTGAAGAATCCTACCAAGGTCAACCACCCAAGCGTTAGGGTTGCTGTGTGCCAGAAATGTAGCGCAAAATGGCTCAAATGTAGAATGGACCAGGCACTAAACTGTGTAAGGGAAAGTATGCTTCAATTGTGAATCCTTTACTGTGACTATAACTCAGTATCAACAAAACAATTGCAACATAAGATACATTTACCAGTTGATTTGTAATGTAAGTTTTTTGGTTTGGGGTTTTTTTCCCCCCACAAACCAGGATAAATAAAGCTCTTGACCTCCTGGCTGCTTCCACAAGACTTTGTGGGTTGGTATCATAGAAGATTGTATTTCTAAGGTATCAGGCTTCTGCAGGCCACATGATATCTGGATGACTTGGAAGTCTAAGTGTGGAGACCACTCTTGGGGTTTCTCTTGCTTTCTGCCCCATGAAACCATCAAGTATCTTTTTATTGAGTATGCCCTAAGATTGGCTGTTCAGTCTTTAGTGATTTTCTGTCTCTTTTCAAGCTGTCAGGGGACAGAATGGAGCGTGTGAGGTCTAAATTAATTCTTGGTGCAAAAACTGTGTCTAATTAACACAATATTCAATTTTATACTATTTACCCTGTTAGAAAATCCATTTTAATTAACCTATTTGAAGATCGTTTAAATCACTTTAGGGGGAGAGCAAACACCTGACAGATTCCAGTACTAGATTTAAATTAGATTGACTGTAATCAAAGTAACGAGTTAAACTATCAAACCATCTCAGAATGGACAGAGTAAATTGCCATTGGTGAGAGCTGCAGTCTATGTGGCTTTGCAACAAAGGAGATATCAATCATAGGATAAAATCTTATCTCATACACACTTTCTGCACTATGGGTAGCCTGTGTTTTTTAACACAGCCTGGAGTGACAGGGCCACTGGCAAGGTACCTAACCCTAGGAGGGTCACTAGGAGTCATTATGTTCATTCAGTGCTCCTTTGTTGCACTGGAGAGCATAGACTGGTGGCTATGGGGACTGTAAAATGCTGCATTGTTTAAAACCCCTGCAGGTCCAGCTTCCCCATTGTTCACAGGCAGACTACAGCCCCAGTTCACACAAACTCAAACTCTATATTCCCATTGAGTGGATGGACAAAATGGGGGTCAGTTCCATGCCACACAGAGGCAGCTGTATCATCTCTTCCTGACTCCCTACCAGCATAATTACAGTAATTCTGCCCTGTTTTGGCCCTTCTCCAACTGCCAGGGATGCATGCAGGAGGCCAGGATTTCAACCATTCATAGCAGAACCTGAAATAAGACAAATGGAGCTGCAGCCACACTTGTGTCTTATGTGGAACATCTGATGCTTTTAAGCATATGGGACACAATCTAGATAGGACGGTACGTAGTGAAAAGAAGAAAAAAAGAAGTCTACAAGCACCGATATATCCACTGGTATATCCATAAGCACTGTTTTTTTTAAGCTGTTACATGTTCTCCCTTAGAATCATAGAATAATAGGGATGGAAGGGACCTCACGAGGTTATCTAGTCCAACCCCCTGCTAAAAAGCAGGACCACTCCCTCTAAATCACCCCAGCTAGGGTTTTTGTCTAACCAGGCCTTAAATATCTCCAAAGATGGAGATTTTTCCACCTCCCTAGGTAGCCCATTCAATACTTCACCATCCTCCTAGTGAGGAAGATTTTCCTAATATCCAACCTTGACCTCCCCGACTGTAATTTGAAACCATTGCTCCTTGTTCTGTCCTCTATTACCATCGAGAACAGCCTAGCTCCCTCCCCTTTGGAGAACCCCTTCAAGTAGTTGAAGGTTGCTATCAAATACCCCCCTCAGTCTTCTCTTCTGTAGACTAAATAAGCCTAGTTTCTTCAGTCTCTCCTCATAAGTCATGTGCCCCAGCCCCCTAATCATTTTCGTTGCCATCCACTGGACTCTTTCTATAATTTGTCCACATCCTTTCTGTAGTGGGGAGCACAAAATTGGACACAGATGCGGCCTGACCAGTGCCAAATAGAGGGGAATTATCACATCCCTCAATCTGCTGGCAATACTCCTACTGATCCATCTATCAGAATCACATTCTCTCACCCACACTGCTATTGTAGGTGTGACTTTCACTAAGTATGTCTTGTGGACCAGAGCTAAACCTGTTAATTGGAGTGTGTACAGTGAATTTTCACAAGTCAATATTGTCATTAGCAGAATGTACGAGCTGCAAGGCTTATAGAATATTAATGGAAATTATCCATCTTAGTTCTAGTTTTTTTTAATGCTTAAGGGGTTTTTTTTTTAAATGGCAATGGTGTAGTAATGCATCTTGCATAAGTATTGCCTTAAATCACCTCAGCATTCCTAGCACCAAGTTAATTCATTCTTAGTAAGGAAATTTGCTTTTTGTTTCTAAAAGACATAAAAGCCCTGAAAGTTTAAAATTAGCATCAGAACCTTAGAAATTTTGTGTCACAAACTTTATGCTCTAAATGCAACGTTTTCTGTGCCAGGCCCGGCTCTTCCTCCCTGTGCACCTCCTACAGTGCCCAAAGGGCAAGAGATGAGGCAAGTTCCTCTGATAGTACCTATTAATGTGTGCAATAGTAGGATGCCTCACCTATAGATGCCTTCTTCTCCAGCATAGGATGAAGGAGGGTGCACTGGGGTGGACTATCCGGGTACATCTCATTTGATCAATTCCATGTCATTGCAGGGGCCTCAGGCATTGGTACCCTCAGTCCCTCCTATCCTCTGAACACATAATAGCTTAGTGTCCTGCGGGGTATAATATGGAGGTCTAATTTCAGTTGTCAGGTTTAGTGTGTAAGTGCTGGTGGCCAATAGTGTGCAGGGGGTTGGACTAGGTGGTGTGGTGGTCCCTTCGGGCCCTAAACACTAACTACAAGAGGTCAGCAGGAAAATGCAGGCACAGAACTCCTAGGGTTCACGAAAGAGCACTCTTCTCTATGGCACACTGAAGTGCAGAGGGCTGGGTGGATAAAAATGCAAAACAAGATTAAAATTGATTTAAATCAAGCTTTCTGTTTGCCACTTTAAATAATAACTAAAACTGGTCATTTAAAATCACTTTAAGACATCCACCCTAGCAGAGGGAGCAAAGACTCTACTTCTGAAGAACTTCAGGGTCTGCTGACAAGACATCGTCTCTTTTCTCACAAGAAAGCAGATATCTAACAACCTCTGCACCAAAGTTTTGACATGTAAAATTTTAGACTACTTTCCACTACCAACCTACTCAGGACCACTCATCACAAATGAAACAGCAATTCTGCATTTATTTAAAAGAAAGCACAAGTAATCCAATAGATTTACTCTGCTGCTATGGTAAGATTATTAATTAATTATTATTCAATATTTGTATTACTACAGTGCATAATTCCTGTTCTTAATCCTAATGTTTTCCAGTTCACATTGCAGCCTACTCATAATATCTATTAAGTTAAAAGAAGAAAATAAAGAAATAGATGGATAAGTAATCAATCAGTTGGTACTTTAGCAAGGCACTTTATTCCAGCATTAAAGCCAGGCAATGGTCTAGCTAGAAGGACATGACAACAGAGTCCTGTGGCACTTTTAAAGACTAACAGATTTATTTATCACATGAGCTTTCGTGGGAGAAAATCCCACTTTGTCAGACGCTTTGAAGATGGGAAAGTTACAGAATGGGAGGAAATTAAATGCAGGGGAGTGTATGACACAGGATCAGGTCAGGCTGTAACAGCAAATCAAAACAGGTGTTAGGATTCAAACACTGGGGAACAGCACATAGAGGAGGGTGAAGTCAAATCACTTGTTGTAATGAGAGAAAAATCCATAGTCCCTGTTTAACCCCAAGACAACTGAGTCAAATTTGCAAATTTGCAAATGTGACTTTGTGACTTTCCTTGCAGTCAGCGTCAGTCTCGCCCCTAGTGTCTAATAAAAAAAGACTTCAGGGTAGTGTCATATAAGAGAGAAGTAACTGGCTAGAATGTTCTTGTTGAATTATGGATACTGAATACAGGCATTTTCCTGCCTCATTACAATGTTTATCAGTAAGTCAAATTTAGAAGGTATTAGTTATAACTTGCAGGTGTCTCAAAATACCCAGGGCTTTTACCACTCCTAGTGGAGAATTAATCAGTTTCCCTCATTTTGGGTAGCTCAGTCACATGGCTTCAAGAAAGGAAAAACATTTTAAAACTGGCTCAAGTGACTGCAGAAATACAAAAATTGCCAGGCTGACTCAGATGTGGATATAGTGACTGATAGTTAATTCTGTGTTATTCTACCCTTGATGAAGAAACCACTAGAACCATGGATTTCTATTCGCTAATTTTCTTTGACAAAGTATCTTTAAAAGATAAGACCTCAATAATGAAGGATAAGAATAATGAAATGTAAGTAGGTTTCTTACTGTTCTTTTTTACCTTATGTGTGGGATTTGTCATGTTTTTCATCTCAGGCATTTGGAAAACTTAAGATCAAAATGTCTTTCTTGGAAAGCACAGAGATTTTTACCACGTGTGTACAGTACACATGCCTTTAGCAGCATGAATGTTTCAGAGACACTGGCTTTCTGCCACTTCAGCACTTAATCCACCATAATAATTTCCTAATTAAATTATACTGTGATTGTGATACATTTCAGAACACTTTTGAAAATATGTCAAAGAACATTCAATATCTGCTCCAAAATAAGAAGTTGCATTTCTCCCCAAGCAAATCAAATTATTTTTTAATTTACGTTTTTGGGATAATTGTTTTAAATGTCTAATTTTGCTCATTTCTCCACATTATTCTGCACATCTTTGCTTCTTCTTTTTGGCAGACCTATTGATGGAACAGTTCACTGCCACTGGAAATTTATTCTTCATAGCCTGTAATACAAGAAACAGACACCTGAAACTGATGGAAACCACTGCCTGAACCCTTCTGCAGTTCAGCTGGTCATTATCCATGGAGCAACTTCAAGGCATTAAAAACAATCCTCCAGGCCAGTGATATAGATCCATTTTTCCAAGCTCCATTTCATTTAGCTGACGGGAATGAAGCAGACATCTCTAATAAAAAAAGACTTCAGGGTAGTGTCATATGAGAGAGAAGTAACTGGCTAGAATGTTTTTGTTGAATTATGGATACTGAATATAGGCATTTTCTTGCCTTATTACAATGTTTATCAGTAAGTCAAATTTAGAAGGCATTAGTTATAACTTGCAGGTGTCTCAAAATACACAGGGCTTGTACCACTACTTTAAGAAGTTAATGTACCTCTGATATTTACATGGCTCCCATCACCACAGTCCCTGAGCATACCACAATCTTTAATGTATTTATACTCACAACAGGTAAATTGCTATAGCCCCAGTTTACTGATGAGGAATTGAGGCACAGAAAGACTACGTGACTTCTCAACGTCAAACAGGAAGTAAGTGGCACAGCAAGAAGCTGAACCCAGCTTTCTGAGTCTCAAACTAGTGGTTTGAATACTGAGCCATTCTTCCTCTCCCAGTATGCTTCAGCTCTACAGGTCTGGTTACTTTGCAAAGTTTTCAGTATTAAAATCAGATCCTGCAAGGTACTGAACTCCCCAAGCTACCCTTGACTTTGCACCTTTTTTTTTTTTGCACACATAAGCAATATTGTACTCCGAGCTCTTTCAGTCTTCTATATTAATTGCCTAATAATCCAATTAGTTGCATTAAACCAAAAAGAGCAAGCCATCTATTATTAAGCAGCATCTGAAAATAGAATTTTGCATTACGCAGGCTCCATAACAACTTTTACTTAATTAAAGAAGAAATAACCAAATAGCAATCAAATATGCTAATTTAGGAAACAAACCAGTCACCTGAAGTTTTCCCAGTTTTTTACTGTCCTGGAGCAATAGAAGTTTCAATTTCCAAAAAAAAAGAGACCTGATTTATCTTGTATATGTGCAGCTAGATTAAAATTTTTTTTAAAAGTATTTCCCCACATTCTTATGCATTGATGTGGTACCAAAACACTATCAAAATTGTGACTGACACCAGATTTTTTTTCCTGTTTTACTATGGCTGTGTCTACCCTCTCTTAAAAATAGCATATAACACAACGATTGAAAATTAGGTGCTGATTACTTTGTCCCTGAAAGCTCAACTGACAAAAACAACATCTTCTGCCTAACATTAAGAAAGGAAAGATGAGGATTTTTTAAAATAAATTCATATTTTTCTGGATTTTAATCAATATTGCATAAGTTCCTACAATGGATAGTAATGGGATTCACTCTCTTCATGACAAATGTATCTAGTTAAATTCAGAGGGTTTCAAGAATATTTAAGAAATGCACCTTAATTTGACTTTCTAAATTATATATACACACAGTAAAGGCCCAATGGTCTTGCAAACATATCCTGTGTGCCAAGTTTGGAAACAATCTTATTATTTGATCTCCCCATGCATAACGGAGAGGAAGCAGCTCTGCTCTTAGGATGAAATTCTCCTATATGGGCAGAGGAACAACATAAGGCCTATACATCACTTATATTTTATTTAAGATCTTAAAACAAGGCCATCGGAGCCACCCTGCCAGCAGCTTTAATGGACATCATTCATTCGATCCTCCAGGACAAGTGACCCGGAGTGGCAGGGCCCTAGTAAGGGACAAGGACTGTAAGTGAAAAAAGAACAATAGCTGATTGAAGCTTAGGAGTTGTATCCTGTGCATTCTACACACCAAAAAAGCCATCATGTTGCTCCATCGTGCTACCTCTACGGAGCAGGAACATAACAGAAAAGCAAACTGATTTACAAGGGCCAACTGACTGCACTTCATAGTTCCAGATCTCCATGTATAGAGGTTTTCAAAGATGATAGAATACGCACAGAAACAGATATTTGATGAGAGCATGTGGAATGACTGGCCTTTTCATCTGGCGTTAGAAACATTTTGCTTCATATCCTTGTCATTTTTAAGCTTCACAGATTAACAAAATACTAATGAAAGTGAAGAACTAAGGCATCAGCTTGGCCCAGGCAGATTGTGAGCAACTGAAAGAGAGAATAGACAGACACTGCCTTCTATCAAGATTGTCATCAAGATTTCTTCAGCTGATTAGGCCTCCCTTAAGAAATGGTGACTAAATATAGATCTGTTGAGAAAATGTTATTTGCTCTTTGAACTGTATTTTCTGAAATCATGCTTACCACAGGTGGAGAGGGTATTATCAAGGTTGCTCAAGACTTCCCATTATAAGACCTTGTCTCTTTTCAGTTGCTTATTATGTTGCCATCCTTTAACCATTTAGGTAGAAATTTTCTATGCTGGTGTCTCTTTCAGGCTGATATTGTTTAAGAAACTTTCAGCCAAAATAGGTCAGCCATTTCTGAGAATGAGGTGAAGGAAAAATACATTATATTTTGACCACGTCCAAAAAGGCCAATGACTTTTTTTATTTTGAAAAGCATATGCACAAGGGAACCTTAATTCTGGCATTTTCTGACCTTTGACTGTTTCACTGTGCACGCTTAACAATGTTCTTCTACTGTCAGTCTTTGTGCATGTATGTGATATACTGTTAGATGTGTGCTTATTTTCTATTAGAACTCATCTGACGCCAGGAGTTTAGGGGAAACTCCTATCCTGTTATCCTTGTAAGTTACCCTTAAAGAGCTAACCAGTGAGTATAATCATTAAGAGGACAGGTTGCAGAATCAGGCCCTAGGTCCTCTGTATTCTATTTTGGGATTTTCTTTTTAATTAATGAACCTATTTTATGCCTGCTTGAGAGCTGCAGGGGGCCAAGAGGTTCCCTGTCTATTGAAGTTTTAAGGTTTCTCTGCTTCCAGAACACACACCACACCAGGCCTCATTCTGCACTGCCACACCCTTTGTACATGGATGTAAAATGACAACAGAAGGGACAAAGCAGGAGACAATCTATCTTCTTTATATTGCAGAACACAAAACAGAAGCTGATTCTGGCAAGAAATAGAATTAGTAAGCAATAGGTGGGTGGATCAATATGCTCATTTTCCTCCACTATTTCCATTTCAAGTATCAGCTTCCCAAAATGTATTTACTTTGTACTATAAATTTTGATTCCAAAACTGCTGCCATGTGTTCAACAAGACAGTCTGCATACACACATTTAAGGGGAAATATTGCACAAAATCCTGCTAAAACCAGGGGCCTTGCATAAAAACCTGTTCCATCTACATTGGTTTCTGGATCTGAAATAAAGTGGTAAGCATTTGGCTCCCTGGATCCAATGATAAAATCAGATTCAAATCACCTTGTTATTTATTTTCAGCCACCAAGTCTACATCAGCCCTCATTCAGCAGTAACAGCATGGTGACAGTGGCTATCACTAAGATTTATATAATGAGCTATTCATCACTGTTACGATAATATCCCCATGACTCATATTCAAAGCCCACTGTGCCATTTCTTTAAAAAAAAAAAAAAAAAAAAAGCCACACCTGAGATATTTCCTGTAAATGCAAAGGCAATAAAATTGTTCCTATTAAGAAAGGAAGCAGCCCTTTCTTTGTAACACAGAGAATATAAGCATCAGTGGAAGCAAAGAAGGAATCAAATTACAGGGACTTTTCACTTTGGGATTTAGATTGGAACTAGTCCTACACAGATGCACAATGAGTGGAACATGATGTATGAAACTTTCCTCCCCTTTGTATCTCTCTCTGGCACTACTCACAAACCCAGTCTGAGAACCAAAAATGCCACACAGTTAATACCATCTAGATTCCCCAAAAGGAGAGGGCAAGGGTAGACCATGACTACAAACCTTTTCAACATCAGCAACTGAGCTGCACCACAGCTGTGGGGTGGGGTGGGGTGAAGGAGATGCATGGCACAGTAAAGTGATACTGAAGGGTACTGTGCCCAAATCAGCACATCTCTCCACACTCTTACCTTATTTAGGATGTATATGCCACCATCTTCTCTTATATCTGCAAACCATAACTATCCGCCTAGCACACTGTGATCCTGAAAGAAATATTGTACACACAGTTGATCTAGCGCAGCAGATTCCCTGCAGAAAACCCCAGAAGTTGAGGATTTTGCTGCATACGGTTCGGCTTGTCACGTTAGCCCTGTCCATCTTCTAAGTTTTATAAACAAACGACATTGTTTCCTAATATTTCATATAAGGCACTGACCCTGACTCTCCATTGCCTTATGCCTCTGCCAAGGAAGTGGAAAGTAGCTATCATATGCTACCAGTCTGATCTGGTAGCGTTCTGCAGGGAGGGAACATACAGACCCACTGACTTTAAAAACAGACAAGGAAAAAAAAAACTTTTCCAATAGGAAATTCAGAATATTACATGGTAAAGAGGAGTAAGAATGTTATAATAAGCAAAGCTGAATGGTTCATCTGTCATGAATTGTCATAACAGTAAAACAGCCTTAAAGGAAACAGACCAGGCTCAAAATAATAAATCTACTTTCTGCCCTTACTAGGATAATAAAGAAAACACCTCCAAATAATACATGACCCACCCATCAAAGATCATTACTTGCCCCAGGTCAGCAGAGTTTTGCAGTGTTGTCAGAAAGCAGGATTTACTGTCATGGTTCTATTTCTAATTGCCATTTTCCTGTGGGTCAGTGACAAAAATGGCAAATAAATATGAGTCAATGGATTGTAGAAATAAACATGTTATAGCTACAAAACCTGTTAAAACCATAAACTGATCTGAAGGCTGTGAAATTATACCCATCCAAATACTGACTGACATAAGAGTACATGCAAAGTTTTCCTTATTGAGTACATGGGCATGAAGCAAATAGATCAACCTCAGCTGCACTCTGCCCTGTCCCCTTACCCTCTTTTCCTCTTTCCTTTTCTCCCCCACAACACTCATTTCCCTTCAGCCTCCTCCCTCCCTTCACTTCTCTTCTCATTTACCTTATCCCCACTAAACCCACCCTTAAAAATAAAATCATAGCACTAACATAACATTGACCACCACCACTGTTTAGTCCAGAAGTTCTCAATCTTTGCAGGGTCACGAAGGTTCCCAGCCACGTGCGATGCATCAAGGCTCTGGTGCGGCTCCCCCCAGCGGCAACACTTTTGGTAGTGGGTAAATTGCAAGTCACTCCACCACACAAAGAAAACTGCCTGCAAAGGCAGTTTCAGCGGTGGGAGACCTGTGAGGCAGCCTCCTCTGCCACGAAAAAGCAGCCACCCCAAGCACTTTCAGCAGCGCCTCTTTGATCAGCACCCTAGCCACCACAGCAGAGATGCCACTGCTTTGGAGAGCGGCGGCACCTTTTAAAGGGCCAGCAGCTTACCGCCACAGCTCTCCAGCAGTGGAGTGTGGCAGGCTTTCGGCACACACTCACCGCTGTGCCACAACACAAAAGTAGTGATTGAGAACCACTGGTCTACTCTACATATTTTCTACCATTTCCCCTGCTCTGTGACTGTCTTTAGACTATAAGCTCTTCAGGATAGGGCCTGTTTACTATTTGTGTTTGTATAGCATCTAGCACAGGAGTCGGCAACCTTTGCCAGCCCCACCCACACACACCCTCAGCAGGTGCCGGGGTGGGGCCAGAAGGGGGCAGAGCCAGGGACTCCTTCTCCCTGCTGGCACCACTCCCATGTGCAGGGCTCCTGTCCCCTGCTGGCCGCGCTCTCCAGCGGGAGGGTGGGGCCAGCAAGGGGACAGGAGCCCTGTGTGCCACAGCTTCTCTTCCATGCAGGCCCTGCTCCCGAGCGGTGGGTTGGGGCCAGCAGGGGACAGGAGCCACAAGTATTTTTACAACCCTGAAGGGCCACCAGTCTCCACCAGCAGCTCCATTCCCCCTACTGCAGTCAGATGGAAGATGTTGACAAGGAGTCTGCTTCTCTCCTCACTGATCTCCAGTACCCCTGGCAGCAGCAGGGAAACCGCACGTCCTGTAGCCCAGTGCGCTCCACCTGGATCCTTAGGCAGTGGCTGCCTTGTGCAGCCAGTGGGAGGGGAGTGGCAGGCCACTTTTGAGCCCCAGGCCACAGATTGGAAACCACTGATCTAACCAGAGAAGACAAAGGGCTGGGAGGAAGGAAAACAGAGCAACCAATTAATCCGATTCAGCAGTCATGGGCAGGACCAAGACTTTCCTTCGACTTAATGCTGCTTAGATCGACCCCCTAAAGCACGCATCTCTCCGGCACATCAGTTATGCTGAACTAAATCATGTTGGAATGTGACTTAATAAAACCACCCCTGCAAGTGGCATAGTGCTGAAGTCGAATTTCAGAGGTGGAATTACCATCAGTTTAGGCAGAGCACAATGTAAGGCAATGCCATTGGCCTCTGAGAGCTATCCCACAGCCTCTGTTTTAACTGCTCTGGACACTCGTTCTGCTGCACCATGGCCATGTAAATAGGACGTAGCTTCTCTCCACAAAGCTTGGGAAATTTGGAATTCCCATTTCCTGTTTGGTCAGCATGGAAAGAGCTTGGCAGCTGAACAACTCATAGCAACTGCAGGCCCCAAATGCACCTCAGCATGGAGTCGACCCAAGGTCTTAGATCTCATCAGCCTGGGGGGCAAGAGGTCTGTTCTTGCTCAGCTGCGGGCCAGCAAAAGAAATCAAGGTATCTACAAAAAGGTATTGCATAGTACGGTTGAGAAGGGCCATAGGAGAGATGAGCAGCAGTGTTGCATTAAAATCAAAGAGCTGAGGCAGGCATATCAGTGAACCAAAGAGGTAAGCAGGCCTTCTGGTGCCTTGCCGAAGACATGCCACTTTTACAAGAAGCTGCACAGGATTCTCAGCAGCGATCCCACCACTGTGCCACACCGCAGCATCGATACCTCTGAGGAATCCATGATCAGTGAGGACGACTCCATGAATGAGAAGGAGAATAGGGGGCAAAAGAGCAGGGTATGCATTCTCCCAGATGGCCAGGACCTGTTATCACCCCAGAGCAGTCCAGTCAGTCACAGGATAGCATCAGTGACCGAAATGCCAGGGAACACACATCTGGTGAGCGTGTTTCTCAAATCCCATTGCTTACCACATCTGGAACGGCAGTCCTACCCCTGCAGTACGTGCAGATTGGAACACGATTTTGGCCTCGCTTTTTGTATAGTCTAGAGAGTCCTTGTAACAACGTATCATTTTTAGACTATATGGACTATCTAACAATGAGAACTGTGTGCTTTGCTTGCCTTACAGTCAACTCTTCGACTTACGGCCACCCAACTCCTACAGAGCACTTCTCCCAGATTAGGAATAGGGGAAAACAAAACAAAACAAAAACCAGGGATGACACGTTCAAGCTGATGAATACTTCTATGGCAGCTGATAGAACTCAGAACCTCTGCAGCCCCTCCAGAATGCTCAGCATCCGTGTTCCCAATGCCACTCCCACATGCTCCCAGGCAGAGGTTGAGCAGTATGCAGTACATGCTTCACTCCATGCTAATGGAGGCGAGCAGAAGGAGGTGACAGAACTGCATCAAAACCGGTCACAAATAAAACTGAACTGGTTTATTAAATAAATCTGTCTTTATTCATTCATAGCCTGGGCACTAACAGCATGGAAAAAAGGGAAGGGGAGGATGGTGCGTGAGTAGGGGATGGTAATTAAGCACACAATGCTGAGAGGTACATACATTACTGCTGCTCATTGCAAAAAAGGGTTTTCAATGCTTCCCTGATATGCAGCGCTCCACAGTTTGCTCAGACCATAATACTGGCACCTGGCTGCTCAAAATTTGTGGCCAGACTATCAGCCTCTGCAAATTTTCACCATGTGTTTCACACAAATTATGGAGCACCAGCAAGCACACATAACTGTTGATGTTTTTTCACTGAGGTCAAGTCTAGCGAGGAGACTTTGCCAGCTTCCTTTTAAATGCCCAAATGCCCATTCCCGCCCCCTCCCTCCCCATTCTGCACTTTGAGCCTATTATTCAATGTAGGGCTTCATAAGCCAGGGAGCAAGGGGTAGGCAGGATCCCCCAGGATCACTACTCATATTCCACATCCCCAATATTTATTTTTGATCAGGAAAGAAAGCGCCGACATGCATCATGCACCTTTCCAGATCACCCCACGCTGATCTAAGTGAAACATCTTCATCCCCATGTCCCCTCCCTCCCCATTTTGGGAACCCCAGTGCAGCAAACCCATCCTCTATGTTCTGCACATTTCCCAAAGTCACCACCCTTCATAGCAGAAGTCAATTAATGGTCCTGCACACTTGCATCACAACAGCTCCCACGATGGATTTCCCCACTTCAGACTGTTCCAATCAGCTGGCAATCAATTTGGAGTTGCTAGCTTGCAGAGAGTGATGGCCGCTCACTTCTACACTGTCAGAGAAGGTGTCTCATGCTTCAGGGCCAGGGTCAGTTCTGTGCGAAGTTCAAGGAAAATGGCCTTCTGCATACAAAAATTCTGTAGCCACCGCTCATCATCCCTCATAGTCATCACCATATAGTCCCACAAGTCTGTGCTTGTTTCCTGAGCCCAGAACTGATGCTTCACAGACTGAAGATATGTGACAGCCTGCAACAAGCAGGAATTGTCTTGCTCTGTGCCTTGTAGCAGGATGGTCTCAGTAACATTGCAATTTTCCATGCAGCAGCTCCTGTTTCTCTATTGAAAATACTGCAGAATAGGGCATGAGATATCTGTAATGTTCACAATAATCGTGCAGAGCTGAGTGGGCTCTGTGCCTATCTGGCTCTACCATGCGCTTGGCAGAGGAAAAAAAGAGACATTTGTTTGTGACAAGAAAGGACGAGGAGGAAGCGCAACACATCACAGGAGGACAACCACCTTCCCACAAGCCTCTGCATCTAGCTGCACTGTGGGATAAATACCCATGGTGTACTACTTTGAATATTGACCCAACAGCGAGTAATGGAGACACATGAAAGAGCACGACGCAAGGAGCGTGGTGTGATAGTTCTCTTGCAACTTCCATAATCCAGAGGGTGAAAGTTGATTTAAAATAGATCAACTTCCCTCCACAGTGTAGACATGGCCCAAGCATGGAAAAGCCACACCTTTTTATGATCAGGGGCCTTCATTTTATTGACTTTTCCTTTTTATCATGTTACAGATAGAGCTGGAGAAGGATAAAGAAAGCGACCACATTATCATCACAAGAATATGACACAGTGTTCCCCTCTATCAGGCAGGAGATAAGGAAGTGAATTTGTTTCCAGCAGATAATGCAGGAACCTAGCCTAAGAACTATTAAAATTAATTAGCTGTTCAATAATTAAAGAGTTTCATAGGCTAAGCTTTGTAACATGCCAGCCATTCATAAAAACTTTAATTCTCCTCTGAACTTGTGAAAGTTGCTTTCATCATGTGTCTATATACTCTCTTCCTTTTGTAGGACTATTCATCTGTTTTGTAATCCTGGCATTAATTTGTAAACAGAACACTAAAGCATTTATTATGCGACTGAAAAAACCCAAATACATCATCAGTTACACATGGACATCTCAAACCTATGAATGGGGGAAAGCAGGTCAAATTCTAAGTCCACCAAGCCTTGCCAATACTCTTAAATATTCAGACACGTGACAAAACATACAATATTTAGGATTTGTTCATGAAAGAGGAGCAGCCCCATGCTTGGTCATTGAATTAAATGGAACTACAGTCAAACCTCAGAGTTACAAACACTAGAGTTACAAATTGACCAGTCAATCAAATACCTCATTTGGAACCAGAAGTATTCAATCAGGTAGCTGCAGGAGGGTAGGGGAGAAAGCAAATACCTCAAGTTTCTATAATAATTCTTAAGATCAGAAGTGAGATTTCTGGGTCTTAATGCTCATTTACATTTTCCTCCACAAATACCCAGAAATCTCACTTATAATCCTACAAAACTATTAGAGAGACCTAGGGTAAAATCCAGGCCCCAATAACTTTAATGGAAATTTCCTTATTGGATAACAATAGGGCCAGGAATTCGCCTTTAGACTATACTAGATAAAATTTCTATTCTCTGTTAAATAGTTTGTTTACGTGCACTATCAGAGACTAAACTAAACAAATGCAGCTGCTGATAATTAGTTCTAGGAACAGTTGATTTTAAAATGTATGTTTGTTTGCATATTTTCTCCAGATTTTCTTTCACCCCTCCCTCATTCAGCATACTGCTCAGTCAATCATCCACTCAAGTACAGTGCAGCCTTATTAACTATACACTTTACATTTTTAGTAACTTAACGCTACCAAAAAAATGCACTGCAAGTGCACAGATAAATTATTTTTAATGAGTTCATTCATTCAAACAAAAACCAATTCTCAATAGAACAATCCAAGACACTTCTCCCTTCCGTGAGAACTAGTTCCTTGCCAAATTTCAGTTTTCTACCTTTATCTATTTTGGCACTATATGCGTTGAGAGATTTTTATTTTGGTTTGTTTGTTTTTTTATTTGCTTGGCTGGTTTTGATTTTTGTCTTGTTTTTCTTTCTTGGTGGGGGAGAGGAAGGGCATAAACACACAACATTCATAAATATATATTTATTTTTTAAATAGTTAAGCATTCCTGTCCCATCCTACTTGTGACAGGAATATTTAATTATATTTTAAAAGATTGTCAACAGAGTCTTGTGGCACTTTTAAAGACTAACAGATTTACACACACACACACACACACACACACACACACACACACTCTCCTTACTCTATATATACTATATACTTACTCTCCTCATATTCAGATAGTAACTTTTTTTGTTCAAGTCAAGTGCAAAAGATGAGCATTTCAGAAAGTGATATATAAATTAGATCAGGATTACAATAGAAATATTTACACACCCCATCTAAAATGATAATTACTATTATAATGAGAATGAAAGCATTGGTGCCATCTCTGCTACTGTGATGTTTGAAGGAAAATGCATAAAACACATGAGGTTTAATTTGACTTTTTGTTCATATGCACACAGACTTCATTTTTACGATGAATCTAGACAGACATAGTGGGTGGGTACTGCATAAAAATTCAGCAACACACTGTGGTACACTAAGTTCATACTGTGTGTTTATTGCTGGCTGCATAAGTTAAAAACTGAGTTCTCTGCTACAGTGGGAATAGTAAACTATGTGAAAGGTTTTATAGATGCAACTGTCGCACCCTCATGACCACAGAGGAAGTCTGCTCTGCAGGCAGCTCCAGCCAAGAAAAGGCATGTGCAGGAACGCAGCAGGGAACTCCCTTTCACCCCAAGGGCATCTCTTACAAACCCCAGAGCAAACTCTCTCACACGCAAATATAGGAAAGGGAAATATTTATTCCCAGAGAGAAAAGTGGAGAAAAAATGAGGAGGAGGGATGAAAGAGACATGGGAGAGTGGTAAAACAGGGTTACACTCAGTATAAGGTTGACAGGCCAGGGTTACTACAGTATAAAAGGGCAGACACCAAGCATTGCATCTGCACTCAGTGTTCAGGAATCCTGGCCAGAGTCTGACTGTGACTCTTGGGTACTCATAGTTGTCTTCCGCGCCAGTACACTTTCCTGAACAAAACCCTCTGGTGCCCCCTGCAAACTCACACAGAGCAACAACCTCCCTGCTTAGCTAGGTACAGCCTCCCTTATTATTCCCAATGCAAGGTCACAATCTCCAGTACTCGTGGCTACATATACCTTTGAGCCACAGTGATACTGGGTCCAGCTCCAGTTTGCTCCTCCTGTCCTTGGACACCCCAGTCAGTCAACCTGTCCCTAAAAGGCTTCAGGTTGGCTCTCAGCTGCTTCTCTACATGAGGGCCTGCTGACTGTAGAGCTTTGATCTGGATGGACAACCCCATCATTCTTCCTCTTAACATGCCCTTGCAACAATCAGCTCTCCCTCTCCTTCAGGAGAAGGTTTGAAAGGGGACATGCTCTCTAAATCCAGGGTGGTTACATAAAGATATGAATTCTATCCAAGATGGAGAATTTGTACATTTTGACAGAAGATGCAACTACTGGATGTAGCAGTGTTGTGGCACTACTATGATACATAAAGGGTTAACTGGGCCTGAGAGGGAACAGCACCCAATCAGGAGGGAGGACTGCTGGGCCAATCAGGGGCCAGGAGCCCAGTATAGGAGGGAGCTGCAGGGGCAGCTCAGTCAGTTTGGCCTGGGCAGCTCAAGGAGAAGGTTCTCTCACTGACTGACTGACTGACTGACTGGCTGGCTGGGGGAGCCAGCACCTTGGAGAGGTCATAATGTGGCCACTGTGAGCTGACCAGCACCAAGGGAACCTGAAGGCAGCCAGAAGGGGCAGAGGTTTGGAGCAGCGGTCCAAAGGCAAGGAGGCCAGAGGGACAGTGGCTGGGACTCTGGACAAGAGCCAGAGATGGAAGGCTGATGCTCGAGCAGCAGTCCAGAGGCAAGGGTGCCAGAGGGACAGTGGTTGGACTCCAGAGCAGTGAGGTCTGCAGGTGACTGGGGCTGGAGGGAGAGACTGGAGGGAGGTGGACGATGCAGAGGTCACTGCACAGAGTGTCCCTGGGCCAGCACATGAGAAGAGGGCAGGCCCAGGCCCCTCCCAACTCCCCACACTGCCAAGGGTGGTAAAGCACTTGTGGCCATTAATGTTTAACTAGTGGCCACAAACCCAAGAATGGGACTATACCCTGGAAGGAGCAGACCAAGGGACTTGGCTGGAGGGCTAAAGTCTTAATACGAGACTTGGGAGCAAAGTCGATGTAAGAGAGGCGGAGCAGACTACCAGCAGGACTACTTACGACTAATTCCCTGAAACACCACCAGGAGGTGCCCTACAGGTGTATCCATGCTCCAGACATCCTACACTGGACTTGTATTTCCATGAACTACCTTCACATACAAACTATAGTCTCAAAGTCAAACTGTGAAAATATTTTATTTAACCTTTTTCATCTTGCCCATTGGGGGAAAATGATTTTCCTTATGCTATTGAACGTCCTCAGTAGCAGAATGCCACCATGGTCGCTCCAGTGATGTCAGTGAATGCTGCAGGGCCGCAAAGTAATGATTTTAGTTGCACTTGAATATTTACAGAAAATCATCACACAGTTTTATGCTTTGATACATCAGTAATCCCCCACCCTCATCATTAATTATTATTATTATTATTATTATTATTTTGGGAAAATTCCATTAGGAATTCACAATCTTGAGTGCAGAGAAAGCATAAGAAAAAGTTAACCTTTCAAAATTACACCATCATGGATGACAGCTACATTCCAAGTTGGCCCTACACAGAGCTATTTTGCCTATAAGCTGTCATTGTAGCAACCTAGCTAGGTGTTTGTTAATCAACTCAACTAGCAAAAGTCCCTTAAAAATTGATTTAAAGGTTTTATTTCCTGCCTATGCTTAATTTTTTGTTAAGGTGTCCTAGACTAACATTATTCCTATACTGCTCTAACCAGTCTCCCACAGCTAAGAGAAAGTAAAGAAAATAATCAACTTCAAACATAACCACTTTTTCCAGAACAACTACTTTAAGTTCTACCTCCTCAGTTGCAATATGAATGCATATTATTATACAGGTCTGATTCAAACCCCATGGAAATCAGCTGGAATCTATACACCGATGCTAGTGAGCACTGGATCAGGCCCAAAGTCAGGAGATGGATATTACACCAGTGTTGTTCTGTGGCCTGTAGAAGCTCAAGCAGGAAACGCTAAACACAAATGCACTTGGCCTCTTCCCCTCTAAGGACTATTGAAAGCAAAATGCCTAGAAATCTGAACTTGCTCAAAAGCACAGATGTCTTAAGGTTAGCTTAATATTTGCACTTGTATCTAATGTTAAATGCCTATAAATCATCCATAAACCACTCCAGGAAAAAGAAGGTGGTTGAGACCTGAATTTCCAGCATAAACTCAAAACAGAAGAAATCATTTTTTTTTTTTTAAAAAAAATCAGGCTCTCTTTACACAACCTCAAGAACCAAGATAGGACATAATCCCAGTTTTTAATTCCTCCTGCACGTCCTCTTCCTGACACAGTTCTATTTACAACAACTTTTTAGTAGAACTTCTTTAGCTTTTTTCCTGCTTATAGGTTTCTAAGAATTCCATTCATGCTGTCATTTTCCCTCCTAAAAACTTCCAAGTTAGAAGTACTCATTCTGGCCTGTTGAAGGTGGGTTCTGGAGAAAAGAAAATGAAACAGTGATGGAAATTAGAAATATAAAATCCTCTGTTACGTCACCTAATTCATTCCCCGTGTGCCTTTGGGGTTAGTTCCTTTACTAGAACTTTATTTAGTTTCCCAAACAATGGGGTTTTCACCCCTTCCCTTAGGAGATTATTTCACAATGCAATAGATCTAAATGTCAGGAAGTTTCTTCTGGTGGCCAACCTACATTTTTAAGCTCTTAGATTTATCCCAGAATTGTGTTCTGTAATTAGAATACATTGATGTGAGTTGGAAAACGCCCAACAGCTCATTATCAAAACTACACTACAAATATTAAGGGCTTGATCTTGCAATGAGCACTGCACAGGGTGATAAAAACTGTTCTCAATAATAAATGAATTTAAAGAAACCTTCAGGAGTCTAAAATGGCCACAGAAATAACATTTGTTTGATCCCAGAGCTTAATCATGATTATCTGACATGATATTTCACATGGTTATCAATGTTGCCAACTTTTTCAGGATATCTGGTGTTCTTATTAATGCTCCAGATCCTGAGGTCAAGTAATTATATGAGAATTCCAGTTTTTACTTAAAACATTACATTTCTAGCCCTTGTGGATGTAGAGTAAACCATGAAAACCTGATTAGAGCATAAAGGTCCAAAACCAGAGGGCAAACAAATGAACCCCACATTTATTGTTTGAAATCTCATTGTTATTAAGCCAGATTCACAACTGAGTTCTGCCTTCCAGCAATCACTGAGGTCTCCTACATCTGATGTAAAGAAGCAGAAGCCTTTGTCTCAAACCAGGAAATGAAGGCAAAGTCTAGAGGGCAAGGGGGCAAAAAAAATCTAAGAATCAAACCTTTCATTTGCAGTGACTTATAAAACCCAAGTTGGGAATTTAAAAATAGAGATAGTTTTACATTTTGAAATATGATTCTAGTGGTTTAAAAAAACATGGTGCTGGATTCCCAGATGGCGTACATCAGCTGACTTATCTGCCTCACAAAGCTCTGAACAGGGCTAACCTCTACTGCAGGCTCCCATCTGCAGAAGGAGGCATGGCAGGGATGCCCATTCAGCAGGGCACAAAGCCTACCAACCAAGCCGAGTCTGAAGACCAGTGGCACAATCATAGGTGGGAGCAGAAGAGGAGGAGACTTTTCCCTCAGGTTTTTAAGCATTTTGTTGATGACGGCTGCCTATCTGCCCACATCCTCCCATTTCCACAATGCGCCCATAGTTTTTCTCCTCTCCAGACCACCAGCAGAAGAGGCGTACTATATTTGTAACAAACTACCACAAGATTAGACTCACTGGCTTACTGCAGTGTGCTGTCAATCACACTTGTGCAGCCCCAAGTTGTATGGGAATAAGTGAGGGCAGAATTCAGCTCAGTGAATCTAGTTTTGTGGTGATTCACATTCCCAATGCAGTGGGGATTGTGGGTGTATCAAGGACAAAAAATGGCCCCACATATACAGCAGTCATGTCCTTAAAAATCCATTACCATGATTAGACTGTCTAATCCAAGAGCAAAGCATTCCATTTTTTGAAGCATTCTAGTACACATCATGTCATTGTGCAGCAGGATATACTAAGCTTCTGTTTACATTACACAAATTGTTTGGCTGGGAACAAAATACAGTGCAAAATATGTTCCCAAGGGTTATTTTTGTTCTGTATTTACAGATTAGCACAATTCAGTTTCAATGACAATACTGTTCCCCTTCTATTCCTGCTGCTCAAAAAATGACAAACTCTAGATCTACAGTACCTGCATTTCTCAGAGATCTCACTGAAGGGAGTGGGGAGATTGAGCGAGGTTAGACATGCTTCTTTTTATTAGCAGGTGGCTTTCAAATAAAGTCTATGTAAGGGCAAATTTAACATAGATTTGGGCTTTAATAGTATTTCATATAACAACGGTACATAAACTTCAATCTAAAATCTACCTCCAAGCGTAGCTGTTGTTCTTACTACAGTTGCACTAAGAGATCCCTATCATGCAAGGCACAATACAAACACAGAGTAAGACAGACTCTGCTCTGAAGAGCTTACTGTCTAGACAGACAAGAGAGCCAAATTTAGGAAGGGAGCAGAGGCTCAGAGAAGTGACATAACTTCCCCAAGTAACACAGTAGGTCAGTGATGGAGCAGGACCAGTTATTCACATCTCGAGTCCTAGCCCAGTGATCTATCCCTTGGAACACAGCACTTCTTAAAGTAACTCTTCCTAAGGTTTCCTTTAGGATGTCCCTGTTTCTACACCTAGTTCCCACTGACAAGTGCCATGCTCACCTCTCACATCCTAGAGGAAGCCACACCTGCCACAGTGAGTCAGCAAAATTTACTCAGGCCCAGTCTATATTCTAATAGCCTAGATGTAGTTTATGCTAGCAAGAGAGTGTTTTTGCTAACACAGCTTATACCAGAGTTCCCCAGTATAGCTGTGTCTGCACTCAAGCTTCTGCTAGTATAGATATGACATGAAAACAAGCAAGCAAACAAAAAATGACCACACATCTAACCATTACTATACTCACAAGTGTATAGCACAGACCTGGCCTCAGTAGCTTTCTGCGGTAGCTTTTTTCAGGGCTGCAGCCATAACATCCATAAATGGAGCTGTAAATCCTGCCATCTTGTCCCACTCTGACTCTACCTTTTTAGAAAATATTTATTTTTTGGGATAGGAGATTAAAAATTTCAAACACAGGAACATTAAGAATTAGGAAATCTAGTGGTCTCTTTTGCAGAGTTATCACCACCTTCTTTTAGTAAATTATCCAACAATGGAATTTCAGTATTCATCTTGTACTTGTATATTGCTAGGAAAAATAATCCTTTATACCCCAATCCATGATTTAGCTTGATGGAAATATGTAATAGCATTTTCAAAGCACTCTCAAGATGCCGTATGATGTCAACTGACTGTCTTTTTTTATTAATAGACCAGATACAAGCTTTTCTTAACCCAGTGTGCTTTAATACAAACACTATCGAAGTCTGAATGCCTCAAGGATTGCATTGTTTATGTCAGACTTGCAAAGTTTCTCCACGGTCTGCAAATGCTGGAACTGTACTGACAAGATGAAAAAGGAGAGAAAACATTAAAACTTCCCCTCAGCTTTAAGGACTGACTGTTCCACCAGCTCTTACAGCAAGAAGTAGCCATTGGGATTATTCAAAAGGCAAGGTCCAACTCACCATGAGCAATGATGGCACACTGAGGTCCTCAATGAATAAATGAACTAGAAAAATGATTCCTCCATTGTTTATTTGATCAATATTTATAAGATAAGGATTCATGAGAATTAAATCAAAAGAATTTCTTTTTACCAATTTGGATAAGTAAGTTGAAACAATATGATAAACACCAGAGGTCAAATTCATTTTTTAGTATAAGCCACTAGGCGACAATCGAATGCGGGTTGAATTCAGCCCACTGTCTTCAACTGGATAGAGCAGATACCAGTGAGCAAGCTCAAGTGATGGTTCTGGTTCAAACCCCTGAGACTCCATCAGTTTAAACCATCATTCTAGTCAAGGAAATGCTGCACCAATGCACAGATGAGTCAGAATGGAAGTGGACCATTTTAGGGACTTTGACCTGATGGCACAAAAGTCTTAAGTCCCTCTTTTAGGCGCCTGGGTCCCAGGGTTTTAATCACTACAAAAGCACAGAACTGCCACTGAATCCTGCAGGCACCTAAACTTGCTCCATACCCAACATTTCAGAGTAAACGTCCCTTCAGTGCCTAAGTTTCTGCCTCTCGCATGCCTCCCTCTAGACATCTGGGTGCCTCTCTCTTGACTAAGCATTAAAGAAATTCACAAACCAGGGAAAGACAAGCATTTGGCTACAAACCATCTCTTGGAACTGAGCACTTACCCATTAGCAAGAAGCAGGGGGGCAAAGAGTAGGACTTCCCTCATAACTTTTAGCCCAGTGATTAAGGTATTCTCTCTTTGGGGGGGAGGAGAGAGGAAGACACCTGAGTCCAACCCCACTCCATTTGGGGAGGGTGAGAAGGGATTTGAACAGGGATCAGCTACCTCTCAGGAGGGTGCAGTTACAATTGGGCTATGGGATACTGTAATGTGGAGCTCCCTTGGTCTTTCCTGTCAAATCTGTTGCACTCTGGATGCACAAGAAAAAGTCATCGGAGCAGAAGGACTTGGTCCTGGGACACCCACCTTGTAAGTTAAGTCCTAACCTCCAGGCTATAGAATAAGTCCCATGTCTGCATGCTCTCTTTCTCTTTAAGAATCATTTGGGCTAGAGAGAGAGAGTTTACAGATATACGTAGCCCCAGCAGCTGCCTTAGTGCACTCTGCACCCCTGGTTGTTTTGTTAGAACTCATCTAAGGGAGCGAATTCAGTGGTACTTGCTGATCAGGCCTTTGGCTAGCTTAGAGGCTCTCTACCTAGCACACGGGCTTTTGTGAATCACTTTCTAAAGTTTTCTGTTTCTCCCCTTTCACTGCATTGTCGTCACAAAGGTCTGAATGCACAGACTTCTGCTCAAGTAGAGAATTTTGTAACTTCCTAAGCGGGGAAGAAAGCTTTGAAGATTTCATTAAAATCAGAAGAATGGCAATACATATTCAGTTACACAAGAAATTCAGCAATGGCTTGGAATTGAACTGCAATAAAAATTCTAGACAGAATATACCATCATAAATTGGATAAGGAGCAAAGCATTTTAGAATATATTCTATAGACATATACATGCTCCAAAATAGCATATTTTTAGATGATCAAGGTAATTGGGAGGATAACTAGTAAGTCAAGTATTACATTTCTAACCAGAAGAATTAACACTTGCACAGATAATGCTCAGAAACAGGATGAGAAAAACCAAAAAATACTGGTTAGACATTTAGTTTTAGTTGAGAAATACCTCATAAGGGCATCTTCTTACACAAAGTGGTTACCATGAGTGCAGTACATGTTGGAAATGGAAAAAATACCAAAGGATCCTAAGAAATTTATGTCAATTTTGTCCTGTTTCTTTAATTGTTTTAGTGACCATCCCAAACCAATTAATGATCAAAAACTGTAAACAGACTTAGATGTTGCTTCTTAATCTTAAATAACATGTTGCTCTGCAGCTAAATAGAGTAATAGGAAAAGGAAAGTATATTTAAATCATTTTAATAAATTGATATTAGCTGTCACTTGGAAATTAAACACTGGTATCGAATTTTAACAGCTTATATATTGTAAAGCTACATTACCTTGATTTATTAAAAAAATAGAAAGTCCATTATGAGTAGGGTTACCGGACGTCAGGCAAAAGGAGGACATGTCCTCCGTCCGGCAGTTAATATGCTCCCTAAGAATATTTCTGTTGCTCAACTTGTTCTCCATTTTTTTCATGCTGCCATGCATTCATTAATCATTACCCATTATCCATGACATAATATGGTAATGACAGTTATATTAATACTACATTTTCTCCATGTCCTCCTTTCCATGCTTTGGTATCTGGTAACCCTAATTATGGGGGGAAAATATTACTATTGATTGTATGTCACTACTGTAGCTTATTCTATTGTTCTTTTTTGCTAATACAGTTATTTATGTACTTTGAATCCTCAAAAAACAATAGATTTTAGATGTAATCCTATGTAGCGAGAAAATAACCTGAGGAAATGAAGGCCAAGAGCAGAGTTCTCATTTATTATTGTGTTACAATAACCCCAAATGATGGCCAAATGAGCTGGGCTTGTCTGTCTGTCTGTCTCTATCCATCCATCCATCCAAGCAGGAGACTGGTTTTCTCAATTACTTCCAAGCTTTATGACAATCTCTTTTATAAAGAATGCATGTGAACCACTGCCATCTCTAAGCTGTGCATGTGGGGTCAGCCATATACCCCCAACAGTGCAACAAAAAGTCCCTACAAGTTTCCTTCACAAAGGGTGCATGGGCTTACAGGGAGGAATGGAGGACTAGAGAATTTATTCATTCATTTTCCATTTGAAGAAAATGGCTGTGCTTGCTGGAAATGTTCACGTTTTCAGCTTGACCACCACTGCCAGAAGGACGTGCACATATTCTACTGAATTCAGGTTATTTTCAGTAGTTATCTTAATCATCAAACACTCAGAATAGATGGTTATGAAAGAACCTCCAAAGTCTGGAATCCAGAGAAGCATCCTGAAATTCAGATACCCAGCTAAGCTAATGAGTCTTCCATGACCCCCCACAATCCTCTAACCCAACATAAATCTGCCTCAACAAGCTCTCCACTTCTTGTAACTGCCCAGTGTCTTTCTCCGAGTTGTTCAGTAAGTCTGTTCGCACCTAATCTGCACAGAACTTTCAGGGAGGACAGAAGGCCCATTCCTTTCCCCCAAGGAAGCAATCCTTCCTTTTTTCTTTCCTTAGATGCTCCCCCCCTCCAATTTCTCTGAATGGGTCTCCTCACCTCCTTAAATTCTTATTTCTCCTCCCACCACCATCTTCACTGACCTCTGCTTGCAAATTTGCAATTCTCTGTACCGCAAGGTCCTGAGAGTCATAGTAAGAAAATTTTGAGAAGGGACAAAAAGCCCCCACCACTTCACCAATATCTGGGTAATAATAGTAGGGGTGGGATTAGAGATCACTCCGTGATGGAAAGCTGCCTAATCCCTGCCTCAAGCTTCCTTTTATTAGCTAGAGCTAGCCATAGGACAATAGTTCTATTTCAGGACAGCTTTTGATGTTTTGTAGTTCACTTTCATTCTGGAAACAAAAATTTCAGAAAATAGAATTGTCTCAAGAAAAATCTGATTTCCTCTCTCCCGCTTTCTCTCTCTCAATCAGAGAAATCTAGTTTCATAATTCTCTCTCTCTCTCAAGCAATCAGAGCTTCCTGGATATCAATAATATTCCAATAAAACCTTTGTCAAGATCAATATGCCACTACAAAAGTTCTCAATTTTGACGAAAACACTTATTTTGACAAATATTCATTTAGTTCAAAGTGTTCTCTCTCCTCTCAGCCTCTGTGAACTTAAGCAATGGGACATAGTTTTTAAACTCTCAGCACCCATGTCCAAGAGTTCCCCAGCATGTTGACCAGAGCAGTCAAAACACAGAAGAGATTTAAAAAACCCATGATATTTTCAGGCCACATTGGAACCAATGGTAGATTTGGGGGGAAGGTTATACATACTCAAATAGCTTAAAAAGTGACATTATATGCTTGTCAAATACCCAATAGGTCAGAAAAACAAAACAAAAATCAAAAGACCCATTTGATTTGACACTCTGAAGTGAATGCTTCTGAAAAGCAAGTAAATGAAGATTCTAGCAGAGGACTTAAAAGATTCTCTTTATAACACAGCTGCATAATCCTACTGCACAATAAAAATTCCAGAGTGGAGGAAAAGGGGTCCAAAAACCAGTGAGAATATAAAAATTCCAACAGAGTTGACGGAATCAAAAGATGAAATCATTTTGGCTCTGCCAAAGAAAAGGTTATTTCTAGTAATTGACTTCACTGAAGCTGTACAAAACAACTGAGAAATCATTCCACTGAAAAAAGGAATCGGCTGAGAACAAGGAAAATTCCAAATATTCCAAGTTTTAGTACAGGTTCCAAAGAAATATGGCTGCTGTCACTGAATACTGATCAGAAGCACCAAGCCTTCCCTTTCTTGTATTAATCAAGTTGGAAGGAAAAAATCTTCCAAAACAAAAGTATCACTCAAAGACACACCAACATCCAAACATGCTTCATTTTGAAACCACTTGTTCCTATTGCAGTGGTTATAATTTGTCACACTTAACAGCCAGTATGTAAACATTCCAGTAACTTCAATAAATGGAAATTCAGCCACAGGGCTTTGAAGTCAGGATTTTCATGCCACACTGTAAAGCACAAGCTATACAGAACGTAGCTCCAGATACTGAGCTAGACGGGAGGAGAGGTGGAGGAGGAGGAGGAGGAAAAAAAAAAAAAACCAAAACAAGACAGTTCCAGCCCAGAATCTCACCCAAAGAGAGAAAGATAGACAGAATCTGACATCCTTGACTGGGGGGGGTGCAGAACCACTAGAAAAAAAGATTGATTATTCTGATTAAATTTATGGGTGCCAGAGCCTTCTCCTCTGAAGATTCTGCCACCTCTGTCTTATAGATCCCTTTTTCTCTAACTGAAGAAATCTCTTCTGCTTTGCCGGTACCTGTTATTTTGTCACTCCCTCTATTTTTTTTCCTGTTTGAGCTCTGCAGCTATGCCATCTTTATGATCTTTTGCAAAACAGTTTGTACAAAAAACATTAATGCTATTCTGTATTGCATAGTGGCCCTTTAAATTCTTCAGTTAGGATTTTCAGAAGCACTCAGTCTTGGTCTAACTTTGTTCCATATTTCACCACTGACTTTCAAAGAGAACAGTTAGGTCAGTGATGAGCACTTCTAAAAATCCAATACTTTGTACATATTTTCAAAAGAAACAACAGAGTGTCAAAGACACTGTGGGAACTGAGTCTGGATTTCCTTTTATGGATTTAAACCTTAACACTGCATTAACAACTTGTTTGCATTTGATTTTTAAATGAGATACAGTAGCTAAAACTATAATATGAGTCTAAGTCAGTTAAACAGCAACTCCTCCATGATATTAATTATGCAACTATTCTATGGATTAAAGCTGCAGAGTGGAATTTATGCATACAAATTAAGATCATTAGGAAAAAGATGACCCAAGCCCTTTATTTTAGAAACCTTCTGCATTGTCTTTGATGTACTGGAACTCAGAAATCCTTTGGAAACAAGTCCAAGGTTACACAATATCCCTTTTACCAGTCCAGAAATGATGAAGTAGAGGAGTTCAGGGGCACAAGCCTTCATATTTCAGTGAGCCATTTCCATTTATAATTACTGGCCTATCATAAGAGGATTTACATGCAACTTGATAGCATATAGAATCATAGGACTGGAATGAAACTTGTGAGGTCATCTAGTCCAGTCGCCTGCATTTATGGCAGGACCTAGCATCATCTGGATCATCCCTAACAGGTGTTCATCTAACCAGATGTTAAAAATATCCAATGATGGTGATTTCACAACCTCCCTAAATTATTTATTCTAGTGCTTAAGTACCCTGACAGTTGGACATAAGGAAAAACTTCCTTATATCCAACCTAAACTGCCCTTGCTGCAGTTTAAGCCCACTGGTTCTTGTCCTATACTCAGAAGTTAATGAGAACAACCTCCTTGTAACAACCTTTTATGTACTTGAAAACTTATAACCCACCTCAGTTTTATTTTCTCCAGACTAAACTAACCAGTTCTTTTCCAAACTTCTCTCAGAGGTCATGTTTTCTAGAGACCTTTAATCATTTTTGTTGCTGTTCTCTGGACTTTCTCCAGTTTGCCCAGATCTTTCCTGAAATACGACCTGCAGAACTGGACACAATACTCCAGTTGAGGCCATATCAGCACAGAGCAAAGTGTAAGAATTATTTCTTGTGTCTTGCTTACAATATTCTTGTTAATACATCCCAGAATGATGGATTGTGTTGGGGTTTTTAATTTGGGGGGGGGGTTGAGGGGGGCAGGGAGGGACACAACAATGTTATACTTTTGACTCATTTAACTTGTGATCCATTATGACCCCCAGATCCCTTTCTTGCAGAACTCATTTGTGGGGAATCGTTTCCCATTTTGTATGTGTGCACCTGATCGTTCCTTCCTAAATGGAGTACTTTGCATTTGTCACTATTGAATTTCATTCTTTTTACTTCAGACCATTTCTCCAAGTTGTCCAGATCATTTTGAATTTGATCCTTACCTCCAAAGCACTTGCAACCCCTCCCTGCTTGGTATACTCTGCAAACTTTATAAGTATATTCTCTATGCCGTTATCTAAATCATTGATGAAGATATTGAATAGAATCAGATCCAAAACCGATCCCTGCAGGACTCCACTCAACATGTCCTTCCAGCTTGACTGTGACCCACTGATAATTCCCTCAGGTGATTAACTGTCTACATCGTATTTCCCTAATTTGTGAGGTCATGTGAGACAGTATCACTAAAGTCACAGCCCCACTAAAGTCAAGATATACCACATCTGTTGCTTCCTCCCATCTGCAAGGTCTCTTACCCTGTCAAAGAAAGCTATCAGGTTGGTTTGATATGATTTATTCTTGACAAATCCATGCTGGCTCTTATTTATCACCTTATTATCTTGTAGGTGTTTGCATGTTTCTCTTTGCCTGCATGTAACAAGATAACTTTTGAACATCACATCTGATAGATTTCCAAAATTGAAGGGACTGTTCTAGGCATCGATGACAAGAACTCTATTGATTTTGGAGACAAATCGGCACTCTAAAAAAGGGAAAATAGGAGACAGATGAAGACTTTGTCATCTGTTGATGGTACCCAGAACACCTTGCATCTTAACAGCACCTCTGCTCATTGCTTCAATTGGGGGAAAGCAAGCATCAACTGTCTATCCCCCATTTCTAACCTAGGGGGAAGAAATTTACTTTGGGGTGTGGGGAAGGGAGACAAATGGAGCCTTTGGTATGGTGCAGAAAATCGGAAACCTTGTCAAGGGGAGAGGAATAGAATCCTTGATTATAAAACTGACACTAGCTGAGGATCTCAGAGATCCAGTAAACAACCTGAGGTAAAATCCTGCTCCACTGTACTCAATGGAAGTTTTGCTGTTAGCTTCAATGGAGTCAGGCTTTCATCCCACCATGAGAGGTACAAGTCATTAGTGGGCATACAACAAACACATTTAAGACATTGTATTTCTCTTTACAAAATAATTAATGATCCTCACAATTAACTACTAACTCCTGTAATTTCAGTAAAAATTGAATGTGCTATTTTGGTGATAATATAATGTTAAAACAGACAAAAGTAGGAATTTTTGTAAAATGAAGTAAAAGCAGCTATTTAACAAACTGCTGCCATAGTCTGGCAAAGATTCAATATATTTAAGCAAAGCCCCATTAAATCAACATGCAATTTCTCTCCCATATTTGTGATCATTGGGATATCTGGTGCACAGACAAAAATATTAGCCAGAATACTCAACCTAGTCAGACGTTGTGGCAGAGTAATTCAGCAATGTCACTATCCTGTGTTTGTGACTTTACCACGGGATAGTGTCTTCACTGAAAGGACAAGGCAGGAGGAGTGGATGAGGCTTTGATAAAATTGCAGATAACTTTGATTAACATGCAGATAACTCTGGGCTTAAGTCATCCCCTGCTATGGAAAAATTGTGGGAGGATTAGAGTTGCTCAGTAGAGTCCCAAGTTTAAACTCAGTTTAATAATACAACATTTCTGCCAAGAGAGATGGGGTCATGACCCTCTAAATTCACAGATGTCCCAAGATCCATGAAGAAATCCACAAATCTCTGGTCATCTACCAAGGCCTCTGCTCTATCACCCTGGTCCTCTTTCCTTCAAAGATAACCCATACTTCCCGAGGAGTCACGCTGCTACTGAGCGCCCACTCTTATGCATCAGCCAAACCCATTATTACTGTATCCTCATGCAGACACTACAAGAGTTAATAGTGACAGTATTATGTCCAACAGAAGTTTCTGCAGGGCTGATGGGAGATACTGCTGCATAACCCAGCTGTCTATCAGCTCTGGTCTCCTCTTTGGCTATGTACACACTACCGTTTTTAACGCGCAATAATCCTCTTCCGCATTAATTCTCCCGTGGCTGTTGTTGCGCGAGATCGCGTACACACCATGCTTGCTCGAACGGAACAAAGCCCCCCCCCCCCTTCTGATCGCAGTCCTCCAGTAAAGCAAAGGGGATAGTGGGTACCTATCCCAGAGTCCCCAGTATCATCTCCCGTGGTGCATTCTGCTACCGACGCAACCCAGCAGTTGCCAATAGCAACGAGCGCGAATTTCAAATTGAAGCAACCTTCTTTTCGGCACTGCCTTTTCAGAATCGCCATGGATTCAGCCGTGATCTTGAATGCTGCCTTCAGCATTGTGAACACAGCCCAGATTCTGTTGCGGTTTGCCTTTGGCTATGATTCAGAGCATGACACGGATGACTCGGTCTCGGATAATGACAGCATTGAAAACAAAACGGACATTCTGATCAGTTTCGCGGACCAGCAACACAGCCTGAACCGCCGTGTTTGGTCCCGGCAGACGAGCACAGACTGGTGGGAACGAATCGTCCTTCAGCTGTGGGATGATGATCAGTGGCAACAGAACTTTAGAATGCGGAAAGCCACATTTATGGAGCTATGCCAGGAGCTTGCCCCTGCCCTTCGATGCAAGGACACGAGGATGAGACCCGCCATGACCGTGGAGAAGCGTGTGGCTATCGCACTTTGGAAACTGGCGACTCCAGACTGCTACCGCTCGGTCGCAAACCATTTTGGGGTTCGACGCTCGACCATTGGAGTGGCACTGTCACAAGTATGCAGAGCCATCAACCGTATTCTGCTCAGGAGGATGGTGACCCCGGGAAACGTGAGGGAGATCATCGCAGGATTTAATGAGTTGGGCTTCCCGAACTGTGGGGGTGCAATAGATGGGACTCACATCCCTATTTTCGCTCCCGACCACCTTGCCTCTGAATACATAAATAGGAAAGGATACTTTTTGATGGTTCTACAGGCACTGGTGGACCACCGTGGTCGCTTTATGGACATTAATGCTGGCTGGTCTGGAAAGGTGCACGATGCACGCATCTTTAGAAACTCTGGACTATTCAGAAGGCTACATGCGGGCACCTTTTTTCCAGGCGAGAAAATAATTGTGGACGGTGTAGAGATGCCCGTGGTGATACTTGGGGACCCCGCCTACCCACTGATGCCATGGCTCATGAAGCCGTACACCGGGAAGTTGGATCCTGACAAGGAGCGTTTCAATTACCGTTTAAGTAGATGTCGAATGGTTGTGGAGTGTGCCTTTGGCCGTTTAAAAGCGCGCTGGAGAGCGCTGTATGGCAGGCTAGATCTTCATGAGGACAAGATCCCAATAGTTATTTCTGCTTGCTGTGTTCTTCACAATATATGTGAAAGCAGGGGGGAGAGATTCAGAACTCGTGGACCACTGAGGCACAACGTCTGGAAAATGCCTACCAGCAACCAGACACGAGGGGTATCCGGGGGGCGCAGCTAAGGGCAGTTCGCATAAGGGATGCGTTAAAAACCCATTTTAGTACTGTGAGTTAAAATTGTACCTTTTAATTTCATTAATAACCGTTTTCTATATTTTTAAACTATTAAAAAATAAGCTCTAGAACTTTTGTTTTTTTTCCATCTAATCATTCATTAAAGCAAAAACCGTTAATGTTAAACTACTGAAACAAATAAAGAAAGTCTGATTAAGTTTAACAAGGTTTCAACTTTATTCATTTAACAGTTATCCAAACTCGGGTTTGAGGGGAGTAGGGACTAAAGGTGGGTATAGGTGCGGGACTCAGCTACATACGTTGGGGGAGGGGTTCTGTTAACATTACACCATGGATGTCCATGGTGGTCTAAAAACTGTCTGGGGGGGGAATGTGGCGTGGATGCACTGAAAGGCATATGAGGCTGATGATGGGGGGGGCGAGCCTGGAGCAGACCGACCATGCTCTTGAGGAGGTTGGTCTGCTCTTGCATGATGCCTATCAGGGCATCCTTCTGCTGCTCTCTCCTCGCACTGCTCTGTCTCCTGTCCTGCCTACACTGCCTCCTCCATTGCCTTGTCTCCCTCGCAGAAGCCTCATGGAACTGCATGAGCTCCTGGAAAACGTCTTCCTTGCTCCTGCGAGGCCTCCGCCTTATCCTCCTCAGACGCTCAGCTGCAGCTGTAGACTGTCCACCGAAGGTCATTCCTGTTCAGATATGAAAAATGTAGAATGCCGCTATTGTTCTCGCCACGGTCAGGAGCAAATAATTTTGTTCTCCCCACACATTCCTTCAGTACACAAGTGGGGACCTACGGGGGGGCGGTAACAAAGTTCCCAAAGCTTGGGACGGGTTGCTGAGCTAGTACAAGGGAGAGTTGAGTATTGCCACTGCTAGTTCTGATCCTGTGCCCAAGATGGCTGCAATAGAGGAAGATGTCACACTGCTTAGAGTGCCTCTGCAAGCGAGAATGCATCTCCTTCATGTTGCTGACTTCAAGCCGGGACCTTACGCTGCAGGATTGTGGGCTGCAATGGTACCCGCAGCAGTGCTTGCGAGGATGAAAGGAAGAGTGTCCCTGAATGGTGGAGGGCAAAGGAATGCTCTACCATGTAATTTCAAGAGAAGACTCTGGAGATATTTTGAGAACGCGTTCAGTGACTTGAAAGGGAACGACTACTTGGAAATCGAGGCATATATTGATGATCTTTTTATGTAATGCTAGTAACACCTTTACACATCTGTAAGGTACAGAACTGAAGACACAGAAAACGAAAACTCCTTGCATAAAAACCATGTATACGCTGTGCTGTAGCTGCTAGAATAGAGATCACTGCAAACGGGACTTACCAGAGCTGCCTTCTGATGATTCCTGGGAAGGCGTGGAAAAGGAATCAGTGGAGCTTGTTTCTGGCGGGGTGGCAAATAACTCCTGGCTCCCCAGGTCAGTGGCTCCGTTCTCTCCGTCCTCGTAGTCTTCCTCCTCTGATTCCTCGTCCACAATTGCCTCGTCGCCTTCTGCTGCCTTCTCTGTTTGGGATGCAGTCTCCGAAGTGTCTACCGTGCAGTTCGGGGTGGTTGTGGGATCGCCGCCCAGGATCACCTCCAGCTCCTTGTAATACCTGCACGTTGCTGGCGCGTAGCCAGAGCGCCGGTTAGCCTCTCTGGCTCTGTGAAATGTTATCCGCAGCTCCTTCACCTTCGCCCGGCACTGCAGGGTGTCTCGCTCGTACCCCTTTTCGGTCATGGCTTTTGAAATCTGACCGAAAATGTCAAAATTCCTCCGGCTGCCCCGTAACTGTGACTGCACGGCGGACTCTCCCCAGATGCCTATCAAGTCCATCACCTCTGCTGTTGTCCAGGCTGGAGCTCGTTTGCTGCGGCGCGACGACATTGCGAGCGAAGCACACAGAGGCAGCAGCACTGAACAGCGAGGCAGAGGGGAGAGTGGGGAATTCAAAAATTCGCGGGACAGAAGAGGAGGTCGGGAAAAATGACGTCACGGCAATAGAGTACAGGCGGAAGTGCAGAAGGGAGGGAATTGGAATTGTGGGCCATTTCCGGAATTTTCACATTGCGCGAGAAGCGTACACACACGGGCCATCGCGCAACAACTATTCCGCGTTAGCAGCAACCACGCTCGTTTAGGTGGTTTACATTTTGCGCAACAAGAAGGGACTTAACGCGGAATAACTGTAAGTTATGTGTGTACGCTCTGTTTGTTATCGCGCGATAAAGAGCTTTATCGCGCAATAACTTTGTAGTGTGTACAAGGCCTTCGGCTTAAAAGGTCGCTCCCATCACCTCCGCCTGTGAAGTCACAAGCAGGCTGATAACAGACAAAGGCTACATGAGGGGATACTGCTGTATGTAGACTCCTCTCCATGACCTCCTTGAATGCTTGCTACTCAGCTTGACTGATCATTCCTGCTTTTTCCCTCCCTCTACATCTCACCACAGAGGGCATGATCTGATGTAGCCTTAAGTATAAACAAAGTTCTTTCACAGTAAGATATAAATCCCTTATCATAGTCATCTAATTAAGCAGTAAGGCATGGGACAAAGTAGCTTTCTCAGAGAAAGTTGCAAACCTCTGATGCATTACACTGCACAAATCAGACGAAGAGAAAGTAATACAATCAACAAAGAGGAAAACGTCTATCACTATTATCATAAAACACACTATGAAGCTAATCTTTAAAGATAAACCACCACTTGAGAAGAACAGTAATTATCCACTATTGAAGTGCCTGGATTATTTTATTACTATTGATCACTAAATCATTGCTTAATTAAAAGGGAGAGAGGAGGGGGAAAAAAACCCTTCAGCATTCACTATTTATTACTGGCCTGTCTGACATTATTAACAGCCAGGTTAAAAGACCTGTCATGTGCCCAGCCACCTAAAGTTATTTCACAAGGATATTTACCACATTTAACAGACTTCAGACAGCAGAAATGTTGATAAAATGGACTGCACTTGCCTTCTTCTAAAGGAGATTTAAGATGATACTTGCAACTGAGGCAAAGCACTGAAAAATTAAAAACTATCTTTCCCACAGAAAAGGTTTTATTACCTCATCCATCGTGCCTTCCCAGACTATTGGCAATGCCCCACTGCAACTATAAATCTTAGGCAAATCAGATTTTGCATGTTACCACGACATGAATTCCCTAAAAAAGGTGTTAAAGCCTTAGCAGCTGACATACTGTGGCAAAACACCAAAGGCAGCAGTGTTAAAAAACACTTGGGTGGAGGAAACCACCATTACCACCACATCTGCAACACACTCAGCACTCAA
The DNA here is from genome assembly GCA_007922175.1 of Pelusios castaneus. Classification (NCBI taxonomy): domain Eukaryota; kingdom Metazoa; phylum Chordata; order Testudines; family Pelomedusidae; genus Pelusios; species Pelusios castaneus. Next base: position 717,356 of record ML685817.1, on the reverse strand, counting down.
GTGAAATCTGGTCTACAGACTAATTAAGCAACAATTCCTAACTCTTGAAATTTGTCTAGGAAAAATAGACAGCAGTATAAAAACCCATGAGCTGTATAGCACAGGGAAGTCTACTATACAGCGTTATCCTCTTTCATATCGTTCCTCCTCCACATCCACATTCATTCATTCAATTACTCTACTGAAGCATAATAATCACACAGACGTATGCAAAATTAGCACCAAACCACAATTTACAGCCTCAGCTAACACAGCCAATAATAGGGGAAAACAAAATTCTCTGTCAATGAAGTGCACTTGCAAAACAGTGCATCAATTTAATGATGTAGCAGAGACATTTAAAGCTGAATTTCTCACTGGCATTTTCTGTGCGCTGAACCCTGAAGTTCTTACTCTCTATGGATCCAGTTCACAGAGAAGCTGAGTATTTCCATCTCTCATGGAAGACTGTGGGAATTGCTGGTATACAACAGCTTTCAGGATGTGGCCCTTGTTTAAGACAAAAGGAGTTTTACCGAAGTAAAGACCTGAAGGACTTTTCTGCTATAACATCGTATGGGTCAAATCCTACTCTGGTGCAACAAGCCAACAAAGTGAAGCTAAAGAGATGCTGGCCTGCAAGTCCTCTCTGCAAAGAAACATATTGACACAAGACAGGATTCTGCACCCCAGGTTATCACAACAGGGGAGTGCAGTTGCTTGCTCCTTTGAACAGGAACAAAGTGCATGCTGACCTCTTGCAGGCTAGGACTTGCTGCTGACTGCCAGACCTCCCTGGGGACTACATATATGCCCCTTTTCCAGCAGAGTTAATTCTATATGGCACATGCAGTGTTGGAAACTACTTCACAGTGAAAAGCATAAGCCTGTATTTCCCCATTTTTGTGCATATAAAATTTCCACCATAATCTTGTATTACTATAGTTTATTACATATTTCATTTCCTGGGTTTTTGGGTGTTTTGGGGGGGAGAAGGAGAGGTTGCTATTTTATATTTTAAATAAAAAGTTTTTAAAAAACTAAGTCGTTTCTCTTTAAAATAAGCCTTGAAAGATAGTTACCAAATGTAACTCCATTATTCTTAACTAAATGGGATTCACATCGGACCTTACAACCTGAACCAGGAAATAACATTAAATTCAAAATATTTCAATTTCAACATATATGTATCACATATACTAATGTGTGCTAAGATCTTTGAATATATAACCATTTAAATAAATGGAACTGTGTTGTTTTCAACATAGGGCTACCTAGATACATTGTGCATCTACTGTTACCCTGGCATGGCTCCGGAGAACTGTATGTTTATGCGGTGGTGGACTGTGATATGCCATGTGTGCTGTACTGTGTCACTGCCAGCTTGAGACACAAAAAGGATTACAGACAAGCTGCAGTCCACGTCACAGACACACTTAAGGATTGCAGCACACTTGGGCTATGATGCAGGCCAGCAGTAGCAGCACAGCATAAATGGTATTTCACAGTTAGATCATGTCTTCTGCTTAGTTACCACTTAGGCCACACATTATAAAATGCTGCGATGTCCTCTGTGAGAGTTACAAAAGCCATTTTTATTCTTGTCATCTCTAACACATAATGAACCAAGCCAGTGAATAGAACACTGACTCTCTCTCTCTCTCCTTCCATAATCTGACATGTCTAAACAAGATGCCAAATGCATTTTCATTACAACATGGTTCTACCAGCTGAGAGTGCATAGCTTTTGAGATGTCAAAACATTGTTCTGAGGCAAATAGGTGGGACTCTCTTTACATAGCACGACACGTGGAAGCAACAATAATTTCTCTTATATTGCCAATTTCCTTTTGGGAACTGAACAACTTCAGAGAGAGCATCTAAAATTCTTGTAATGGATGTTCTCTCTCAGCATTGTGTCTTCTTTGCCAAGCTGCACCAGATTTCAGTGCCTTGCAGGAAAATTTCCTGTTTGGATGAAAAAAAATCCATGATTCAGTATCAGAATATTTTCTTAGTGTAATTTGTTTATTTTACAAACTGTACACCAGGATTGTTTCCTTGAACAGAGATGGTCGTATGTTGTTCACAAGCAACTCCCTTTTATAGAACCCTCAGTAAGGCACCACAGCCCCATCACCTAGAAGCAGGCACAGCTCTCTTGGCCCTCAGTCTCTCCAACATACTTCTGGGATCTCACAACTTAACCACCCTGATGACGGAGGAACAAGCAGGGCTTTTCACCTGGGAAATCCCCTAGTCTCAAAAATGCCACAAAAAGCCATGAAATGTGACCTGGGCATCAACTCAGCTTTTGCCCAGGTACTTAGTAATACAAAAGAATCTTAGAAGAGGTTAAACTGTGGAGGCAAAGGGAAGCCACACAATCCCCTAGACAAGTCTCGGGATATAGAAAAAATTTTATCCCGAGTACTTCTACATCACCAACTCACAGCACCCATGGCATTACCAGTTGTCACAACACCATCCTGTATGCTGACATACATTGGGAAGCTCACTTCTAACTATTTTTGCATATGAATACAGGCTAGTAAAATTAATCTAAATATAAATTCTCATCACATGTAGTACAAATTCTAGCCTGAGCAGCTTAAAATTAGCAACCACAGATGTGCAAGTAATATTTCACAACACATGGAAAAACCCATCAGAAGGGAAATATGGAGGGCAAGTTACTCCTTCCAAGGCCTGCTACAAACACCCCTAACTATAGAACAATAGGTAGGAAATTCTGCACATTTAAATATATGACATCTCCTGGCCCTTACTTGAGAAGGGCCTATGTAACGGCCCTGAATTGATTCATCCAATATATCCTGGGGACTGGATTCTGTTACCCTAATTCATATACTTAGGCCTTGTACACACTGCAAAGTTATTGCGTGATAAAGCCCTTTATCGCGCAATAAGAAGCAGAGCCTACACACTATACTTACAGTTTTTGCGCGTTAAGACCCGTCTTGTTGCGCAAGATGTAAACCACCAAAACGAGCGTGGTATCTCTTAACGTGGAATAGCTATTGCACGACAGCCCGTGTGTGTACGCTTCTCGCGCAATGTCAAACTTCCGGAAATGGCCCACAATTCCAATCCCATCCCTTCTGCACCCCCCTCAGGACTCTATTGCCATGACGTCATTTTTCCCGACCTCCCCTTCTGTCCCGCGAATTTTTGAATTCCACACTCTCCCTTCTGGCTTGCTTTTCGGTGTTGCTGCCTCTGTGTGCTCCGTTCGCAATGTCTTCGCGGCACAGCAAACGATCTCCGGCTTGGACGACAGCAGAGGTGATGGACTTGATAGGCATCTGGGGAGAGTCCGCCGTGCAGTCACAGTTACGTGGCAGCCGGCGGAATTTCGACATTTTCGGCCAAATATCTCAGTCCATGACTGAGAAGGGCTACGAGAGAGACACTCTGCAATGCCGGGCCAAGGTGAAGGATCTGAGGATAACCTTCCACAGAGCCAGAGAGGCTAACCGGCGCTCTGGCTCCGCGCCAACAACATGCCGCTATTACAAGGATTTGGAGGCGATCCTGGGAGGGGATCCCACAACCACCCCGATCTTGACCGTTGACACCTCTGCGACGTCGTCAGAAAATGACAAGGGAGCTGAAGGCGAGGATGCTGTCCTGGACGAGGATGCAGAGGGGGAAGAGGACGAGGACGGTGACGATGGAGCCACTGAAATGGGGAGCCAGGAGTTATTCACCACCCCTCCAGAGACCAGCTCCATGGATTCCTTAGGCACGCCGTCCCAGGAATCAGCCGATGGCAGCTCCGGTAAGTTAGCCTTGCGGTGCTTTCTATTATATCAGCTACAGCGTAGCGGGTACAGGAAGATAACGCGTTCTGTCCTCCTTTTTTCTGTCTTCTTTTGTGCGCGTAACAGATGTGGCGTGGGGACACTGTCATTACATAAAAACCGCGTCAATGAATGCCTCGATTGACAAGTACTCGTCCCCTCTTAAGTCACTGAAAGCGCTCTCCAAATATTTCCAAATTCTTCTTTTGAAATTGGATGGTAGAGCGAGCCGTTGCCCTCCCCCATTCATGGAGAATTTCCCTCTCATGCTCGCTAGCACCGCCGCGGGAACCATTGCAGCGCACAGTCCTGCAGCGTAAGGTCCCGGCTTGAAGTCAGCCACATGCAGAAGATGCATTCTCGCTTGCATAGGCACTCTAAGCAGTGTCATATCAGCTTCTGTTCCAGCCATCTCTGACACAGGATCAGAACAAGCAGTGGCAATAGTCAACTGTCCCGTGGAGCAACTCACAGCAACCCGTCCCTCGCTTTGGACAATGGTCATAACCCCCCCCCCCCCC
>ML685817.1:610706-712932 GCA_007922175.1 Pelusios castaneus | reverse complement strand
ATGTACTCGCTGTAGTAGGCGAGGACTGTGTAGGGAGAACATCTTTCGTTGCACCAGACCAAGGTTTGAACAATAGCGGCATTTACAATGTTTCATATGTACGCAGGAACGACCTTCGATGGACAATGTACAGCTGCTGTGGACCGTCTGAGAAAGATAAGGCGGAGGCCTCGAAGGAGCAAGGAAGAGATCTTCAAAGAGCTCATGGATTCCCAGGAGGAATCCGCTAGGGAGACAAGGCAGTGGAGGAGGCAGTGCAGGCAGGACAGGAGAGAGAGCAGCGCAAGGAGGGAGAGACAGAAGGATGCACTAATAGACATCCTTCACGAGCAGACAAACCTCCTGAAGACCATGGCTGGTCTGCTCCAGGCTCGCGCCCCCCCCCCCCCCAGCCTCCTCTGCCTTTCCCTCCACCCACACAACATTCGCCTCCAAAACAATACATAGAGCACCATGGACACCCATGGTATAATGTTACATCTACCCCTCCCCCAACTTATGTCGTGGAGTCCCGCACCTACACCCATCTTTAGACACACCCCCCTCCAGCTGTTTTATCATTCTTGTTATCTCAATAAAGTTCGGAGACTGTTTAAGAAACACAGACTTTTTTTATTGTCATTTACAGTATGAAACTGATAATTGAATTTCAGTAAAGAAAGAATAAAAAAATAATAGGACTCTATTTCCCTTAACCTTTGTAGTTAAGAATAATATATGTATACCATGAAGTACAGAAAGGGCGATGCTGTCCTTCAATCCCCATCAAAAAAATGGGTTTTCAACGCCTCCCTGATGCGCACCGCCCTTAACTGTGCACCCTGGATACCCCTGGTGTCCGGTTGCTGGAGGCATGTTCCAGATGTTCTGCCTCCCTTGTCCACAAGTTCATAAATCTCTCCCCCCTGTTTTCACAGATATTGTGAAGGACACAACACGCGGAAATAACAACTGGTATGTTGTCCTCATGCAGGTCAAGCCTGCCATAAAGCGATCTCTACCGCGCTTTTAAGCGGCCAAAGGCACACTCCACAACCATTCTGCACCTGCTCAGCCTGTAATTAAAACACTCCTTTGCAGGATCCAACTTCCCGGTAAAAGGCTTCATAAGCCATGGCATCAGTGGGTAGGCGGGGTCCCCAAGGATAACCACGGGCATCTCTACACCCTGCACATTCAGTTTTTCATCTGGAAAAAAGGTGCCCGAATGTAGCCTTCTGAACAGTCCTGAATATGCGGGCATCGTGAACCTTCCCTGACCAACCCGCATTTATGTCCGTAAACCGACCACGATGGTCCACCAGTGCCTGAAGAACCATGGAAAAGTATCCCTTCCGGTTAATGTACTCACTGGCGAGATGGTCGGGCGCGAGAATAGGGATGTGGGTCCCATCTATTGCACCCCCACAGTTCGGGAAGCCCAAGTCCTGAAATCCCTCGATGATCTCCCTCACGTTCCCCAGGGTCACCGCCCTCCTTAACAAGAGACGGTTGATGGCTCTGCACACGTGACAGTGCTACTCCAACGGTCGACCGTCCGACACCAAACTGGTTTGCGACCGAGCGGTAGCAGTCCGGAGTCGCCAGTTTCCACAGGGCAATAGCCACACACTTCTCCACTGTGATGGCGGATCTCATCCACGTGTCCTTGCGATGCAGGGCAGGGGCAAGCTCACGGCACAGTTCCATAAATGTGGCTTTGCGCATTCTGAAGTTCTGTAGCCACTGCTCATCATCCCACAGCTGGAGAACGATTCGGTCCCACCAGTCTGTGCTTGTCTGCCGGGACCAAACATGGAGGTTCAGGCTGTGCAGCTGGTCTGCAAAACTGATCAGAATATCAGTTCTGCTCTCAAGGCTGTCAGTCTCCGAAGTGGAGTCATCTGAGTCCTGCTCTGAGTCAGAGCCAAAGGCGTACTGCAACAGAATCTGGGCTGTGTTCACAATGCTGAAGGCAGCATTCAAGATCACAGCTGAATCCATGGCGATTATTAAAAGGCAGTGACGGAAAGACGGTTGCTTCAGTTTGAAATTAGCGCCCGTTGCTATTGGTGACTGCTGGGTAGTGTCGGTAGCACAATGCACCACGGGAAATGATATTGGGGACTGTGGGATAGGTACCCACAGTGCACTTTGTTTTGCTGGAGGACTGAGAGAAGGGGGGGGCTTTGATCCGTTGCAGCATGCCGAGTGTGTACGCGGTATCGCGCAACAACAACCACGGAACATTTAACACGCAACAGGGCAAGTGCGCGATAGCGATGCTAGTGTGTACATGGCCTTAGTAGTCCCTTACTCCACAAACATTCCCACTGGAGTCAATGGAAATCTTTCCAGCATCAAATACTAATCAGCATCATTAAGGATATCACAATATAGTCCAAAATTAGGATTTGTCCCAACACCCATTGAAGTCAAAAGAAAGCTCCATTAACTTTAATGGGATTTGGATCATTCCCTTACTGGTTCACTGAAGCAAAAGGTAATCTTGGCATATCTGGAGTCAAGTGAACAGAAATTAACCTCATATGAGATGTGCAATGTTTATGTTTTGCATAAAAATAGGATAGTAAATTGCAGTCCTTGTAAAGCCTGAAGCACAGAGTCAAACAATAAATGTCTCCATTTTGTAAATGCTACTGTTTATTGAACGGTTACCTTTTTTCCTTCAATACGATAGCTACACATTTTTCTTCTAAATTATTGTTTAATAATCCATTTCCTGAAAACAATCCCTCAGAAACTCATTATTTTTATCCAATGCTCTGTATGTTGAAATCAATACAAGTTGGTCAAACTAATCTTGCACCACTCGAAACAGGTAATTTTATAGCAAAATTAAAAGGCATTTTAAACTTTTCGAAGATATGGCGGAAATTTTTTATCCCTCAACCTGTTAATTTTGCCTTCCTGTATTCATGTCGCAAAATATTTACCAACTGGCATCAGTGTAAAGTTTGCCATTGCTCACTCAGTGAAGAATCTGACCCTTTGTGATACTGTTGAAAGTTTGCATTTGCTTTTTGAAGAGACAGACACAGTGAATTACAATGCTGTGGTATATATGTCACATCCTGGCTGCATAAGACATATTTTCTAATGATACATTTTCTAAATACAAGCAATTTTTAATGACATTAGAAATGAGACTTTTTCCAGGATGCATGTATAAAAATATCCTGCAGCAAATATATATATATTTACAGTGACGTAAGGATTCAGGTGTTGCATACCATATAAGGTCCCAATCCTATTAACTTTTTATGTACAAAACTCTCATGGTAGTCAACAATATCTGTGGGAATCTTTTGGAATTGGGACAAAACTATCACAAAACACAAATACTTTTCAGAAATATATTTCATAAGTATATTAAATTTCTCGAGTCAATGCCCATGTAATTTTGATAAAGCATGAAGAATTTTTATCGAATGACCTGGAGGTGTGTCATGATCCCATACAATACAATTCTTCTATTAAACTATTACATTAGTTAAATTAATGTAATAAAGCTTCTATATAATTACATTTGGAGAAAGAAGAGAGATGTTACATAGCAATTCTTCTGCCACGCTCTCTCAATAGCTCCAGCTACAAGAGAGCAGCAGTCACTTTAGTTGAACAAAATGAAATTTCTAATCCAATTTCTATGAAGATCACTACAAAAATTTAATGAAAAGAACTACGAAAACCAAATCAAATGGTCCTCCCAACTCTCCCCCCATCTCCCAAAATAGCTTCTTTTTCAAACAGAACTCAATGCAATAATTTTGAACCCATCTACATTTGAAATAAGGTTATCTGTATTTCATTTTACAAGAATATTGGAGGGGAAATTAATAGCCAGTGCTAAATATAGTACAGTGATTAAACTACATATGGATATATAGAAAACAATTTTGGCTGGAAAACTGCAAATCCACCTAGATTTTCAGATTTCTTGTATGGTATGAAATAGCCTTGTGATACCACACCATGGGGTGAAATTCCCCCAGAGGCCCAGCAGTCACAGAAAGTTCCCAGTGGGTGGGTGGGTGAATGCATGGATGGCCAGGGTTGGAGCAAGTGTACAAAGCAGACATTCACCCGGCACTAGTGCAGAGCCTAGCATTAGTGTGGGTGGGGAGCTGGTCTGACCCTAAAGCAGATTATGGTAGTCTGTAAACGGCCCTAATTTGCACCCACCCTTCCCCCACACTGCTAGTAGCCCCACGAGCCTGTGCCTTTAGGAACCATAAGGGCACAGGCCTGCCCCAGGCACACTTCCTTCCACCCTCCTCTAGTCTACTCCACCCTTGACATACCCCAGAACATTCCCATACAAGTGACAGTACAGACCTGGCTCTACACCTGGCAGGGGCACTACGTGCCAAGGAAATTCACCCACAGGAGTTTGCAGTCAGTCACTTTGTGCCACAGACAAATTCCCCTGAGATTCCAACACCAGCTCTGAATAAATTCATCACTGGGGTTGAAGCAGGCCACAGTGGAGCCTGGGGGTGGGGGAACATGAATTGCGTTTCCCAGCAGTACCTAGCCCAGGGAGGCTAATAATCCAACCAGTAGACCAAATTCACCAATGAATCCTGGTCACATGTCAGAGATGCATTGTGCATACACTAAAAAGTAGTGAAGCCAACAGACCAGACTACATGGATTCAGTGGCCTCAGACACCACTATAATCCTTGTAGCATTTGGAGGCTAAATATTTTCTTAGACGAAGCATCTCTCTGAAAAGAAAAAAAGAAAAAACAAAAGAAAAAAAACCTCATGGACCTGGGGTGCAGTAATCTTATAGGTTCTGGGTAGGGGAGAACATTGGTGGATATGAACATCTATTTCAGGGACATGAAGTTCATCCACTTTTCCCTTGAGTAGCTTCATACCACCAGCGTGCGGAGCTACTCCACACCACTGAATCACTAGGTCCAAAGTGCTGAGAATCATCTGGCCCACTGTGGAACAGGTTTAGGTGAGACTGGATGCGTTTACATGAGAATAAGCAACTATGAGATTTTGCCCAAAGTACGATCTATTTCTTGGACCATCTGTAATCTGATCTATTGCTAAACTCCTTTAGAATTAAATAATTAAAGACTCTTAAAATTTATACCAGCAACCAAACTAGCTTCCATAAAGCTACTCCTGACCTATACTGGTGTAACTGGGAGGAGACTCAAGCCCACAGAGTACCTATTCATAACCAGAATTGTTTAAAAAAGCCTTCTCAGATAGCTTCCAAAACTGTATTGCAACACACATAGGCCAAATTTATCCCCAGTCCAACAGGAATTATTTAAATGGCATTACACCAAGGATAAATTTAGTCTAATTTATCTACAGTCAATCATTTAAATAAAAACCTGCTATTAAGAGCTTTCAGAATCAGAGGAATGACCCTTTTAATTTCATAAATTCACAAGCTAATCATGAACTTAGATCAAGTGGAATAACTGTGATCATCTCAGTACTTCTGATATATTAGTTGGGGGAAAATAGTTATTTCTAATTTCTGAAATTAAAACCCCGTCTAAAGAAACTAAATGATCTCTGCCCTAGAATGTACTCTTCCTGAAATACAGTGATCCACATTATTACATATACAGAGTTCAATGTTATTAATAACAAGCTCTTACACAGCATTTTTTTCCAGTCTGTAGATCTCAAGTCCTTTACAAAGGAGATCAGTATCTTTAACCCCATTTTACAGCTGGAAAAACTCAAGCACAGAGAGATAAATTAACTTGCACAAGGTCACCCAGAAGGCCCACAGCAGAATCACAAAGTGAACCCAGGTCACCTGAGTCCCAGTCTAATGTCCCATCCACTAACGTATATGACCTCCCAAACAAAGTATTTGCTAGATTTAAAGACAAGATTGATTACAAACAATAATTCTTACAGTAGCAATAAACGGGAAGTAAAACACCTTTTAGGATGTTTCTTTCTTTAAAGAATTTAGTCTTTTGCAGAAGTTATCTTAACCTTTTGACCCAGCTGGAGTAGTTCCTAAACCTATATTTTTATTCCATGTATAAAATTCCAGCAAGCTGGTCAGGAGACAGTATGCTGTTAAACATGAGTTTGAAACATCTATAGCAATTATCTTCCTCTATATCTTTTCAAAAAACATCAAGGTGTTGCCAAAAATTAAGTTTAACAGGTGCATACAGGAAAATAAAAACTTTATGCTAATCTGATGTGAGAACATGATTAGCAAGATGTTTTACCACAAAGAATGCATTACTAGCTCTGTGGTAATTGCCTGCATTTTCATATTTCCAGAGAATAAAAAAATTTCCATTAACTGAAATGAAATATTTCTGTTGCTGATGGACTTAATCTCATTGGAGCTACAAAATGCACAAAACTTTGCTCTAGGAAACACTTTGCAGCTCCACTCAAATGCAAACAATTACAGCTTTATTAACTGCTACTTCATATATCTGGGAAGCAGAATAAAGCATGGCTCTGCTGGTGCCAACATCCCAATGAAACATTATTATTAAATAATGTATTATGCACCTAGTGCAATGTCCTTTGGGCATATTATAGACAGGAAAAAATGAATCAACCAGTACTGATAAAATCAGTGTTATTATTGGCAGAAATAGGAGTCAGCTCTTACCAGACAATCCATCAAATGGGAAAGCCTACATAATCTTCACTGAAAGCGAAACTGGCGTTTGGTTAAAAAGATAAAAGACGTGCAAATTCAAGTTCTGGCAGTGGCACAACACCAAATGGACTGAGCTCCATTGCTTGGGTCCCTGCACAGAGGGCACCTTTCCTTCACTTCTCAAGAGCTCTCAATTTAGGGCTAGTCAATGGGACAGCTCTGCTGATCTCAGCTATCACATTGCTATGACCTATTTCAGTACAAAAGCTACAATGGAGACCATCGAGCAAAAGGGTTGTTAATTGGCTATGTATAGCATCACAAATACTTAACTAATACTATAAAAAAAATTACTATAAACACTTACACCATCCAGACAATTCTCAAAAGCTCTGACAGCTCACTGAAGTTAGTGGAATGCCTCCCATTCCCTTTGGGGATATTTGGATCAGGCCCCACACGGTCCATCATGCCACAAAGAAGGAGAAACCATTCAGGGAATTTATTACTTCACAGGGCAGAACTAGTCAGAAACCAGATTTTTTGTTCTGAAAGAAATTCCAACTGTTTTTGGCAGAGGACATCATTCTGAACTTGAGAAGTCAAAGTTTTGTGGAGAATAAAAATCTTTAAAAAAAAAAAATTGGACCCATTGAAATATTGTGTTTGGCTTGCATGAGAATGCTTTGCTATAATAAAAACACTTTATTTAGACTATCATTTTGTTTAGATTTTTGTATTATAACTATTAAAAGCAGTATTTTAATAGAAATCAAAATTAAATGAATTAAAAAAACCAGACTGTTTCATTTTGTCATTATCAAAATATCACAACTTCTCACTGAAAATTTCATCAAAGTGAACACATTATAGAGACCTATTTTGATTTTAATGAAACTGCATTTTCCAGCAGAAAACTCTTCCAGCTAAAAATATTTTTTTGACTAGCTCTATTTCAGAAAGAGTCTGACCTCAGTGACGGCTGCAGGATTTGGTCTCTAATATATGCATTCTGATATATTCCAAAGGGGTAGGCGTGTTAGTCTAGGTCAGCAAATCAAACAAAGAGTCCTGTAGCACTTTTAAAGACTAACAAATCTATTTATCATGAGCTTTCATAAGAAAAAACCCCACTTCATCAGATGCAGTGAGATGTATCCCATACTTCTCTAGTGAGCATGTATATATGCTTACTGTAGGATCTGAGACCCAAGTCATCAAGGGATTTCAGTGCATAACTTCCACTGAAATCAGTAGATGTTAGGCACCTGAATACCTTTGAGGATCTGAATGAGGTGGGGGTTCTTTGGTTGGTTGGTTGTGGGGTTTTGTTGGGGGGAGGGTGTTGTATTGTTTTTTTTAAAAGACAATCAACCACACGCACCCCACTTCCACTATGCAATTTGGCATAAGAGTTCTCTGGAACCAAACTATTATTCACTGTAAACAATGTTATTACCACAAATGCAGAAAATGCAGCATTTATCTACATAGTCTTTTTTTTTAGAAAAATATCAAAATTACCCTTATCTGGAATTACCAGCTAAGTGCCTGGTTGAATCATAGATAAACAATAATAAAAAAACACCTACACAGAAAGTCTACTAACTTTCAGGGGCGTTACTTTTTGCACACATGTCAGCAAGTCACCTGCAAAAAGCAAATATTGAGCTTTGTCCAAGAATGTCCTATTCCAAGACATAGATCCTTTTTATATTGATAACAATGGACTGTGCATATAAAGCAGAGATGGGAAGGAAGGAAAAAGGGGGGCAACTTTGTCAGAGTTCCTTAGTCATTGTGGTACTGTAAGACCACGCCTAACTTTAATGTAATGTTCTCAGGCATTTCCTTGGTCTATTTCATGCTTACGGATGTTTCTTTACGGTTCAATCTGACAGTTCTTACACAGATACAATGTGAGACTGGTCTCTCTTTTGTTAAACCACAGAGCATCAGTACGGCAAGATACTTATTCTGCCCTACGTCATTTACAAGCAATTTTCAAATCCAGGAAAAATATTCAAGTGCTGGCTAATATGGTTATGGCAATTTTACCCCAAGAAGCTGTATTTGTCCAACCAACATTTTTAGCTCTTAAACCTCCGATTAAAATAATGTAAGGTTTTAATTTCTTTCAGTTTATGCTCTGAAGATAGCGTGGTGAGGCAACTGAGATATTTGGAACATCTTTCTTTGCAACATGAGGATATCGGAGGGAAAAACATAGTAAAAAGGAGAGTTGCATTTCTCAAAACTGTTCATGTCACTGGAATTATTTAGTAACTTATTTTGCTGCTAGTATAGTAACTTTTTAGCTTTAAATGCCTTTTGCTAAAAGTCTAAATATGAAAGTTGGTTAAAGTAAAGTGTGATAGCTGTATAGTGATTGTACCATAAATTTCTCACACTGGACCATGAGTAAATGGGGGTGGGGTGGGGAATGTCTTAAGAGACAGAGACAGTCTTCCAGCCTGGTCATTAAATTTTTCTTTTTGACGAATAAGGATGTTTATAGAGTTTGCTCCTGTTAGACTCCAGAGAATTAGTGCATGACTGTCTCTCATACCATTGAGGCATTTCTCAGTATATTTGATTTTTTAATAATAATAATAATTGATGTTTAATAATAACAAGAATTCTTTAAATATTTTTATAAAAGAAGGTGGTCTTCACATAAACCTTTTGGCTTACTATGGTGGATCTGCGAATATCTGTATACTTTGTTCATAATATCTGTGATGTTATGCCTTTAATTGATATCTCCCAGCAACCTGAATATATGAGCCAGAATCCCAGGGACGCTTGGCCAAATTCAGAATTTGTGAAAGCAGTGCAACTTTATTGAAGTCAATGGTTTAGCACCTGCTTGTACTAGTTCTGTGTTTGACTTCATGTGTACAGTTAATGTAGTCCAAGCAGGAATATGTGTGAGATATTGTCCTGAGAAATATCTTTTACTGAAATATTCTGCAACTTTTTGTAAAGACTGGAGGGGGATTACATAAAGTGGACAATCTATCAATTTAGTAAACTGGTTATACTTCTCATTTCCAGAACAAAAAATAATAATAGCTGACTGAATTGTGAGTCAATGAGGAGAAGCCTTACAGGACAGAGTACTAAGTACCAAGAAAAATGGACCTGACCCTTTCAAAAGACACTTTCCATCCTCCTTACTGAGAAAGGGTAGGAAAACTGTAAATATATTTTCTTTCTGCAAACAATTAATTTTATTATAGCCTTTGATAATTCACCAGAAGAGATAAAAATAATTGAAAACATCTGAGAGCAATTTCACCAAGGTGACCTTGAGCAAGTCCCTGAGTCTCTCTGCTTCCTTTCCCCTATAGCAAAAAAGGAATAGTAATACGTCTCTTATACAACACTGTCTCTTTTGTGAATTATACTGTAAACTCTTCAGGGCAGGGACTGGCTCTCGTTATATGTTTATCCAACATCTACTGCAGTAGGAAGCTAATCTCTGTGGGGGCCCCTAGAGGTTACTGTTTTAACAAATAAATAATGAAAACTTTTAACCAGTAATGAAATTAGTAAAAAGTATTTCTCTTGCTCTCAAAATAATACCTCATTTGTCATCTATTTACACATATTCAATCATAAACTAGTCATGTTTAGAAACATGAACTTTTGTTTATATTTCTAATTATGGCTATTTTAAAAACTTTTCAAGACTTTAGAATCATAACAGAAGTAGAAACATCACACAGACACACACACCCAAAATCAATGTGGTCGTTTGCTTTGCAGCATCTGGTCTCTAATGTAGGAAACAGTATTTCACACTTGTCTTTTGTCACAGATTATATAAAAGCAGTATAGAAACATAAGTCCTTATTACTTCTTTTACACTGTTTTGGGGGAGAGGGTAGAGGGAGGGGAACCAAGAGATTCTTAGGAACTCCTCCTCATTTCATTTCAGCTTTGTTTTTCCTTGCTGAAATTCAGGAAAGCAAATTCCCTGGCTACAAAACAAGTAGTAGTATTATAATTCTTATTAAAATTAATTGTGGAGTAGCTGAATACAAAGAAGTATCTTAGAGTGATGCCTCTTGACCCGCCTACAAAGTTTGGACTTGCATAAAATTCTCCCAAATAAGCTTTGATTATGATTTATGAGATCTACGGGTGAAATACCTGAGACAAAAGATTATTTTCTCTTTTCTTTTTAAAGAGACAAATCAGAACTGATTTAAATGAAAGGACTCCTAAAAATATAGGGGGAGAAGCTGAAGAGTCAATTATGTCTATTTCCCACTTGTGTCTTTTTAAATCCCCCTCCCCCCATCATCTAAAATATTGTGAAGAGTTTAACAAGTTAAAAATTTTATAATCCTTTTCACTTTCTAAAGAAGAGAGAGGACAACAGAGTCCTGTGGCACTTTTAAAGACTAACAGATTTATTTATCGCATGAGCTTTCGTGGGAGAAAAATCCCACTTCGTCAGACGCTTTGAAGATGGGAAAGTTACAGAATGGGAGGAAATTAAATGCAGGGGAGTGTATGACATAGGATCAGGTCAGGCTGTAACAGCAAATCAAAATAGGTGTTAGGATTCAAATACTGGGGAACAGCACGTGCTGTTCCTGACCTGACCTGATCCTATGTCATACACTCCCCTGCATTTAATTTCCTCCCATTCTATAACTTTCCCATCTTCAAAGCATCTGACGAAGTGGGATTTTTCTCCCACGAAAGCTCATGCGATAAATAAATCTGTTAGTCTTTAAAAGTGCCACAGGACTCTGTCGTCTTTCTACAATAGACTAACACGGCTACCCCTTTGGAATTAGAAAGGGAAGAGAGAGATTGTCCAAGGACAAACATACAGAGCTTATGCACATGAAACATTATCCAAAAGGGTTCATATTTTATTAACAGTAAAAGTCAAAATTTGCTCTAGATCTTTTCTTTTTTAAAAAAGTTTAAAACTACTCAGTTCTTTAAAGCAAATATCCTCTGGAGGTTAAATACTCCACTGATGCAAGCAAGTCCACTAGCTTAAATGGAAAAGCACCCTCTTATGCGACATCTGAATCGGACAGAGATCCAAAAGGCAGCTACTAAAGTACATTTTTTAAAAATTCATTTAGACTAAAATAAAGCTGGATGACTTAAACCAGTGGTTCCCAACCTTTTTGGCTCAAGGACCAGATAGATATTTTTTACAACCCTGACGGGCCACCAGTCTCTGGCAGCAGGCCCCCCACTCCTGCAGCCAGAAGGAAAGAGTTCAGCAAGGAGGCGGTTTCCTCACTGATCTCACATCTTCCTGGGGGCAGCAGAGAAACCACATGCAACCTGTAGCCTGGTGTGCTCCACCTGAGTCCCTAGGCAGTGGCTCTCTTCTGCAGCCAGAGGGATGGAAGATCAGTGCTGCCCTCCCTCTTATTCTAGCAAGAACCCCAGCACCTATGGACTTAGAGTGTTTTGCTATGTTCCTTGCCAGCAAGGGGGAGGGGAGCACTGATCTCCCATCTCCTTGGCAGCAGCAATGAGCCTGCACTAGTCTTTTAGTCATGTGGAAATGCACTCCGCCTGGGACCTTACGCAGAGGCTCCCTTCCGCAACCAGCGGGGGTGGAGAGGGGAGTTGCAGGCCACTTTGAAAGCTCCCATGGGCCACTTTTGGTCCCTAGGCCACAGGTTGGGAAGCACTGCCTTAAACAGTCCTATTTCAGTTAGATTATGCATATGCGTCAAGTTAAGAATGTGTGTAAGCGCTGAACCCGTGAAGAATTATGTCTAAAGAAAGTACTGAGATTCTTCTACAGTTTTTCACCTGCACACTGATGCCTTGGTCCCACACTACTGAAATCAATGGGAACTTTCCCATTGACTCCAACAGCAAGGTCCTTAAAAGAAATGCCTCCAACATTTCACATAGGCTTTGGTCACAATCACCTGGGCGGATTTTAAACTAGTCACCAAGTATGGTATTTTATTATTAATCCCTTCAACCATCCAGTCCAGTGGCTTCTACAGAACTACATAGACACTTTCCCAAGGCCTTTGAACAACTATTGAAAAAAAAAAAAAATGATAGAAACCTGCACATCACACCCACTTTTCACCTGATAAAAATAGAACAATTTGAAGAAAGGAATGGAACAACATTCTGACCCTGGATATGTGCGAGGTGCGAGCAAACAATTTATTCAAGCTTATTTAGATTCAATGATTTTATTAATACTCTAATAAAAGTAAGATTGTAACATTCATTTTGCTACAATAATGTATGATGTTTAAATAACTAAATTTACCTGAATATGAAAATTCTTCAG
The DNA here is from genome assembly GCA_007922175.1 of Pelusios castaneus. Taxonomy (NCBI): domain Eukaryota; kingdom Metazoa; phylum Chordata; order Testudines; family Pelomedusidae; genus Pelusios; species Pelusios castaneus. The sequence continues at coordinate 700,008 of ML685817.1, read as the reverse complement.
CTGAAAACCCTGAAATGGTAAATCAGTCATTTTTAAAATGGTAATTCTTCATAACCATTTATATTTGAACTTTTCCTAAAACATTAAAAAAAATCTTAAAAGAGGCAGACAAATGAATTCTTACTCCAAAATGAATGAAAAGCATGATTAGAATCACACACTGGAACAATACCAAAGGAAAACTGGGTTTCAAACCTTTCTATAAACACTAAGACAATGTGCGGCAGAAAAAGCAAACAATTTTCATATCTAACCCCAATAGCACAAGTCAAAATTCAAAAGCCAAAAGAGAATTACTCAAGTATCAGTCTCCTGATACAAGTCAAAACACAGGTTACTCTAGTATCAGTTTTCTGCAATTTTGCAGGTCATCAACCTGAAGTGAAAGTTACAAGAAATAAATCAACTAACCATAATGTGACACTTTATGGAAGAGGACATTTAGATGTAAATTTCAAAGTTGCAAGGTCAGTGATAGTCTCCTTACTTCAGGTCAAGATCATGTATCTTGTGAAGTCTTTACACAAACCTCAAGAGCAAAAGGAAAACATCCCTGTCAGAGTATATACTCAAAGAACCATGAGCCTATTCAATCAAAAAATTTAAGCACGTATATAATTTTAAACACCTGAATAGTCCCATTGAATTCAATTGACTGCTTTTAGCTTATGCTTTCAGAAAGGTACAAACACATTTAAATGCTTTGCTGGATAGGGGCCATTTGATGCAGATTAGAACTTTACACTGGGAAATTCAAAAAAGCCTAAGGGAGTTAAATGCTTAAGTCCCTTAAAATGCCTTTAGAAATCACATCCTTAAAATACAACCCTGACTGCTTCATTAGAACGAATAGATATATAAAGTACCTAGAACTAAGCATAATTGCTTTTTACTGCTCTACCTTGGGCCAGTTTTTGCTCAAGTACACTGGAATGACGGGTGCGACGATCCTCCCTCTGCACAGGGGTCAACTATAATTGAAATCTTTTTTGTCAGTCAAGAGTAAGGTCTACTTCACACTCCACAAGTACTAACCAAGCCAGAAGAACCACAGAAATAGATGTGTCAATGATATCTATATACTAAACAGACTTTAGTGTGCTCCTTCAACTGTCTCATCTGACCTCTACCTACAAATTCGTTTTGTCAGGATTTTGGTGCAACTTAAATCTTTGCCATCGGGGACCACTTAGTTCAGTCTATGTAAAAAAAAAGAAACAGCAACTCTCTTTCCCTGAGTTCTTTCTTAAATACTAATCTTGCTATATAAATGAAATCTGGAAAGACTTCCCTACCAAATTACGAAAGACAGACAGTCAAGGATTTTAAGGTCAAAATAGAACATGTTAAATTAACTGTAACTATGAAGATGCAAAACAGCCAGATTGCTAGGCAATACTGTAATGCATTCAGCTTTCAAACATAATGTCATTTATTTGTCTCACTACAATTTTTTTTATGCAAGTGTGAGAGAACTATCAAGGTTAAAGCTATTTATTCTGCCTTCAAGTTCTTCACAAATTCTACAAAAAAGAGGAGTTGCTAAATAGTTTTATGGCTATTTCAAAGCCTGCCTCATTGTGAAATTAATAAACATTACCAAGAACCATACGAAAAAATGCAGTTTCAAATAAAACATTTAAATCTTATACCTATTTACAAAAATGTTGCATTCATCTAAATAAATGAAATTTAGACATCATTTCTACTGAACTCAATGTCAAAATGCCCATTGTCTTTTGTAGGTGCATGAAGGACTGGGCCCTTCATCACTATGAAATTACAAATCACATGCATTTTTTCAAACAAGAAACTTACATTGTTGTTTGGTGGTAACTGTGGTTGGTCACATAAGTGATCAGAATTACCCATATTCCATTACTTTGACTCCTGCATTAATTACAGTTTAATAGCATTACTGCTTAGGGCCCAGTACGGCCGCCTATAATCAAATTTCAATGGATACACATACATTTGGCTTCAATAGGACTGCTCATGTAAATAAGGACAGCATCAAGTCCATGCTGTTTCCAATGTCTCTTGAAGAGATCAACTTTCATGTGAGCATTAACAAAATTAGTATAAATCAATTTAATCATTTTAAATTGCCTGCCCATATCCCACCCTATAAAGTCTTCCTTATCAGATAAAACATTTGTATCTCTGTTCTAAGCAGCTGTTTTTCTGATACTTTTGCAACAACCAACTGAGGTTATTTCTTTTCATCCAGTTTTACATCCTGAGAACAGTCTTCTTTGTGAAATCCACAAATGACAAAACAGCCTATTACTGCATGGTATTTGTAGCCCAGATACACCACCTGGTGCTTTTCAATACAGTAAACTCCTTTTCAGTCTTCACCCCTAAAATTTAGAAGGTGGTGGGTCAGAGGTATGTGTGTGTATTTACCCAAGATATTACACATACACTGAAGAAGCCAGTTTGGAGCTCCAAAAAATAATGTGTGTGACTATAACTAGCCACTGTATGTACCTTAGAGGTAGACTGTGCATATATGTAGTGTGTACTATCTCTGTGCCAAAATCTGTTATAAGGGAATTGTTTGTGCTGTACCTTCCTTCCCTTCTTTCTCAATGCTAACAGGAGGGGAGGAGAAGTTGTTGCTGCAGGTAACCTAGGGGATATCCGTTGTATATCCTTCCCAGGCAGCTCAGCTGCCACCCTAACCCATCCCCCATTTTTCTCCCCTACTCCTCAGACTCTTGTCTATTCAGCCACTCAGACAACAGATTCGCAGCTGGCAGCAACAGAAGGGAGCATCAACTGAGCCTTGCTTCACAAACTAAGAGCTTAAACTGCTCCCTGGTTATCTCACTATTGCTTCCCCTCCAGTTCGGTACAATTTTGGTTGAGTAGGGGAGGGAAACAAAGTGAGTATTTCTCCTGAAGGCTGACAACTGGAGGGACAGGTCCCCTCTCTTCCCCTCCCTAGTGCTCCACTCATTATTATATCCATGTTCATTTTAATAAGGTACATGTTGCTCCTCCTATTTATTTCCACATCTATACATTTTTTCATTCTTACCTGAAATCCATCCACATTCCTGGAGTACCTCTAATTCTTCAGAGTAATTTATCCTACCAGTCAAAAACTCCTCAAAGAAATAAGAAGTTGAAAGTTTTCATACAGGTTCTCAAACTTTTTTCATACCACAGACCACATTTTAATGCAGAGATTGTCTTAAGGGCTATCTCTTCCTCTTTTGGTTTGTGCAAACCACCAATCGTCCTCTGCACAATCATCTCTAACCCTTCACATACCAGTGGCAACTGCATCAACTAGAACATGGAAGAGTCATATTAGGAAAGAGTGTTCAATGCATGTTTGGCTTCTATTGATGCTATGTAGCAGGGGAAAGGGAAGAGAAAAGATAGTATTGTGTGTCCAGATAGCACTCCACAGGCCACCACCAAGTGATCTTCAAGCCATCTGTGGTACCCAGATCACAGATTGAGAGCCACTTGGAAAAGGAGCAATATAAAGCTGAAATGTTGTAGTTTCCTTCTCCAGGGGAGTCCTAATACACTGATGATACCCGACAAGTTTCTGTTCATTAATTGAGCAAAACCATCAGCTGGGGTAACTGACTGGCTGAAGTCGGCTCCTTCCTGTGCTCCCCATCAGGCATCATATGCTAGCAAGAGAAGGGAGATCGGCTTGTGGAGAGAAACGTCCCCGTAGCCCCAGGTGACTGTGCACCCCCTGATTCAAGACAGGGGACACGCGCCCAGCGGTCCACGCGCAACCGAGCCACACGCCTTACCTTAATAATACTGCTCCTGCGAGGAGTGGCCTTGGCAGCTTCCAAGAGGCTGGCTTCGGGGTCCGCCGCCGCGGTTCCCAGGTTGCCGGGAAAGCGCTCAGCGGCTCCGGTCATCGCCAGCCCACTCCGACGCTCCCTTCTCCTGCCTGCAGCCACGGCAGGGATTTCCAAGGACACCGGCTCGAGCCACATCTCCGCTTCCTCCTCGCCCCTGGCAGGCGCCTCGGGCAGGGCACGACCCGCCGCCGGCTGCTCCCTGCTGCCTGCGCGTTCTGCCATCCAGCAGCCTCCCGAGCGGACTCAGCGGCTTCCCGGCGGCACGGACAGAGAGGAGGGCAGGGGAGGGAGGCACCGCAGATCTCCAGCCTCACCCCTTACTGCACCACAGCGGCAGCAACTTTCTCAGGAAGAGTCATCCCGAGCCCGGCGTCTCCTGCAGCGGGGGGTGGCCATGCAGCCGCTCGCAGCCAGCTGCGCGGCAGGAAGGGTCTGACTTGCGCGGGGAAGGGGCTTTGCGCGGCAGGGAAGCGCTGGGCGCACGCCGTGCTTGTGGCAGGCAGAAAACACAAGTTAGCAGCTCAATGGGCGGGCCGGCGGCGCGCGCAAGGCAAACGAGGGCTCGCGGCCGGGAGCAAGCCGCAGCCCGCCACCGAGCAGGAAGTGCCTCGGCGCTACTCCTCTGTTCTGACAGAGCCGGGCTGTTTTGACAGGCCACGCTGACAGACAGGGCGCAGGGCCACTGAGCAGCGGGGCAGCTTGGCAGAGGAGCCGGGGCGCCCAATAGCCAGCGCTGGGGGCGTGGCTAGGAGAGAGCAAGGAATGTGCGGGCTCTGCTGGGAACCAGACCGAGTGCTGGGAATGCGGGCACGGGTGGATCGCTGAGTCCCACTCACACACGGGACGTCTGGACTTGGAGCCACGCGCGGCTAAAGAGGGGAGGGGAAAAGTCCCGGGGGCTCTGCCCACAAGAAACCAATCAATGCCGCTTTACTTTCAGAACAGCGTGCATGTATGCTGCAGCAGAGCTACAGGAGGTACCAGGGGGAGTTACAGGCACAGTGGCTACCGGGGGGAGTTAGTCACGTAGGGTTGCCAAGGCCAGGCGTAGGGTAGGGAAGAGAGGGGACCTCACCCGGCCCAGTAGAGTTGGATTAAAATTTAGACCAGTTTATACGTTCAAAACTATCCCCCCCTGAACAAGCTGCATGGGAAAGGGATGCAGCTGCCGCATAACTTGAAGACTGGAAGAGGAGGCCTCACTCAATCTTCAGTTTTTCAATGCCAAGCCAAAGAAGGGATGGATTCTCCCCTTCTTTTGCTTTGTTTTCAACCGTATTTGCCCGTGTCTCAGATTGAGACCACAATGCAAACGGTGTAAATTCAACGCGTGCGGCACTGGCCATTAACACGAGAGCTGGGGTTTGGGGGGCGGGAGAGTCCAGATGCAAATCGAATTCGTTTCGGCTACTCCCAGTCCCTACCCATTAAGAGCTTGGAAGTGGCCACGTTCCGTCTCCAAGCAGAGCCAGCGAAGCCAGTTTTCACCCATAGGTCGCCAGCGGGAGAAGTTTCGAGCTTCCGGAGCCTCGGACTGCGCCTGAATCTCTGTTAAATCTGTAAAGGCTCAAGCTGCAGCCGCTACCGCTTGTTCTCTGAGCACTGAGCTTGGGTTGGCAGCAGCTTCCCGGAGGTGATGTTTCAGCAACAACAGCCCCCTCTAGCGCCCATCCAAAAGACATTCCAGCAGCAGAGAGTGTCTTGCATTAACCAGCCACTTACTTGTCCCAAGTAAGAGCCAAACGCTGTACTCCTATTCCGTGGAGGACGGGGACGAGAAGAGGAGACAGGAGCTGGTCCAGGTTCAGTCTATGAACTGTGATAAAGTAGAGGAACTAGTTCTGAGTGGGGCTTTGATTTCCTCTACTTTACTGCAGCTGTTGGCAGAAGGTGCAGACCTTGAAGCTTGGCTCCAGGTGGTTACTGAGGCACAAGGTCCAGTGCATCTTCTCCCTTGTTACTATAGGAAGCCCCAGTGTACCTTACAGCTGCTTTTCACTTCCATAGTCCAGAAGTAGAGCAATCAGTGCCAACCCCTTCTGTTCTCCTGCCTGGGAGAGTAGATGGCCCTGCCCCCTAATTAATGCAAAGGGTTCAAACTGCAATTCCCAGCACCTAAGAGTTAATCAAGGCCCTAGTGTAAGTGATTGCAATTTCAATGACCTCATGGGTATTGACTCATACCAGCTCTAAATCTAGCCCATAAAAATAACAATAAGGCTGAAAGCTTAATTGTGAACAATCATGATTTGGTAGATGATAAATTGCTATGCTATCAGTATCAGATCTTGAGGGACTTTCTCCTAAATAAATGCAATCTGCAAGCACAGAGCATAATTCTTAATACAAACTAGGTTGTGTACAAAAGCTGTATTGTTTAGTTTGATATTTTATTACAGTATTGCTCAAGGCTCTGGTGTGCTAGGCATTGTACAGACAATCAGATTTAGGCCCTGCCCTAAGAAGCTAAAAGAAAGAGCAAGGGAAAGGGGTATAACAGCTAGTTTTCAGTTAACTCTAAGTTGCTGTTTTTATTAAATCGTTGGGTGAGACTTAGTTTAGAGGGGATTTTTTTTAACAAGGGGAAAGAAAAGAAGGGATGATTCAGGGCAGCTGGAGGGAGGAGATGAGTCTGAGCAGAAGGGATGGGAGCAGGTAGCTAGCTAGCACCAGAGAGACCAACTCCCAGAGTCAAAATGCTAGACATAAGCATGGTTGTCACTAAACCTAACAGAAAGCTTCATTTCTTTCCAACTTGCTAAACTCATTTCATAATTAATCAGATGCTTGGGTCAGGCATTTCCTGGCAATTAATGATTAAGTGGAGGGTTAAGCACCTTTATACCGGCTAGTTATTAAATGCCATTAAAAATGTGACCTTATTACATGGACCAAAGTAAAAGGCCCTATTTTTCACATGTAGAAGTCACAAAATATACTCATTTAGGGCCAGATGCAATTCCAGCTGAAGTTTCCACAGACTGCAACAGGATTTGGATCAGACCCTCACTCAGCTGCCAACCCCTTTTTATGGTACCATCACATCTACAACGTAAATTTCATTGAGAAATCCTCTCAAAGAGAAAAATAACTTCAAATATAGAAGAGGGTTTTTTATTTATTAGACTATAAAATGCTGAAAGATGGTGATAATATATGTCCCAAATTGCAGCGGTGATAAGCATGCTGGAATGGTGTGGGGGCCCCCCCCCCCCCCAACCTTTTTGTGAGTAACTAAGGGCCTGTATTTTTGCTGTGATAGAGAGTACAAGATGCCTAGTTCCCTCCTACCCATGCAACCAACAAGTCATAATTTCAATCTAGTAGTCAATAGAGAGTCATTGTTTAATATTCTGAGCAGATGACTGGGAACCGGAAGCTGCCTTACATAGCACCTCTGGGGTAAGGCTGATGGAAAGGGTTAAGCATCACAGACTTTGTGTTGTTCATTTGCAAAACAAATTAAAATCAAAAGTTCTCATTGTTTCCAATTAGGAACAAGTTCCTTTATTGCAGCTTCTTAAGATAGATGTTTAGTATTTCCTTTAGCGCAAAAAGAAGAGTCAGTTCACCAACTTCTAGCTGCCATGCTTTTCTGGAACCTGGTCTCTAGGTCATTACTGTCTGTTATATTCTAAGCCCCTCCCACCACTAAAGGATCTCAATATTGTTATGCTGGAAGAAGTTAGTAGTTGCCAACAAGTAAGTGGCTGAGCAAAAAACCACAAGTGTGGTCAAAGCTGATGCTAACCACCTTTCATTCAGATGAAATGGTAAGAGCCAATTAAATGCCCCTTTATATAATGATAATTGGAAATAATAGGAAACCATTGCTCAAGTCACTGGGCTACATGGTGATGTTAAAGGAAACTAAAAACTGGGAGGTGAATTGTTACCTTAAGGCTGACTGTAAGTGCATGGGCTGGGAGGATTAGTTTGCTACAGCTAAATGATAGAAGCAGTAGTGAACACAGCCCTGGAAGGAAGCCAAGAAATAGACCTTGCTTTTGGAAACGGTACTCACTGAAAAGTCAGACTTGGATTTCTGAACAAGAAAACTGCCTGTTTGTCTCTATTTTGTCTAGGGAACAGGACATTGCACATATTCTCTGTAAATAAAGATAACACTAAAGAAAAAATCTGACATCAATTATTCCTCCTAATAGAAACAAACAACCCAGCAGAGCCACAAAAGTTGGCTAATGGCTCCAGCCAAGAGGAGCAACATTACTTTTATAAGGGACTTGCATTTCTTTGAGGATGTTCATCTTGGTCTGTTGTGTTACACACAGATTATACGTGTCTGTGTTTGCAAAGGAAGGGGCATGTATAGAGCCATCATTAGTCCTGTAACTAATCTAAAGTTTTTCCATGAGCATCACAATGTCAGTGGATAAATCCAACATCCTGTATCACAACAGCACTATAGAACAATTAAATTGTTACCATATTGTATTGCAATGTGCCAACACAAACCACAACATGATCACTTTTGTCTAGCAGGACACTACTTGAAGGTAACAAGATGGCTCCATTGTCTAAACAATCATCCTTACATACCCATAGATAAAAATCCAGTTTAATAAAATACATTATATATTAAGCGCTATATGGTCACCTTCAATAACAATGGTATATAAAGAAAAAAATGCCTTTGCGGACAAACTATTTTTCCCCCTCTTAGTGCTGATGCATTGCCATGTGTTTTCAAGGAAGCATACTGTCATCAAGAGTCACTGGGTGACTTAAAGAAGAGGGTACTAAAACTGAAGAGGAGACACCCATCACTTTCAGCAGGATGCTGAGCTCTTTTGAAAAGTCTGGCCCATGTAAGCGTATCAAGTTAGCTTGAATGAATTCCCTAAAACAGGGTAGCTAATCTAAATCTACCAAAAAATCTGTTCTGAATTGCATGTGTATATGCATAAACAGAACACAACTCTGCATTTGTGCATATACCATTTTTATTTCATCCCTCTTCTTACTGCATCCTTGAAACAGGAGATCAGATACTCTGTGTCTATAAATCAGCTGATTTTAAAAACAGATCTCTTCCACAGATGGCAGAACTATAGATCTACTTTGGAACTTAGTTTCTATAATCAAATACTTTCTTGTTTAAATATTTACTTTAAAATTATTCTTTCATGTTGAAGTGCCTAAAATGACAGGTGTTCTGCTGTCAACTTGTGCCCCTAAGGTGATTGATTGAGAGAGAGTAATAAAAGTTGACAAGAACCTTTTATCTTAAGGCACTCCTGTTAGCTAAAGCATCTATTTTTCTACATAGGAGAAAGAGGGCATAGAATATTTTTCAAGTGCTGATTTGCCATCAGTGTTAATGCATAACTCACTTTAATGGTTGATTAGAGTTTTACAAGTTTATTTATGAGCGGAAAAGGTTCTTTTCTATGTCATTCTTAGAGTAACAGAGCACTGGTTACTGTGTGTTTGTCTTTGTAAAACATGCTGCATATGCAAACATTTTTAAAAGGAACTTTAAAGATTTTCATACAAATAAACAATGTTACTTTATTGTCAGGACCTTTCAGGCAAATGATACACTTTCAGCACATAAATTATCTTACAAAGTTATGTCCTTGACATATTTTCTAAATATCAATCTTGCTCTCAAACATTTAACAAAAACACACAGCAAGTGTTGAGTCAGACTTGAAAGTGAAAAAATATAAATAAATAGAGGTCATATGATTTAATGCATTTAAACAAATACTGGACTACTCCATTTTCTTAAAGATAAAAAGTTAATCAATGCTTACTAAGTTGTTTGGTAGGAACATTTAACTTATTTTTGGCTTCTTACTTGTTTAGTTTTCTAGTTTGGGAGGAAAAAGCTTCCTTGAATGATAGAAACCATAACAAAACTTTCCAGAACTTTTAGTTAAAAAATTGTTACCCTCCAAGTTTTCCACAAGGTACTTTGTAGTGTGTCTTATGACTTTATCTTGCTCCCATTAAAGTAAATTGTAGAAACTGTCTGTTTTTCAAACAGGAGCAGAATCAGACTCTGGGACTGCAGTTTGAAAAAGCAAAATCAACACATTCAGGTTACAGCCTGATGCCGCTATTTCTTTATTCTCACAAGTAGTCCTTGATGATTATATTATTTGCATAATTAAGTGCTAAATGTGAGTAAATGAGCAGAATCAAGACATCAACTGGAGCATAGTTGATAGGGTATATGAACAACAGCTTTTCCTCCCCATGCAAGATTCAAACCAGCCACTGGTGGGTTCTCAGGCTCCTGCCCTAACCCTTGTACCAGGATATATTTATTCTTATATTATAGCAGTGTTCAGAATCAGAACACCATTGTATTAAGCATGTACAAATTTAGACCAGACAGATACAGGAATATGCAGATGGAGCCTGCGTCCACATCAAGCCACATTGAAATCATGATTATATACTCGTATTACACATTAAAACCTAATGTTAAAAGAATGTTGATTGCAAAGTCAGGCACTCGAGTTCAAAAATGCCATAATTAAGATTGTCTCATAATACATATAGTAAAAAGTTTGAAGTAATAGCCAGCAGTCTGCCACAGATCCTAGTGAACTCCCCTTCCTAGGCAGTCATTAGGATTGCTGTGAGAAGATTTCCAGGCATATTTTAAGATCCTGGAGCCTGAACAGAATCCAGACAATGCTCTAATCTCAGAATCCTCAAGCACACACCTGTCTGGGACCCTTTCCAACCTACTGTCCATGTCCAGCCACTTAGCCTCTTGAGGTGCAATACTGCCCCTCAGACTCCACAGTAGTTAAAACCCCTTCCTTTCCCAGAACTCTGGCCAATACAGCAGTGAAGCATTCCATACCCTACAAGTCTATCAACTTTTTGCTTTTATGAAAAAAAGCAGAGTACAGACCATACAAAATAATATGACATCCTAAATGCAACATCCCTCATGAGCTCACCCTTCCTTGGTAGTAGGAATCACCTGTATTCCTTCAGACAGGCAGGGATCTTTGCCCCCTTGCCTACATTGCAGCATCTTAATCTGATGAAAAAATGCCACCCTGTATACCTCATAACTCTCACTTTACAGGCTTCTTCTGTGGTCAGCTTTTTCTTTTGGTCTCTTTTGATACAATTTTTTCCATTACTCCCATCTCCCACTTCAGACAGGAAGAAGACTATTGTATCAGCATGTTTCATTTGAACTAGATGGGAGCATGATCAGCATTCAGCAACTAAGAAAGTTCATTTGATAAATACATTTGTTAATCTTTAGAAGTGCCACAGAACTCCTTGTTGATTTTGCTGAACTAGACTAAGACAGCTACTGCTTTGGAACTGGCCAAGCAGAGTTAACCCTCCTCACTCATGTGGAATTAACATACCTATCAACTTTACATGGCAGTCATTTCATGGTATATTTTCAAAAAATCATCCCAAAGTGGGGCAGACAAATCACCCCACTTAGTCACAGTCCAAAGACATGATCATATACTCCTCCCTCCCCCAGCACCACTACTTTATTTAGCACACAGACTGGACCTGCTCTGCGAATGAACTCGAGGCATGTAATGATGGAGTCTGTCTGTAGAAGCCTGGCTTCTCATTTCTGTCCCTAACTCCTAGTCCCAGTATGTCACTCTAGTCCCAGGCTTCCCCTCCCACAACATATCTTCCAGTCCCAGTTTCCCTATCTCTATCAGCCTTCAGTCCTAATTTCTACTCTCTTCCCCTACCCCTCAGGCTGTTTGTTGTGATCTACTCCCATTCTGCCACACATACACACCCCTCCCCAAGTCTGACTCTTTTCCCTATTGCCTTTGAACCAGGCAGTTTCTTCCTCTGTTGCGTGGGCCCAGCAAGAGGGTCACTGAACCCACAGGAGTCAGAATCCCCACTCTCAGCTGTGGTGCCTAGACTTTGACACAATCCCTGACCAGCACGCAGAGCCCAAAGCTGCAAGTACAGGGAAAGCCCTGCTCATCCCCAAGCTGGAGCATGCCCAGTGTAGGTGAAGTCTTCAGGGAAATTTAGCTACTAAAATCTAAGTCTCTTTTCTATTTACACTAAGTAAACTTCCCTCGCTGCTCCCACCCGCTTGTCTCAACTCTCCCCTTTAGGCTAACTATTTAAGTGTTGGCTGGTGTCCTGTGGGCATCACAAAACAAAGTGTCTTGAGAAGGAATTTGCAGGAGATGCTAGGAGTATTAAGTATCAGTCTTAAACTGAAGTGACTTCTACTTAGTAAGGATGTCCATTCCACTTAGTGAGAATTCAAGTGATTTTATGCATCTGTCTCAGATACTTTAAATTCCTCTAACAACAAAATTTAAGACCTCTTTAGCTGATATACATAGAAAACAAAAACGGTTGTTCCTCTCTTCCAAGCTGCTCCCTCTGTGATAGCACAGTGCTCAAATGTGGCATTGTATGACCTTAGAGGCTTTCTGTAGAGCCCTGCAGATCCGTGCTATCCATTTCAGATCCACGGGTATCTACATCCACAGATGCAGATATCAGCAGACCCATTGTTGCAGATTGGAATTCAGATGCAGATTCTATTTTTATCTGCTTAGGGTGCCATCGACAGCTGCAGATGCTGCTATGATCCGGATCATCAGAACATAGGGGAACAAAAGAAGCACTCCAGCCAATCCCAGCTCAGCTCCATTGCGGTCTGCCAGCCAATCAGAGTCCCTCAGACTAACTATCAGTCAGCATGCCACCCTTTGGTTGGGCTCGCTGGGTCAGCATGCTGGCCTTTGATTGACTCATTCCCCACATGGGCCCTGTCCATTTTTCCCTTTTCTTGTTTGCAGTTCGCATGCTGTTCTGTCAGTCAGAGATCTCATTGGCCAATGAGCATATCCTGTAACAGAGATTTACATGCCTATATAGACCACACACACAAAAATCTTTTTGAACATATAGCCTATTATGGGCTATGCAGCTCCCCTGTCAGTAGCATTACTATTAAATGATGGTGTCTTCTGCTAATCAGGAATTCCTCTTATTGGTAATGAAAGGCTGACTAGGGTGTTCCATCAAGAAGGATTCTCCTGTATTGCACTAAACTTTGATACCAAAAATATATTTGAGTTGTCATTAGTAACTACTTAACATTTGCTTTTATGAGCATTTTTTTTAAAAGTCTCCAAAAAACAGAAGATTCCATAGACGAGTAGGCTCTATCCAGGAATACAGCTTACATTGACATCAGAGAGTTCTATGGGTGTATCAAGAGCACAGTATCTGCCTATTAACTGAGAACCACAGCCCCCTCTAGTTGTGCCTAGGCTGACTACACTGTCAACTCTCAAAGCTGTTTTGGTAATACCAACAGATTTAGACACAGACAAATTCATCACAAGCTACATGCTGCCCTAAACACTGGCAGGCACATTAGAGCATATGCACAATAGATATTGTCCCCTGGAAAGATTTAGCCAGAATTCCTTCTAGGAGCTCTGAGGAAGTGCACACCAATTTCCCCTGTACAATATATTTCCCCTGGAAAGATTTAGCCAGAATTCCTTCTGGGAGCTCTGAGGAAGTGCCAATTTCCCCTGTACAATATATTTAAAGACAGCACCATATACTTCCTTCTCCCTGCCTAATATAGCTACACCACACAGTGGTGTGGGGGTAGAGCTATGGCTCTTTTCTTAGCATACCCTGCCTCTTTTCAAGCATTCTGACAGGCACAAAGAAGGTTCAGGACAAAGATCACCAGATGTTCCAATTATATAGGGACAGTTCTGATATGTGGAGCTTTGTCTTATATAGGTGCCTATTATCCCCCACCCACTGTCCTCATTTTTCACACTTGCAACCTGGTCACCCTAGTCAATGCTATGCATTCCGTCAGGATTCTGGAGAGCTCCTGCACAGAAGTACAAGAGGAAGGGAATTTCTTGCTTCCTCACCTTGTGCACCAGTAAGGAGGCTAGCCAGACTCTGGCTCTGTTTTCCATGCCAAATCTAAAGTGTGAGCTTGTGTCTTTAGACAAATGGAAGCCACTTATGAATATTGCTGTAAATAAATTTAGGGTGTGCACAATATATTGTCATCCTTGGTAATCAGTAATAATGATGGATAAGGAACTACAGAAAAATTTAAATGGGGATACAAGACTGACTTCCTTTGTAAAGCTCAAAGGCTATGTCTACACTGGCAAGTTAGTTCAAATTAAGGAAGCTTAATTTGAACTAATTAAAGCCATGGCTACACTAGGCTTTAATTAGTTCGAATGAAGGGCTTCCTTAATTCGAACTAATAAATTCGAAAATGCTATTCGAACTAAGGGTTAATTCAAACTAGTTAGTTTGAATTAACCAATGAGGCCATGTTAGTTCGAACTAATTGCTTAGTTCGAACTAACCGGCCCATTGAACTCAATGCAATTCGCTAATTCGAACTAAGCAAGTGTTGGAACTAACTAAAATTAGTTTGAATTATTTAGTTCAAATTAACTAATTTGAACTAACTTTAGTAGGTGTAGACATAGCCTTTGAGATCTATGATGAAAAGTGCTATACAAGAGCTCTGTATTACTTTTATTATTTATTTGATCAAAATCCATTCAATTTTTAGTGTTTGCTAGGCTACTACTTTAAAAATGGACACTGAAAAAGAGAAACACAAATCTAAAAGTGGATATTCAGTTCTTAGGTTGAAAAATGTACTATTTTCACCTCTACAACTGGAATTTCATAGTTGCAATTTCTCCTCTTCAGCATGAAGTTCTACATTCATTTTAGCACATTGGCATGGAAAGTACTTTTAGATCACAGTCCATAAAAAGATACAAAGATGTGGGTGTTTTTACCCCAACTGTCTACAAGTTTTTTTGAACTCCTACTGGTAGTTAGCTCTTGTAAATAGTGGTGTAATTATAGCAAGGAGATATTCAGCATAATTAATCACAGTTTGATACTTCTATCTGAAATCATTCAAAATATGGAAGTTGAGGTATGTGATTATTCAGCCTTCAGAAAAAAGGAAAATAAAAAGGAAAGGATTGTTATTTTCATTTCCATGTTAAATATACATGATTTTTTTATTTCTAAAACGTAATTATTTTATTTTACATTTTTCTTTCATTTCTTCCATGTAGAAAGGTTGACTGGCATACAAGAGAGTGAAGATGACAGAAGTGATGCTTTAAATAATGTTTCCCTGAATCTAGCTAGCATATGCAGCTTTCTCTGTCTGAACCTTAAAAATATGCAAAGGGGTAGAAATGGAATAATTTATTTTTAATATAAAAATTAAGCACTAAAGAAGAAAAAAATATCAGGGCCACAATAAATTGCACTGGTTCTTAGCATTTATATGGCATTTTACTTCTTCAAAGCTCTGTCCAAACCTTGAAAAGATTCTGCATGGTGCTAAGTACTTATAAATCCCATTGTAATCAATGGAAGATAAAAAATTATCAGCCCTCTTGCAGATGAGGGCCCAATGCCTAATTAACTAAATAATTAACAATATGACTCTAAAAAAATGTTACTAAACATACATAATGTTTGAGCAAATATACAAAATCTTGTTTATAGTGAGATCCTTCCCTACCCAGCTTTATAGTTAATATTGCTGAAGCACTAGGATGTGGAATGAAATTCATACAACCCCACACTAAAACATGGGCTGAGAATGCAGAATCATTATGTTCATAGATCATTACATTAATCTCTGAATGTGGGCGCCTGATTTTAATTTACAATAATATATCTTTACACAGCTTTGAAAGAATAAAGTGGCCTTAAAGTGAGTTTAAATTACAGTTACATTTTAAGGCCTCGTTAATCTGTCAGTTTAAGTGACAATAGAGTCTTACATTTTTCTAAACACATCTTTCTTGAAAATACTCATTTTTTTCCACTTTCATTTCATAATAATCTAGATTACTCATATTCTCTTCTACCCAATAAATCATGTTGTTAAGTTTCTTATTCAGTGAGCCATAGAAAATGCATTATGACAATTCACTGTATAAGAACCTCTAAAAATAAGTGTATCACAATCAGATTCAATATCAAAGATTTTGTAGAATAAAGTGAACATAACAGGGTGCAAAGAAAGGAAGAGTCAATCAATCAGTTTTGTACTTTGACAAGTAATAGAAATGAAAAACCTAATTGTAACCACATTTTCACCCATCTAGTTGGCATCTAAGAGATAGATCCTCAGCTGGTGTACACTGATGTAGCTCCACTGAAGTTAATGTAACTATTCTTATTTATATCATTTTTAGATCTGGTCTTCTGCCTGCATGTTTAAGATTGATCTCACCTCTTCTTAATCCACATATCCCATCAGATTTAAATAAGATAGTCTTATTTTGGAGATGGATTCACACTTTAAGTGCAGATTTTATTGCTTCTGGTGTAAGAAGGGCAATGCCCTATTTAACATGGCTTTTGTATACAAGTTTTCCGCTGATAGAGGTAACTGGGAAAGAACTGATGGCCTTTGTAATTTTTGTCCTAACTGGTGTTAATGTAGATGCTGTTTTACTTATTCATATGTCTCCCTTTCCTCTTTCAGATCTTATTAAATATTTGCTTTAATACCTTGCTGTGCCAATTAATTCCACAATTTAATTCCTTATTGCATCAAGCAGTTTCCAAGAGGCTTTTTAGGATACTGGTTCCAAAGAAAGATTTTTTTTTAAAGTTCCGTCTGGAACAGAACATTTTTTGGGATCTTGAGTGGGATTAGAGGTAGGCCAATGAGAATGTAATAATTGTCCTACATTGATCATTACCCTTAGGTTATTTCTACACTTAAAATGCTACAGCAGCACAGTTGCATTGCTGTAGCACTTCGCTGTAGACACTACCTACACTGACAGGAGAGATTCTTCCATCAGTATTAGTAATTCACCTCATTTAGAGGTGGTTGCTAGGTTGAAGGAAGAATTCTTCCATTGACCTAGTGCTGTATATGTGGAGATTTAGGTCAGTTTAATTGCACCATTCAGGGTTGTGGATTTTCACACTCCTAACCAACACTGTTAAATCAACTGAATTTTCTAATGTAGGTCAGGATTTAGAAAATAAAATATTCTTAAATTCAGATTAAAAAAATCTAAAAAAAGTGTCTTGGTATTCTAAACTACAAATTTTTAAATCTAATCGCTAGCGATCCTGGACAGGTTTGTATTATAAATCAGTTATCATCCTGGCATGGTTTGCAGGGGTGAGCTGAACCAGAATGTTTGGATGCTAAATGCCCCTTGGAGCATCTTGCAGAAAACAGCAAGTCAATAGTCACCCTTATGCATGGATCATTCAGATAGGGTGACCAGATATCCCAATTTTATATGAACAGTCCCAATATTCAGGGCTTTTTCTTATACAGGCACCTATTGCCACCCGCCCCTTGTCCCAATTTTTTTTAAACTTGCTATCTGTTCACCCCACATTCAGATCAAGGGATACTGTATTCCTTTCAATCATCAGTTGAATAAACATAGCTGCTAGATAGAAAGAAGATGAGATGGAAGATCACTAAGTAACTAGACTTCACGGAGCGGAATGACTGGTTAATGTGGACTGACCCATCAGATGGTGTCTGAAATAGAACCCTCTCCTCACTGATGACTGCAGTCTAAATATGAAGAAATAGAGCCAAGGATTGTAAAAGAGAGGATGGTAAGGAAAGAAAGACAGAAAATTGTAACACTAGGGGATATAAATGAATGAGAGGCAAAGGAGAAAGAAGGACTAGAAGTGAAAGGAAATAAAGTGACAAACATAGGAGGAGGACAAGCATAGATATGGCAATGAGAGAATAGGACACAGATGGGACAAGGAGTTATAATGGACGGTAAAGGGACTAGAGAGAAGGAAAAAATAAAAAAAAACAGGAAAAAGTCTTCAAATGTGACAGATTAGGGACAAAGGAATATGAAAAGCAGGGAAAGGGAGAAGTGGGAGACAGTATCAAGAGTGGGGGAGAAGATAATGAATTACCAAAGTTCTTTAAAAATAACCAGCATAAATTGGAAAAATTCCCTGAAAATTTTATAGTTTTCAGCAGTTTTCCACTGGCACTGGCCATATTTTTCCCTTCCATTAGATGGCAGTATATGGATAACAATTAAAATATGCTGTTAAAGAGTAAAGCTATTAACTCTAAAGATTGGATTGCATATTATTTGCATATCTAGAACTCTGGACTTTCTGGGTGTTTAAAGAACACAGGACAAGACTCCAAACTGAGAAACACCCCAACAAAGTTCCCATTAAAGGAAAGCCACAATAAAAGCTCTTTAAAAATTGAAGGATTTTCTTTTTTGTTTATTTCCCCCCACATACATTTAGTCTGTTCCCATTTCATGAAACTCAGTCTCTAAGCAGCATCCTGGTTTACACTTTTGTGGATGTGACTGTGTGGACATCAGAAGCCTTTTTCAGATTCAGCCTATCTCCTCCATTTAATGATAATACATTTCCAAGTGGGAATCTTAAAATGCTTTCAATTGCCTGGTAATTAGGTCAATATTATCTGCATTTTTTTCTTTTTCAGTGCTTAGCTGAACCGACAGCCATAGCAATCATTCACCAATTGGTCCATTCCTGTGTAACTGCAAGGGCTTGAAAAGCCAAAAGTCCAACATTGGACCAGACTTGATGCACCCATAGAATGGGGGGATCTACTTCTGGACTGCCTCTACCCCTCAGTTGGTGGAATTTTATCCCAGATGTTACGATTATTTGCATTTTACAGATGGGAAACTGAAGCGCCTCTCTTATTTTCTCCACTATTATCTTTAACTTTGCTTACCACCTGGCTCTTTCTCCCCCATTCACCAGGGAAAAAATGCTGTGCAGGCACAAGTCCATAAAAACAACCATATCTTTTTATTTCTGGAAAATAGACAGGAAGCTCACCCATCCATCAGCAGAATGGAATTAAAAACAGACATGCCTGATTTTTTTCAGAATTAATACCTAGGCGAAGGTATACTTCTCATTTTGGAGGAAACATTCATCAAACAACCAGCACAGTAACTGTTACAATATTTAAATCATGTTAATGATTAATAAGTTTTAATAATTAATGGAGGCTAAAATATTGCCAACTCTATTTTGTTAATATTACGAACTTTTACTATATGTGTCTTGACTTTTTAGGACTTCAGATTTTAAATGATCAAAATAAAAAACAGGTCAACCTCTCCCCTCTGTTCTCAAAAGCCCTATTTTTAGTGTTAAATGTAAGGTGTCAAAATAGATACATCAGGACTAGCATAACAAAAATTAAGCAGTTAAAAATACGCCATACAGTCTTTCATATCTCAGATGGCTTTAAATGCTACATAAGACAGAACAAGAAGAGAAGTCTTCCATGTGCATTTCATATTCCGAGTTGGAGAGCAGAAAGGCATATCAGCTGAAAGCATATAGAAACAACATGCTGTTATTAGGTATTCAGAAAAATTAGGTCACTGATTGTAATTTAGTACATCTCTATAAAATAACCAAATCCTTCTAAATCTTCATCAGCTCTTCTAATGCTACTTTTCTGATGTAGTTTTATTTTCTCAGAGAGGTTAAAAGTATCACTATTAACAGTTAACCATCACTTGGTCATGTGGTAAAGACACAGGATCATAAAAATCTCATTTACTGGGTTTCCAAGTTCAGCATGCCAACACTAATGACCACAATACTACTGTGACAATTGGCTGATGGAGACGTGCAGCAGTTATCCCGGTGAAACTAGTGCAGCACCGCAGAGCTGAAAGAAATATGGAAATGTTATACAATTCATCAAAAGCAATTTAGAGAGAGGGTTGCTATGGTGCTTATTTATAGGCCACACTTCCTTTCCTTTTTAAGTCACTAGGTAGACTCTGTTTGCTGATAACCGAGTAGTCATTGAAAAGTTATTGGTGGCTTATGTCAAATGAGTAAATTTCAGGCTCACTTCCTAGCATAAACATATATATCACAAAAAAAATGATAATTGACACAAGATGGAACCATTGTTTGTAGTCTCAGTTAAGTAATAACTGGATGGGCAAGAATACTGGTTTTCAAGTAACTGGTCCAGCTCCACATATAGATTATGTCAGCTGCACTGATTAGATAATGAAGTTAAACAATCCCACACACAGGCTATGTCTACACTTAGAAACACAGGTCGACTTTATTAAGTCAACCTTATTAAGTCTACTTAGAGAGTCTACACAAGACTCTTAAGTCGACTTAAAGTTGACCTTATTAAGTCACCCTAGAGACTCTACACTAGACTCTCTAAGTTGGCTGGTTAGGTCCCGGGAGAGTCAAGGCTCCTTTGGAGCCTCGGTTTCCCAGGCTAGGGGGGCTGACTCTCCCTGAGACAGGCAAGCTGCTCGCGGCTTGTCCCGGGAAGAGCCAAATGCGCAGGGCTGGCTCTCCCCGCAGGGACACATAAGCTGCTGGCAGCTGGTGGCATGTCCCAGGGAGAGCCAGCTCCGCGGACCGGCTCTCCCGCAGCGACAGGCAAGCCACGAACAGCTCTTCCCGGGGAGAGCCAGACCTGCATGAACTGGCTCTCACCAAGACAGCAAGTCGCCAGCCTCGAGCGGTCCCGGGGAGAAAGGAGCACATGGGCTCCCTTCTGGCCAGGACTGCTTGGGTCTCGGGGAGAAGGAAGCCCCGCAGTCCCTTCTCCGGGACTGCTTGGGTCCTGGGGAGAAGGGAGCCACAGCCTGACCTCCCTCCTGCGGGACCAAACGGTCCCGGCCAGAAGGGAGCCCTGGTCTCTTCTCCCCAGACTCGCGGGGTCCAGGCAAGAAGGGAGTGCACTCCAGCCAACAGGGGATCCCTGGGGTTTCTCCTGTCAGCAGGAGCACAGGGCCAGCAATTGCCTCTGGGGCTCTCCAGCCAGGGTTCCAGCTGGAGCCCTGGCTGGGGAGCTCTTCTCCCCAGGACCGTGGCTCCTCTTGCAAATTTGTTGACACTCCTGAGACTTAAAACAGACCTGCATCCACCTTTCTTCTTCCGCAAGGAAGTACTGAGAACAGAACCTTTTGCACCTTTGTAATTGAATTCAGCTGAAGCAAAAAGTCTATCTCTGAACACAGCAAGATATCATGAGAAAGGTTCCTGGAAAGGGTTGGCATAGCTGTAGGAGGATACAGAGTTGGCAGAGACTGAAATTGAATCCAATATCCTTTTCAGACAATTTCTAATATCTACTGGTCATAACTGCAGTGCATGCATTTTCAAAAAATGACCATTGCCAAAGGGAAGAGAGCAAATCTAAAATTGATTCAGAATTCTCAACTGTTGTGTGTGTGTCAAAATGTCCTTAAAATCAACGTGGTTCTCCAGCCTCACAGCTCATTCGACATTCTAGTTCTTGCTCTCAGCAATTTTGTACAGAACCATATTAAAATCAACTAATTTTGTTAGGCTATATTGTGTAAACCCTTTGTTAAAGTGATCTAAAATTTGCACCACTAAGTTTGCACTAAGTTATCCAAGTGAATCCACTGGCAGAGCATTTTCAGGTTAATATGGTTGTGTGTGTGTGCACAAGTGTAATAGCTTTTGAAATATTGTGTTGTATAACTGGTTCATGGTGGTGTTCATTAGGTGAGATAAAGAGATGTCTATTGATGTCAGTTTCAGGCAAATCCTGAACTCAGCTCTGAGCAAAATACCTTTCAAATGCTGGAAAAATTTAAAAACCTGGTAATTTGCGGGAAACTATCTCCCAACTACCTGGACAAAAGGATCTAAATTTGCATCATTAACTCTACTCAGACCCTAATGTGCCTCAGCAACTTTCCAGAAAGTTTGCCTCTGTATATCCACATTGAAGCACTTCGGAAAAAAATCAGCTCTAAAACAGAAAGCTTCTCACAATTACCTATGCAATCACTGCCACTTCTTTATAATGACAAAGTGCCTGAGCCCTGTCTACATTACAGCATCCATTATTGCTTCCATCAGTAGCAAATTATGGGTCCATTTTTGAGAATGAAGGACTTTACTTTGTTCATCTCAGTCTCTCCTGTGGGGTGTGATGTATGTTACAGTTTCTCTCTCAGGTTGTGTATTAAGTCTTTCTCGCTCTACAAATGGAGATGCAATTGGCAAGATTTTTTTTAGTGTGTTATGACTCCTCAGATAATCCCTCAGGGGATGGAAGAGGACTTGTATGTATGACAATTTCTTGGGATTGTGTGGGGATTTTGCTATGTATTTCAATGAGAAATCTAGTTCATTCAGGGTATCCTCCCAGAGTGGCAGCTTGCAGTACTGACACTCTTCTCTGGTACTATTCTTGTATGTTTGTGTGCCTGCCAGCCTGTGATCAGGGTTCTGTGAGTGTGTGATGAGGGTTTGTTGGTGAAATGATACTCAGTGAGGGGGAGGGGGAGAAGGAATGTGCACAAGCGTCAGAAACCCAGAAGCACATAGGGAATGGAGGAGCAGCCAGCAGCCAACAGCTTTGTGCTGCCTTCTCCTGCTGCTCCAGATCTGGAAGTCAGAAACCAACCCAGCTGCTGCTACTGGTGGCACCCCAGAGTCTCTAGTAACTCACCCTGTGTAGGTGAGTGAGCAGCCCCAGTCCCCACTCCCTGCGCTTTAGGGTATATTAAAGATCTGCAAAGGAGTTTTGTGTGGTGCTTGGGAGTTGTGTGCCTCTCCTAGAGCAGCAGTCTGATCTCTCAGGGTGAGTGACAGCACCAACAGGTGCAAGGGATGGTGGTGGAGGGGGAGTTCCACTTCCCAGGCATGGTCCCTAAACACTGATCTCTTATAACTCAATAAAGAGTTCTTTTATTGGGGTGTGGAGTGAAAACTGCCTAAATTGCAGGGACAGGATGATTATAGTGAACTGCGGAATGGGGGGGAGGGGGACAATGAAAGGGCTGAAGGGAATCGGTGGGAGAATAGGGGGTTAGCAAGTAGGATGTATTTTGCAGAAATTGGAAGAATAGTAACAGGTTGCAAGGGAGATAGACGATGACTAAATAGGCTGATAGACCAGACATGGGGAGATACAGAATGGGACTCGGAGGGACTGGAAGAGAGGATATCTGTTGGGGTTGCAAGGTACTGATAAGGGATGGGGGTTAAATCATTTCTGTTGAGATTAGCTATTTCTCCCCATAGATCCCACATGTGCATGGGGACATAAGAGGATGAAGTATCTGTGTGGGGCCCACACGGGGGAGAATGGAGGATAACTCTTGTGGGAACCATTAGAGGGAAGGTGGGAGGTTAGCTGTGCTGCAGCCCGGCAGAAATTCTGCCTTAAGCTGTCCCCCCCCCCCCCCCCATGAGCCCCCTGCAGCTGTGTGGGGGGCCTATGAGGGCAAGGGACAAGGTAGCTGTGTGAGGCTCATGGGGGAGAGAGGTAGCCTGTGGGTCGATGGGGAATGGAAGACAGGTAGCTGTGTGTGACTGCGGCCCGCCCAAAGGAGGAAAAGTAGGTGTGGGCGAAGGAGAAATGACCGCCTGCTCCTCTTTCTCTCCTGCTGCACCGAACAATCCCTAATATCAATCCCTGCCCCCAACCCTTTTACCTCAGTGCCGCCCCCGAGCCCTGAGTTAGGCAGGGAGGCGACCCCCTCCCCCCGCCCTCGGTACACTCCGTTTTCCGGGCCCGCCCGCCCCGCTATCACGCTCCTTCGCCCTGTGACTCTCTTTCCAGCCGCGAGCGCGCCTGGGGTCGGCGCTTGCTCCGTGCGGGAAACGTGTTGCAGGGACTTCGAGGCCGGAGTGAGGCGGGAGATGGAGCCCGACAACGCGGTGAGTAGCGGGTCCCAGCCCACGAGATAACTGGGGTCCGGGGCCACCCCCCCGCGGGGCCAGTCGGGGGGGTTCGGAGTGGGGCGGTTTCGGGTGGGGTAGGTGCCGCGATTCAGGCTGGGGCTGAGCGATGGCCCCCGTGGGCCTGACGGGTGGCGCTGAACTTTGCGTGGAAAGCTCGGGGCTCGGACCCGCGGGGTGACAGCTCCGTTGACTAGCCGGGGCAGCGTGCGCGAGGCGGTGGGTGAGTGGGAGAGCCACTCTGTACAGGCCGTGCCCGGCTTTCCCGCCAAAAGCGGCGGCGCGGAGAACCAGCCCCGCCCACCGCTTGAACGAACCGTTCGCCCCGCCCCCCGCACGAGCCTTTTCCTCGCCCTCAGCGGCTGCGCAAACCTCCCCCTCCCCCACCCCGCAGGGGGTGGTTGCCTAGTAAGGGCGGGGCTGGGTTATGCTGCTTGTCCGGGGTTTGAATTGAAGAGTGGAGGAGTTCCCAGGTCTCTTTCACCTTCCCCTTGGGGGCAACTCCAGGGTTGTGTTTCCCTGCTGCAGGGCTCTTTCCCTGGGGGTCCTTTCTGCAGCGCAGAGGGGGAGGGTCAGCTTGGGGACAGACAGACATGGGCAGAGGGTTCACACGTGTCCTAATCCCCTCACTAGTGCTTTACTCTCTGCACTTACCTGTGGGTGGGTGGAAATGTACTGTACACACCCCCAAGAGCAGTGTGATGGTAGATTGAAAGGTCCAGGGGCATGCATGCTGCTATTGACTTTAGCTGAGCTCCAGAGGAGTAGCTGTGTTGGTCTGTATAGAGCAGAAACAACAAGAGACCCGTGGCACCTTAAAGACTAACACATGTCTTCAGGCACAAGCTTGCAGGGGCTCCAACCCACTTAGTCAGATGCATGAAGTGGAAAAAATTACAGTTGAGAGATGTACATACACATGCCGGGATGGAGGAAGGCAAGTGCTAGCAAAGTCAATTCAGTTAGGGTAGATAAGGCCCATTCACACCTGTTCATTAGAAGGTGAGCCTGAGTGAAGAGGGACAGTTACTTTTTGTAATGAGCTAAGGGTTCCAGGTCTATATTCAAACCCTGTCTGATTATGTCAAGTTTGCAGATCAGTTCCAGCTCTGCAGTTTTACCCTGAAGTCTGTTTTGAAAGTTGCCAAATTTCCAACCAAAAAAACTTCAAAGTCTGCTACTGAGCATCCAGGGAGATAGAAGTGTTCTCCTACTGGTTTATGGAAGTTACCATTTTTTATGTCAGATGTTTTTTTTTTTTTTTTTTAATGTAAACAGTCTGGTTTCGCCAATATACGTGGTAGAGAGGCATTGCTGGCACATGATCACACATTCTCACCTTCTAATCAACTGATGTGAATGGGCCTCATCTACCCTAGTTGAATTGACTTTGCTAACACTTAACCCTCCTTCATCCTGGCATGTGTATGTATGCCTCTCAACTGTAGTTTCCACTTCATGCGTCTGATGAAGTGGATTGGAGCCCACAAAAGCTTATGCCCAAAGCAATTTGTTAGTCTTTAGATGCCACAGGACTCTCATTGTTTTATCTAGCTAGCAAAAGGATCAGTAGTAGCGTAGATGTGGCACCACTGGCTTTAACACAAGCAAGCAACCAGTGCTGTAGTAGTTTAAAAAAAAAAAAAAAAAAAAAATGGGTAAATTAAACTCTCTATTCCCCAAATGAGAAGTGAGTAAACAGTTCAATTACTGCAGCTAACTAGAGTAGCAGTCTGCTGGGAAGCCTGAGTACATACTCTGGTTGCTAACCCATGTGTCAATAGGTTATTGTTCTATTGTGATGCATGCCAGCTACATTAAAGCTAGTAGAAAAGTTTATCCCTGCTACAGCTGGCAGTGGAAGCATACCATGGGATTATTGGGTGTTGGCCACTTTTCTTACCCTGTTCTCTTTCTGGCTTATCTGGTATGTGGCTTGAACTCTTTACAAGAGTTATTTACAATAACTTCCTTTCTCCCCACTGTATCTCTGTAAAAATGGGCTTAATAAAACATACCATTTGGAAAAGCAGCTGAGATGCTCAGATGGCAAATCCTGCGCAGTAACTTCAGTTATTTTGAGACTTCTGGTTTTGGGGAGATGGTATTTTCTTGTGCAAGGAAGGGAAAATGCATGAATCCCCATTCTTAAAAATAGCAAACCTTCTGCTTAACTGTGATGCTAACTTTTCTTGTGAAACAGCCACAGTATTTTACCTCTAACCTTAAAATACATTTGGCTTACAAATGTTCCACATGGAATTGCACACATTTTTTGAGACATGATGGCGAGGTAAAGTTTGAATTAGCTGGAAAAGATTGGATTTATAATTCCAGTTTTATAAATTGTAGATGAGAGAGGAAAGGTTAGTTAGGTTGAACTGATCATTTTGCCATGATAAATTTCTAGTCCATAGTAACCTCCTACCACCATTCCTTTTAAAATTTTGTTTAATGTAGTGTTTTAAAATTCAGACAGTGAAAGGTACTTTTTGCTGTGCATTGTAAATAAAAAAGCTTTTAGTCCATATACCAATGAAACTGGCATTTGAGACTGGCAATGGCTATGACCCTAGTCTTAGGGAATATAATTTGTTTTTTAGCCTGTTTTTTTACTAGTTAAACAATAAAAAGATAGGCAGAACACAGTTAAAGAAAATATTTAACAAAAATGCTATTAATTTTTTGAAAAACATTGGTGTAGGATAGCAATTATCAAAAGGAGACAATGAGGGGTTAAGTGTATCAGTGAATTTGATTTATTTTAAAAGAACTGAAGTTTTCAAATTTTTTGTACAAATTTTAAAGTAATATTTCTGTATATAGCAGTATTTTTGAACTCTTTGAATCAGTGATTATCTCTCTTATTTGTCTTAAAAATACTATACTTTTATTGCTAGAATTTACTCCCCTAAAACCAACCCAAACCCAGATGACTGCAGGGTGGGGGGTTGTTGGACAGGAAGAAGGGGACCTGTCTGTGTGGTGCTAGTCCCTCTAAAGCTGACTTCTGATCTCCCTTCTTCCCACTAGTGAGAATGTAGAGATTGTGCCAAGACTGGAATTACCCTTCCTTGCATTTCACTGGGAGAAGGAAATGGACAGGGTGAAGGAAAGAGACTTAGTTCTTAATATTAAAAAAAACAAAACAAAACACCTTCTAACTTTGTAAGAGAAGCGATTGGGGAAGTTGAGCTGTGGAGAGGTGTATCCTCCGCCTGCCCCCATACCTACACCTTTTACAGTCATTGTGAAGTCATGGCTTTCCTGTGGAATAATGGTCTGAAGACTGCTAGTGCGTGATAGATAAAATTTAGAATTTAATTGAGGAGTTGTTTTGGGAACTGAGAAGTTCTTTTTAGTCAGTTAGGAAGACTCATAAGTCAACTAGGGAGGAACCCATCTCAATTCAGATGATAGGTGCTGAGATACGATATTAATATAAAAACACGTTTTTTAGAAGACAACCTTAAAGAACACACTAGAAGGGAGAAAACCAGTAATTCAAATTGCTAAGAGTTCTTATAGGAATTTTAATCAATTTGAATGCATTTGTTTGCAAAAAGTCAGTGGCAGTTTAGTAAGTGTGATGTCATCGTCACATTTACACTGGCCAGCCGATCTTTTGCAAACAAATATATTCAAATTTATTAAAATTCCTCTACAAGAACACTTAGCAATGTGAATTACTGGTTTTCTCTGTTTTGGTAGGCTCCTTTAAGGTCATCTCATCTAAAAAAATGTTTTTATATTTTATTTTTGACTTTTTGGTCTTCAATCAAAAAGAAAAGTAGATCAAGTCACAAGAAGAGAACTTTATTTCTATTTTGCAGTTACTTCAACTAAACTAATTTCTGCTCACTGTATCTAGGCAAATGACAGTTGGTTCAGTTCCTGCAAAGCATTCTGATCAGACATAGGGCCATATTAGCTTTGAGGAGTTGAGCTCATCAATTTACAGTTTGTCTAAAGATCAGAATTTGTTCACTGCCACAAAAGTTATGTCTAACTAAGCATACAGCTCCTTGACGTGAGGCATTTTGTTGCTCTGCAGTACCCTGCTGGTAACGTTTTGGTACTGCCTCGTGCATTTTTTGAAAGCATGGGCTTCTCTCCTCTGCATTTTTATTCTTTTGTTGCATCATAATACACACACAAGGTTCCGGTCAGTGATCATTCCAGTATCTGCACTGACTTGGTTACCAATTTGGAGTCTTTATATATTATTTCTGGGTGGGCTCCTAGGCTGCTGTACTAAGCTCTGCAAGATAGGGACAGGCCTCCAGCAGGAAGAAGGTTGATACAGGGGCTGCAGAATATGTTAGTAGAGGCAGGGAACCTTTAATCCTTCATTAGCTTTTCAGCCCTAGGTGAGATTTGAACCAGCAACCCCTGGGTTTGCACACTAGTCTGTTAACTCCTGCACTATAGGACCAGTTCCCTACTCAGGATCACACTGGGAGAAGGTTGACTCGGGCACCGCAGCCCCTTACATTTTCTATGGTTGAGGTAGGGGCTAGAGCCAGGCAATGGACCGAAGTTAACATCAAGGTCATCTAATAAAAACATTCAGGGCACACCCCTGCCCCTCCAACCACAAGCTGCCACCCCTGCATCCCCTGACTGGAAGCCACCCCTCATGCCCCCAAGCCTAATTTGGCCCTGGGGCCAATTCAGTATCAGCCTCAGGGGCCAGCCCCAGGCCTGATCTGGCTCACTGCCCACACCACAGGGCCCAAGCCCCAGCCAGCTCCCTGCCTCTGGCTCCACGGTGTGGGGAGCTAATCCCCAGCCCACCCAGGCCACGCCCCTTTCCTCACCCCCCCCCACCACTGTGCCCCCTGGCCCTGCAGCTCTTGTCCTCTGTGTCCTGGCTCTTCCCCACAGCCTTGCTATGGACCTTGGCCCTGAGCCTTTTCTTTTTCTTTCTCTACCTCCATACCCTTACTTCTGAACAGCACTTTTCATTGAAACCTATAACTGTTATGTCATTTGCTGGAGAAAGATGGGAAAGCACAAGGAATACAGACAGAAAGACAAGATGGAGCGAAGTTAATATAAAAAGATTGTCTAATAAGAAGCACAGTCATCACCCAGTTCCATTCTAGGTATGAGCAGGGAAGTCTGTGACCTTGGAGTTGGGTGTCTGCATATCCAGTAATGTTCCAGTGGGTTACAAGTGGGCCTTCAGAACTTTAGTAGTCTGATCAAACTCAGACTATTCGGGCAGATTCCAAATCATGGAGATACAATAAATAGCCCAGGATGTGGTACTAATGTAATTAATATTGGAAACTTCAAATCCAAAGCTACCAAGTCCTAAAATGAACAGTTGTTCTAAATATTTGAACATGGATGCAATCTTACAGCTTCATTCCTGGCTACCTGAAATACTAATGCCATTCCTTAGTGCTATCATGACAGTTGACATCATGCGGGGTGCTCTTATTAGCACCCTGGATTTCAGTATTTGGAAGTGTAGGCAGACTATTTTCAATGGTGGCACTTAGTATTGTATTCGCTCTCCCAATTGGTCGAGGAGAGACAGCCAGTCAACCTTCAGAAAACAATGCTCAGTCTGTATTTTATTCTTTGCCTGAAGCTATTAATTGTGTAATGTGTTAAAGTCCAGTGTATGGGATAGTTTTATGTTGGTCTGAATAAAAATACTGGACTAGTGTTTTAATATCACTCATGAAAATAAGGACAAATCTGACAGGCATATTTTTCTATATTTAAAAATAAATTATAATTAGCAGATGATTGTAATAAACAGATCATCCCCAAAAAGCAGATTATAAAAAAATTCTTAAAATTTTAAATGCTTTGTAAGAAACTTTACATTCTACAATAGAACAAAATTGGTTTCAAGTATAGAAAGAACAAACTTCCATTTATCCTGGGGAAGTATTATTAGTGTGGGGAATCATTTTCAATCGCAGATGAAGCTTGCTTAGACTCACAGCTTAGTTAGTGAGATACCAGTTCTCAGCCATAGAGAGATTTATAAACTCTGGAACCAGTGTATTGGAGTGTACCTAGAAACAGATTTGAATCCACTACAGTTCACACAGCACTGATTTAATATGCTTATGTGGATCTACCCAGCTAAGTGAAATGCCACATTCTATGCTGGTTAACTGCTCTGAGTGTTCTTCAAAGATAGCCCTGAATGGACAGTACTGCATTAGTTCAGCCTAGTAATGACAAGCATGGATTACTGTGGTAAGATTTGCCTCATTCAGGGAAGAACACACTCAAATAGCAGGTCACAAATGGAAACAAAAAGTGTATGACCCGGTAAACATGGTGCTCTACTCACCACTGGACACCGCTTTCTCCTGGTGATTAGACCTGTGAGCCCAACACCTCTCTCTGTGGTGACAGTCTACCTCTCTCAGTTTGCCGTCTTTCTCTCACTCCAAGTGTTGTTGCTGGCTGTTCCTGACTAGGTCACTCAGTGGGTTCCTCTTAGCACAGGAGTTTGGTAGAGAGAAGGATCTTCAAAGTCTCTTTCCACAAGCAGTGTTATTTCCAGCAGTGACTCTGGCAGTTTTTGTGTCCACTGCCCTTAACAACATCACTCTGCAGTCAGTGGTAGTGGAATCCAAGCACATTCTCCACTCTGGGTTCCAGTCCTAGAACCTGTAGTGAACAGTTAAGGGCTGTTTCTACATCACCTTACTCATCCCCCAAACATCTTCCATGCTTTTTCTCCTCCCCTTCCATCTCTCTTGTTCCAGGATTGTACACTGCAGGCTTAGTCTCTGCTACTTCTTACTATAGCCAGCCTCCTAGCTTTATAGAACTCCCACCTGTTCCCTCTCTTGTGACCTTCCATTGAATTAGCCCTCTCCAGCCTGAATTGCCTAATTGGCTGATTTAGGCCAGGCTGCCTTAGTCAGCTCTTACAAGGCCAGTGTGGGAGTAAACCCCATCACAGAGCCATTGCTGCTTCCTGGTGATCCAAGCACAATGTGGTCCAGAAGTATGCAAAGACTGTAAACCAATTTAGCAGGAGATGATGCTTGCCAGTACATAGGCTAGTTACATATCTTTTCAGTTCCTCAAATTGCTTCCCCACCACCAATTGTCAATTCACTCTTACTCCATGTTGGAGCTGTCAGTTTGTTGTCATCAAGGTGACGGTCATGGCCAGACATTTAGAAACTCCATTTCACCAATCCAGACCTAGAATTGGATGTCACTGATGTACCTATAGCACTGTAGCTCCAAATGCCTTCAATCTCCTTGAGATGTGAGTCAGCATGAAGTGATGGAAGTAGCTACAGTCATGACTGATCGACGCCGCTAGTATTTTGGTCACCCTCCGGGATCTTATTCATCGGAGGTGGCGTGCTGACCTGGGTCCTTTTGGAGACGGGGATAATAGCCCCGCCCTTATTCGGTGACTGATTTTTGGAGGCCCATGTTGTAACATAGGAAGTCAGGATATAGGAGCAACAGAATACAGGACAAAATCCTCCCAGGGCCCAAGCTATTAGTAGAAGGATAGGGTGCTTGTCCCAGGAGAGGGAGGTTGGGAGTGGGGCCATGGCCAGGAAAATGAGAAGGGCCAGGAGAAATAACAGGGAGACTACAAAGAATATTGTAAATAGAAGAGACAATTTATTTTTCTTGGTGATAAAAATCATAGCTCTGTAGAGCAACAGGAAACAGAATTTAAGGTACAGAGATGCGATTTTCTTAAGCAGCAGTCTATGCCTTTCTATGCGGTTCCTTGGTGCAGCTCCTCTTAAAGGCACAGTATATAATTATTGCAAACTTTCGATGTGTACACTAAACTTTAGTTACATGTGCATTATACTCAAACTGCACCCTGTTACACTGCTGCCGTTGCCCCTACCTTTAAAGGGGTCTTACTGCAGCCCTAACCTACCTGTACTCCCAGGCTCGGGGTTCTAACCTATTTCTGTCCTTACTCCAGGACTGCGGGGTTCTAAACTTGAAGGGTGCTAAACCTTATTATCTTGTAGCTACTATTATTTCATTATTCCAGGACCATAATTTATTCCCTTACTAGGGCCAATATTCACTAAAGTAATTTATTCCCGTATTCGGGCCAATATTTGCCTAGGTCCCTGCACGTGCCATACGTGCCCTTTACCAGTTACACGTGCCTTACGTGCCTTTTACCAGTTACTCACCAGCACTCCCAGCCCCCGTGTCGAGTCCGTCTTAACAAGGATCTGGATCGGCCTCTCAAGTCCTTTCCACCATGTCAGTCCCTCTACCTGTTACCAGGCCGGGCCGCTGACGCCTCTGCCCAGACTCAATGATCACCAGGACAAGCCCTGTGACCAAAGAGCCTTTGTCCAGGAACCTCTGACGTTTCAGAAGCTCTGGACTCCGACCCCTCCTTGCATACAGGGGTCATCTTTTATAGTATATTTTGAGTCAACCCTGTTTCTCACCTTCCTTGGGGTGCGAAACTCTCGTCGTTCCTGATTGGTTGACATTTAAGATTCGGGTAGCACCTTTTGCCCAAGGCGCCTGGGAAGCTTCACACCTTTTGACCAAGGCGCATGAGAAGCTTCACACCTCTTGACCGAGGCGCATGAGAAGCTTCACACCTCTTGACCGAGGCGCATGAGAAGCTTCACACCTCAGGGGTGATAGATATTGCTGCTCCGAGGCGGGTGGGAAACTTCACACCTCTCTCTGAAAGGTGGAGTGGTGGTCGTGCACCTGGGCCCATGCCCTTATAGGGAGCGGGCCTCAGGCTTGAGGTTTATGCAGACGGCCCGAGTTCTTTGGCATAAAATCAAGAAGGGAGTTGCTGGGCAGACAAGGCCTGTAAGGTTATTTTGGTCTTGTCGTTAGGCAAAGTAAGGCCTCTGACTGCTGTTTCAACTTCAATCTACCCTAACCTAAACATACTATGCTTATCTATAATCTTATATAATATACCTATACCCTCCTAATTTCTACAACTGAGAACTATTCTTGTTCAGAACATCAGCAGCTAGAATCATCACTGTGTTTCATGGTCTGCTATATAGTTCTCAGGTTCTCAAGCATTTTGAGTTTATGAATTGCACCCATGTAGTGTAGTGTTACAATAAGGCATGTATCTATGCCAGGCTAAGAGTCCTAGGTTATGTCTACACTTACCAAAGTTAGTTTGAAAGAGTTAATTCGAACTACCTAATTCAAATTAATTTTAGTTAGTTCTAATTAACTTAATTCGAACTAGCATGGCCCCATTTTAGCATGGAATTTTAGTTCGAACTAAGCAAGTGCCACTTGCTTACTTCGAATTAGTCAGTTGCATTAAGCTCAATGTGCTGGTTAGTTCGAACTAAGCAGTTAGTTCAAACTAACATGGCCACATTGACATAATTCGAACTAACTAGTTAGAATTAAGGGTTAGTTCAAAAGGTATAATCAAATTTATTAGTTTGAATTAAGGAAGCCCTTAATTCGAACTAATGAAAGCTTCCTTAATTCAAACTAACTTGCCAGTGTAGACATAGCCCTAGTGATATCAGAGGTAACTTATCCAACATTACTCTATAGCTAATTCATATAAACAGCAGTTTCATTGGTCATATGAGGAAGACTGTACAGATTTAGGGTAGTCAGTATTTTTTTGTCAAGGTTCAAATTTCTTGCTTGAGTTATAGTCAAAGTTCAGACTGTAGAGAAAATAAAAAATAATGCTAATGCTAAATAAATAAAAATATTTCAGGATCCATTCAAAAGTATCTGGCAATCCAAATTTGGCCCAAAGTCTATTGACTACTCTGGTACATATGGTATAGATTACTTGGCCCAACTGCCACATCCATGTGCCCAACTGCTGAATAAATCATCAGTTCTCCCAGAACTATCCCACTCCTGATGCAAACTAACACAACCACCCATTCAAGACCACAACCAGCACCTATAATAATCTCAAACGTATAGTTGCTCACTGAAGAACACACCTTTCATTTACCACCCACACAAACCCATGCAAGTTTCCCAGCACCACACAAAGCACACACAAAATCATCACAGCCACCCACCCACTACAACCCTACATAATAACCCCCAAAACATATAGCCCCTCACTGCAGCATACACCCATAATTTACCGCCTTCAGAAATCAATACAAATCTCCCAGATGAGCACAGTGGGTGGCTACTGCATGGCTACAAGCCTGGGCATGGGTAGCTGCAGCCCATAGCTTGCCGGTGTCCTGGGCTGCCAGCAGGATGGCAGCCCTCCATGGCTTGTGGGAGAATGTGACTTGCAGCTGCACCCACCCAGGTGGCAGCTGCCTGCAACCCAGAGCTGGGCTCCAGCCCCTTGTTTTCCATCCCCTTATTTGTCAGTTTCACTGCTCTGGTAGAACAGTGAAATTGGCAAGTATGATAACTCCTCCAGAACTCTAAGGGGTTATAGTGTCTACACTAACACTGTGTCACCCTAGTTCTGCTGACAAAAGCCCTGCACCTCTCATCAAGGTGGTTTTATTTTGTCAGCAGAACAGAGGAGTTTTGTTGGTGCAGAAATTAATTGTAGTATGCATAATAGCACAGTTTTGTCAACAAAAGCTGACTTTTGTTGACAAAACTGTCTAATGTAGACCACACTTAAGTTTAAAAAGAAACAGAACAAACTTAATTTTCAGAGTTGATTTAATTTCTTCAGTTCTGTGATAATTGTGAGAATTCACTGCAACTTTAGCCCAAGGGTGGACAAAATTGGCTCACAGGTAGGTGCCAGCAATTGTACTTCTGGTCGCTAGAGGGCGCTCCTGGATTACATTTCTGCAATGGAGCTAGGTGACAGGCTATTAAAACTGGTCACCATGGTGACCAGAAACATACATTTGTCGAGGCCTGACTTAGCCTAACTGAGGTCAGTCATAAATCTGTCTGTCTGTTATTTGGACCTTCCCTTTTTCCAAAATACATGTTTTTCAACAGACTCAGGAAGGACCTTGTCGTGGTTCTGTTGCTCATAGCACAATATGCTATGCTAACGCTTCCTGTGTATGTTAGATAGTACCCTCTGTCAAAATCTAATATTTTGATAAACGTAGCAAATATTTCTCCTAGGAAACAAATTGATGTTTAGTTGAAAGTGATGCAGGGTTAATGTGATTCTTAGTTTGCATCCATGTGAACTGTTCTGTTCTACCTCTTGAGTCTGGATGTCAAAAGACTAATGGAATTTATAAAAGGAAAACAGAAAGATTAGCTGCCTATATTTCCTAGTGTTCGCTGATTTTATTTCTAATATTGGTGAATAGATGTTTTTGACAAATGTGGTAAATATAATTACAACTGTGATACTATCTTTTAACCTGACACACAGATGAATTATTTAAATAAAGAACAAATCCCATAATCCTATCAAAATTTGAATTAGTAACTTTTGTACTTCAGTCTTCACACCCAATTGCTCAAACTGATGTTAATTATAATACCTCATTTTTAGTTGAATGACAGTTGGGTTTAGGCATTGTATGCACTGAGAATAATTAGCACTGTGGAATATTTCAGTTGCTACTTAAATTTGCTTGATTCCCTCTGGGTTGTTGTATGTCAAACTGGCCACTACTGTAATTTCTTATAAGGCCATATCAACAACAGTGAGAAAGAGATCATTCTCTTCATCTGCTCTTGAAGTCTGTCTTGATATGTCTTGATTAGCTGAGCTTATCTTATAGTATCTCTAGAAATTTTAACATAATTCATTTAGACATCTAATGGACACTAAATTAACTCACTACATATTAGTTTAGCTTTAGAGAAGTCAAAGATAAAATAGATATTCTTTTCCTTGTTATTTGCTGCCATTGTCTGATTTGAAATTTATCTTTGAGAGGACACACAAGAAGGTGAAAGGATTTGGGGCATATCCAGAAACACTTAAAAGCAGAGATCATAAAGTATTAAATTGCACAAAAGAACAAGACACTATCCTGTGAATAAATGAGAGCCATATAATTCAAAGGTGAAGCAGACTGTTTAAGTAAAGGGGAGACTAAATGGTGACAGTGTCTAAGAAACATTTGATTTCTTCCATGCACTCCGCCTCCCTTCTTTTCCCATCAGAAAGCTTCCAAGTATTGAGAGTGAGTAGTTTGTACATTCGGCCATTTGCTAATTTTTAAATGTGCATACATTCCTTCTACTAGCATTAGCAAAGTGATGTGAAAGAAAAGTGTAACAATTTTATTATTCTATGTAAGAAAGCTATATAAGAAAAGCAATATAAGAAAAAATGTGAGAATATCCTTTTCATGAGATTCCCCCTCAGGGTCAAGAGTGGGGCAGGGATGGGAGTCCTACTTTCAAAGGCCCCCTCACTTGTGAAGAGGTCCAGGCATTGAGTGGGTCAAATACATTCTCCAGAGGATTTATACTGCCTATACAGGGACAGATAGTGAATTTCCCCATACTTTCTCTAAGCATTTTGGTCCACATTTTGTAAGGCATTTGAGCACATAACTCTGCTGGAAATGGGTTGGAGTTAGGCACTCAGATATCTTTACAAACTTGGGCCTTCTTCACTTGAGGCCCCTCTGGGTTTCTATATGGTCTTAAATAGTGCAAGATGCTGAAGAAACAAAATAGAAGGTAGACCCTAACCCAAAGATCTTAGTCTGTGGCCCTAGTTCAGTAAGGTATTGAAGTACATGATGGATGTAATTGGTACTTCTTTAAGTACCTTACTGATTTGAACTCTGAATAAGGACCCTGGAAGAAACATGGATAATTGTCATTAGTTAAAAATAAATCATGGTAACGATTTTCCTGTCCTGCATGCTGTGTGCTCTCAAAAAATTGCCACCTGTTTTCTGTACAGATTTTTTTTTCTTTAGTGGTTTATACTGAACAAAATGTTAAAAATAAATTTTACCAAAATATTTTTCTCTCAAACAGCAAACCACAAATCAGACACAAACAGAATCTTTGTCTCCATCCCCTAACACCATGTCACCGGTGCCTTTAAGTAACCCAACGAGTGCCCCAAGATTTGGGACTGTTATTCCTAATCGCATCTTTGTAGGAGGAATCGATTTCAAGGTATTTTTTTCCTTATCTTGTTAGATAAGTAATAAAAATATTTTTATATTTTTTTCTTAATTATTTTTCTTACTTTATATATTCATTAGTTTTGAATATTTTAGGCATGAGTGTACAGAAAAATCTCTTTAAAGTAATTGTCTCTTACAGTGATGGTTGTGAGATTGTTTTTGCAATAATATTTTCATTAGAAGTGAAAACAGCCTTAAAATTCTGTTTTATCTGCCTATGTCCCAGAAAGATGACAATTTTTATTTATATATTTAACTGTTATAAGCTGTTTATATGTTGTTTGATTATCATTCTTTTAAAAAATATCTGAAAACTTATTTGTAACTATAGATGTTTTATGGATTCAGTCCTATCTAGAAGTAACTTCTTTGAAGTTTGCTCTAAAATGTGAAATCTAGAGCACTATATTAAAAGTCTTTGAATCTTTAAAACACTTTATTTGTTTTTCTACACACAGTAGATCTAGATAATACCATAGTTAACATACTTCTCCATATTATTAGCAAGTATCTGTACCTTCAGCTCTAATGACTTTTCATCCATTTCACACACACAAAAAATTAAGCATATATTCTTTACTTTTTCATATTTGCTTTACTTTGGTGTAGAGTCATCTGTCTCCTGTGCACCCCCTCATCACCTGCCATACCACTGCATTGCTCTGCCATCAATCTCCTGTCCTCTTCAGGGCTCGGCTACTAAATTCACACAAGAACAGTTTCACAGGCCCTGCTTGCCAGTCTTTTCTTTATTTCCAAAACAGCAAACCAAAGTGAAACATGACAGTTTTCCTGCTATCCTTAATCTCTGTCTTCATGAGTACATTCTCCAAAACTCCCTCCACCTTTTCCATTTCCTGCCATTCTTTATACTGAGGTGGCTAATCTCTCTCAGGCGTGCCTCTTCAGGAATCAGGGTTGGTTGGGTACAGGCTTGTGCATGTAAAGGGGCAAGGAATCCTGTTACACAGAGTAATATCTAGGAAAATTAAGCATGTTACCGTAATTTAAGGATTTGCCACAGATGTTGCTAGTGCAGATCCTAACTCAAGAAACACATGCATCCTTGATGCTACATACTCTGGACTTCCAAATGGGTATGAATTTTGGGGCCGTATGCATTTCTGTGCTGATTTTATTTGCTTCTCTCATTTTCTTAATCTCTCTCTTTTCTTTTTCTTTTTTTTTAACCACTTTAAAACCCTTGACTTCTGCCTCTTTTGGTCTGCTTAGCTGTTCCTTCTTTCTTCACCATCAATATCCTCTCTGCCTTATGCAGTTAGGCTGAGAAACCATTGAGAACTGATTCTGATGAAGAGAATGAGAAGAATGGATATGGAAGATATTCATCTTGTCCATCATTATGGCTGACAATTTAACCAGCATATCTTGCATAATAATTACAAGAGCTTCCAGGGTCGTCTTCTTATGTTTCTGAGGCATTGGAAATTCAGGTTTTTACTGTTGAGGTGAAATTGTACAGGATCTTCAGTATAATCGGAGCTTCACTAGGGGAGCAGAGTAGTTCTTTGCATAAAAAATAGTTTGATATTTCTCTCAAAAGATTTCTGTCTCCCTCCAGCAGTAACATAGAGGTCAAAAAATAGGAAAGCTTTAAATCATCTCCCTCAGAGAGTGAGAATAAAGAATATGAATTTCATTGGAAGGGGGAAATTATGCTGTCAACTATGCTCACTTACTTCCAAATGGGCTTGGTGAGATAATGGATTCAAAACATAGGAGAGCTTCCCGCCTATCTTAGGCCATTTCTGAGAGGAAATTTGTCAAAAGGCCGGAGAGTGTCATACTCATTGAAAGCTGCTTACTAGAGCTGGTTGAAATTTTTCATAATTGGTGGAAAAACAGGGACAGGTTTTTCAGTGAAAGTTTTCACAAAAAAAGTGTTTCCTCTTTTTAACCAATTTTACTGCTTGCTTTTCCTCTGATACAGCAACTTAGTCTAGCACCTTATTCTTGAGGCACAATTCATGACTAAAGAATTCCAGTCTCTCATTTGAAAGGTCCAATCTGTTCAGCAGAATGACAGATAAGACCTGTTTAGCCTGTTGCTCAACACTAGCATTTTTAAAGAACAAAGCAATAGCCTTTGTATTCTGACATGTATAGGAGCCAACAAAAAAGCTAGAAGTTCTCACATGCATATTCTAGTCAACTTTTAGGCATCATATTATACTAGACACTTGAGAATTATGCAGTAAATCTAGTATCATTGTTCTATTCCTGTTTTCTTCCATGTCTGTGCTGCTCTGCAGCAGCTTAGCTGCCAGACCACAGGACAGTTTAATTCCAGAGGATCATTATATTCATGAGAGCATAGGAGACAATCTGATATTTACTAAGGCTTCTTACACTTATGGTGTCATGTACTTATGTCCTCCACATTCTCCAGAAATAGTCTGAAGACTCTCTTGCAGAGGAAATAGGCCTTAACAGATTCTGATCATGCCTCAAGGTGTTTTGACATAAAGTTTCTCATAAGGGAAGGAAAGCATCTTGGGGCACAACCTGAGCTGCATGCATAGTGTATAGTTTCTGAAGAACTCTGTGGACATAACCATCTTCCAGAAGTGGGGAATCCTTAAATATGTACTTCTTTGCCACAGGAGACATCACCACATTGTCCACTTTTCTGTTTTGTTAGCAGTGAAGCTTCCTCCTTGATTGGAGCAAAGGAGCCATCACTGCCTTTGCTTCCTAGAGATATATAGTAAGACAGGATTTATGTAGTCTTCACAGTATGGCAAATTTTGATCTTTAACCTTCTGATTATGCCCAGCTACCAGGTCTTCCAAATATTCTTTCTCATAGTTTAGTTTACATTCTACATCTACATCCGAAGTAATTGTATCTGGTAACTTGGAGCTTAATACCCTCAAAGCAGTTGAAATCTATGTTTAAAAAGTATTACAGATCTTATTGGAGAGAATAGCAAGTCTTCAACAGAGAAAACTTGTGCCACTAATTGAAAACAGTTTTCAGAATGAACACCTATTAAGAACAATGCTCCTTTGTCTTTGCCAGTTTTTTTTATTTTGGACTACTTGCTTAAAAATAGACTTCATGAACTTGAGCTCAATTACAATTAATCTCATAACCTTATCTACATATCATCCACTGGTCCAGAGATTTTTGGTCTTTGTCCATCTACTCTTAAGAAATTTTCTAAAGGTCTGGTGCCTGTTGTCATCTGGTGGGATACCTGGCTAGGAATACCTGTTGTTTGGGCAGTAGCAGAAGCCCTCTGAGGCCTTAGGAGGGGCCAGATGGCAGGACCAACTTTATATGTTTTGATGTTGCATTGTGTTTATGAAAAAGAATAAACACATCCTTGGGAAAAGGGACTCAAATATTATGGCTTAGAAAGATATGAGATAAGGTGGAGCTTGGAGGACCAAGAAAATACCACTTTCTTTATAAAATATATCTTGAAGGTAGAGTTCTTCAAGGAAAATAAATATTTACTGAATGTCTCAAGAACACAAACATGATGATAGCATATTCAGCTTTTGTAAAAACTGTCACGTGCTCCTTAGAAGCTTCTACAAGCAGTGTAAGCCTTGGAGAAGTGGAAGAAGATTTTTTCCAAAATATAAATATATTTTAAAAAATTACTGGTGAATCAAAGAAGTACATTAAAACTTATGATATTCTTCCATGAGGCTCTGAGAACTCTAGAATGCATCGAGGAATGCTTTGGGGCATCTAAAGATCACCAACCCATTGCCTTAAGGCCCTGAGATCCAACACGTGCCAAATCCAAAGTCACTTAGGATAAGAGACATTTATTTCAATGTCTGTAGTTCTAGGTACATGAATGTATATATTTGGAAGATCATATGTGATGCATGTTTTATCAGGACAGAAAATGAACATATTATGCATGTGTGGTACACAGTCTTTTAATAATAAATTTTATGGCCCAAAGGGATCATTATGATAATTTATTTAACCTGCATAATATGAGCTAATAACTTCACTGTATCTTAATGATTGTTTTTCAAGCTTAGCAAATTCTTCATGGAAATCTATGTATATATGCCTAGTTTTAAGTTTTAAAATATCTCTAAGTTATAATGCTTCATGCTGTAATTGGCACTAAAATATAGAACTGAAAGACTTGTCTGAGACAAAATGGAATGCAGATATAATTGAATTACAAGGGAACGCTGTTGAGGTAAAATTATAATGTAAGTTCAGTAGATACCTACATCTTTTTCTGAAGATCAAAATAATGTAGGAGAAAATTGAGATAACTACCTGCTGCCATGCATATGCGTGCGTGCGCACACACACACACACTCTCTCTCTCCCTTGCTTTCTTCCCCTCTTCCACCTCCACCCCAAAAAGTCACAGAAAGATTCACTGTGGTGATTTTTGCCTATTTCTAATTTTTTTAATATATACTTGCTCCCACAATTTGAGTAGTATGTTGTTAAATATGTCCAAACCAGATCAATTTTTGTCATTATTTCTTATTTAATAACTAAACAAGCCTATTGTTTTCTTTTTGTTCTTCTTCTTTTGCTTTATTTTACTAGACTAATGAAAATGACCTAAGGAAATTTTTTGCCCAGTATGGGTGTGTGAAAGAAGTGAAGATAGTAAATGACAGAGCTGGAGTATCAAAGGGGTTAGTACAGTTGCAATATATCCATTGTGGACATTGAAAACATAATAGTAAGTGGAATAAGTGCAGTAAAATTTGATAATGATTTTCATAGCTTATAATGTGTTACTGCCATACCATTATATGACATACGTGGCATTTTAGTTCATTTGTTATTTCTTTCTTATAGTGTCTCAGAATGATGTTGTTGATAAATATATGGTTAGCAAGCATCAATGTTTTCCTTCTCTCTAAGCACTTTGACCTCACTTTAACCTTTAGTGTCATAGGCAAGAATATCCAGTGTTCTTATATGGGTGAGAATCTCATCCCCTTTCTTGCCCCTTTATACTGTGTAAAAGGGTCAGAGTGGAATAAAGGAGCTCTAAAAACCTGAATCCAATCAGGAACAGATTCCTCCAGCTCAGGAACTATAAGTATGGAGGACCTGCTTGCAAACTCTAGTGTAGAGGGCATACTGGGGGCAGAGTGGGAGCACCATGTTGCCATTGAGCCATAACATGTATGCTACAAATATTTATTGCATATAGGTAGCTTGGGATATGCTATTATGACTTAGGCAAGCCCCAGGGATGTCTGTTATGCCATGGGCCACAGAGCAGCAGAGAGCTGTGAGGGTTTAAAGATGCTTAAATTAAGTGATATAAAAAATCACGTTGAAGGACCTAGCAATAATACAAATGCCCTCCAGTGTGATCAGAACATTGTTTTAGCAGTACAGATTGAGGTATTCCTGTTTTATCTCTTACTGACCCATGCTGTTGCTGTCCTTTAAGAGAGGAGTCAAAAGCCTTAGGCCTTGTCTACATAGGAGAACATTTTCAACATAACCTGATGTGCAAATTTAACCCAATGTAACTACATTGGTATAATCCTCTATGTGAACATTCTTATTCTAATATAGGAGTGGATTTTTGGATTTATTTACATTGCTTGGGAAGGTGTTTAAGCTAAAATGAAAACAATGCACTGTTAATGAGAGCATCCACATGGAAGTGAAGGGTTCTACCTGTGTAACTATATCAGTATAACTGGTAAATCTTTCTCACATATACAAGCTCTTACACTGCAAGACTAAACAAGGTTTAGGTACGTATGGAGAAAAACTGTTAACTGGTCTCCGCTATCAGTTGTTCTTATTTACACAGCAGTGAAGTGTCGTTAGGCTTATTCAAGACAAATGGTCAATACACAAAAAATGAAGCTGTACAGGAGTTAAAAAACAATGTTTGTAGGTTTTCTTTTAAAATCACTTTTCACAGTTAAAACATCCATGTCTGATGTTTACATAATTTTCTCCCTTACTTTCTAGTAGGTGGAAGAAACTCTACTCTATTTCTGATGTCATAAGAGAATTCTGCTGCTCTCTTTGCCACTGTAGTGAATAGAGACCCACGTTACCATTGATGCTTCAGGATAATTTCTAAAGTGTCTAGGGGAATCTCAAAGATCTTGCCACTTCAGAAAACACCTCCTTACCCTTTCCTGGCCATTAGTACCTTTGGGATAGGGAGTATCTGCATACAGATTAGATCTACTCTTACGTAACAGGCTGTCATAGTTTTCTGCATTTTATATTTGCAGATATTTGGGGCAATTTGCAGCTTTATTCATTCTTGTCCCTTGTCACTGCAGTCTCTCAACTCACTCTGAACACAGAGAGAAGACACTTCTG
This sequence comes from Pelusios castaneus, assembly GCA_007922175.1. NCBI lineage: Eukaryota > Metazoa > Chordata > Testudines > Pelomedusidae > Pelusios > Pelusios castaneus. Next base: position 657,014 of record ML685817.1, on the reverse strand, counting down.
CCTCACTCCAGAAGAGGAGCTTGTCTCCTCACCTTCAAGGTTGTTACCAACTCTGCCCCCTCCCTAATTAACTGCTTTTGTTTCTCATCATATCATCCCCTATATCTGCACCCGTCACGGTTGCCTTTTCTATTTGTCTGTCTTTCTGACAGCGGTTTTGTGTTTTCTTCTAGTGCACCACTGGATAACTCATAATAACTTGATAATTCTTTCTCTAAACTGATCAATAAGGCATCTACCCAACCCAAATCTGTGTTTCAGTTCTACTTTGGCTTTGGTGCCTAAAAGAAACTAGCTGATTAATGTTAATAGGTGGAGAAGTAGTTGAGGATAATGGATATATATTTATTTTAAAAGTGTATATTTTGATTACCTCTTCCTCAGAGCTATGTTGCTTGTTGTCTTAGACTGTAGTGTAAGGTCTTTAAAGCAAGGACTGTATCTTCCTTTGTGTACAGACATCACCTAGCAAATTGATGCTATCAGAATGCTACTAATAAATAACAAACATGAAATGTGAAGGAGGAAGTTTTTCTGTGGAAACCTTACATTTTTAAATTAATCAACGTATTTATTTTAAGATGGTGGGTTGATCTAGCAGCAATAGAACTGCTGTAACAAGCAGGACTTTTCAGCAGGAGTAAATTTTTCTCAACATTAGCAAAAAAGTTATTACAAAAACATTCCCTAACATAGGGTTCTCTCACCACCTGGCCACAATTTGCTTGATTTCTGAAACTTAACAATTATTAACATGTTTTTTGTATTGAAATTTCCTGATACTTTAAAAGAAATTTAAAGCCCTTTGACTCTGCAAAGGAACTCTGGCATTGCAAAAAGGACTTTAGCAATGAATCGTTAAGTGAAATGTCATTATGAATGAAGAAGACACTTTGATAATGCCTTTAAAAATATTGATATATAGGAAATACTGCAGTGAATGTACCTACAGTATATAGCTTTGTATCCAGATCTTCAGATACTATTTTATTACTGTTACAAATTTTGAATATTGCACAGTTTTTGAATGTTCACAGTTGCATAGCTGTTATATTTGTTAGCCAAAATGCTTTGTGATTTTTATTTTTTAATGATTTAGCTAATTATGAGTTTGCAGCTTCCCTTACTGTCACTTTCAACATTAACCTGACCTTTTATATATGCTACCACATTTTAAATAGAGTCCCAGCTTCTTTTTGATAATTGTCAAGTCTTTTTTTGCCTCCTTCGAAAGTAAAACTTGGTAGGTTTACATTAATTACAGGTGGGTCTGTTAGCATTTCCGATTGCTAAGCAGTGTTCCCTCTAAGATGATGATGCAGCTGAGCAAGTTATGGTACTCATTGAGCGGCAGTTGGTGCCGCATGGGCAACAGTTTTTTGGCGCCGGAAGCATCAGCATTAAGTACCTTAATTTAAAAGAAATGCGTAGATTTTGTCTTTTCATTGAACTTTAATAAAAATGTTACACTGAAATACTGTATTTTTATTAATTTACTAAACAAATGGGAGACAATAACACTTGCTGCCTTTTTAGCCTCTACCATCATCCATGTGTTTTTTGTATTTTGTATTTTGCCATGTGGTCATGAATGTCTTGTCTTAGGAATGGGGATAAACTTAAAATTTTAAAATGCAGGGGTCGGACTGGAGAGAAGGGGAGAGAGCCGTGAGGAAGATCAGGCTGGGGGAGAGAAGGAGAGAGCTGCGGGGAAGATTGGGCTAGGGGAGAGAAGGGGAGAGCCGTGGGGAAGATCAGGCTGGGGGAGAGGAGAGAGCTGCGGGAAAGGTCAGGCTGGGGGAGAACGGGAGAGAGCCGTGGGGAAGATCAGGCTGGGGAGAAGGGGAGAGAACCACGGGGAAGATTGGACTAGGGGAGAGAAGGGAGAGAGCGCCGGAAAGATTGGGCTGGGGGGAGAGCCGCGGGGAAGGTCAGGCTAGGGGGAGGGGAAGAGGAGAGAGCCGCGGGGAAGATCGGGCGGGGGGAGAAAAGGGGAGAGAACCCCAGGGAAGATTGAGCTGGGGAGAAGAAGAGCCGTGGGGGTAGGGCAGTGCATGTCGGCCCGTGTACTCATAATTGCTAAGGTTGCTCCACATATCCCATTATAAACACCTAATTTTCAGTTGCATACAACTTGGCCACATTTAAACCGAAATGTTGCATGACACCTGCCGGTCTCGTGCTGAATTTACTTGGAAAATTTCTGAGTATGAGGCTAGGAAAAAATACGTTATTTTCCTCATGTTAACAGTGCTGTAGAAAAGCCCATTACGATATTAATAATTATGCCTTCAGAGAAGGGTTTGGATAGTCGACACCCAAATTGGACACCCAAAATGTAGTGGATACTTTTGAACTTAATTTCTCTGTGCCAGTTACCAAGCTGCAAAATGTGAATAATAATACCCTCTCATCTTCCAGGTGCTGTGAAAATAAATTCATGAATGTTTGTAAAGCAATCATATCATGATGAACACCATAAAAATGAGGATGCTAATTCTGTCTTCAAGGCAGTAAATAAGGCCAGGGCAATACACTGAATAATGGGGATAAAACAAATTTGTATAGCTACTCATTAAGCACTGTTCACTAAATGACACAGTGATCCTCTGAGAAAAATTGAATTTGATCATGTATTCAAAGACTATAACTATGCATATGGGGCCATCCTTTTTCATTTCTTCACTTGGTGCTTTACTTTTCAATCTTAACAATTTAATGTAGTAGTAGAGTGTGTGTGTGTGTGTGTCTTTTAGGTTATAAAGTAGTATGCCAAGAAAAATAATTTATGCTATTTTTCTTTAGGTATGGTTTCATCACTTTTGAAACTCAAGAAGATGCACAGAAAATTTTACAAGAGGTAAGTTGATATATTCATCATTATACACATTCTTTAGGGAAATACTTTCATTTGATATTAGTGCTCACAGACATTCATTATTAATGGATATTTGTCACTTCTGTGTTTGCCTGCTTGGATTTGAAAGTATTAAAGAAACCCAGGATGTGTTTGGGCTGACTGTCAGATTTGTTGTTTCCCTTTCATTGTACAGAAGGATGAAGAAGAAGCAGCAGTAGCACTGTTATTTTCTCTTTTGGGTCCACAGAACATCTAAAAAAAATCTCAGGGATTTTAGTGTTAAGGTCGGGTGGGTGCTGGAAATCTGTGATGCTAATAAGGCAGGTAAAGCTGATGTTTCAGTGTAAGGTACCTTCACTTTGACAGAAGTAGCCATTTTTCAGCCTTTTCTCTGTGTACTATTTGCTTGGATCTGAAGTTTGTTGTGGATCCATTTAATGGATTGGGAGATACTATGTATTCTCCTCTTGATGCCTTGATTTGTCTCAGTACAGAATCCAGCCATCATAAGACACCTTTAAAGGAGACTATATTTTTAGGGTTGAGGCTGAGGTCATGAGGGCATTGAAGTTGATCTCACTCTCATAAAGGAGGAATCATTGTGGTTCACTCAAGAAACCAAGATCTTTGAAGCCTGCTTCCAGGTTCACTTAATTCTTGCACCTGTGCATGTGAGATTTGTCCCATAATGGACTTTTTTTGACTGCCAGGATATTCCTTCTTGTATTTTTCCTAGGACATGGGAAGCCATGATGGCTCCACAACCTTAACCTTTTGCAACCTGTTCTCTTTGCCTGCTTGGGCTATGGTGGCTGGATCAGCCATGGGCTCAGTTGTGTTCATGAAGTTCCCTGAAGAAGATCAGAGGATGTTACCTCAAGAAAAGCCTCTTCTAGACTGAGTGGAGACCAATCAACAAGTAGAACTGGTTAAAAATTTTAAATTATTGAAACTTTATTGAAAATCTTATTTTAAGAAGCTGAGAAATTCTTAATGAAATGGTATTTCCCATTATTTGATTCACTTTAATGTAATATATACATACACATATATATAAAAGCAGTCCAAATTCTGACTGATAATACCCATGTGTAATGTATTATATCAATTATCAGGGAGGAGTTTGTTCCTACCACCTATGTCAGGAAACAATTTGGCTCTGGAAATTACATCATTCTTGTGTCTCACTAATTGCTTTCTATTAAATAGGTATATTTGTCGTGAAAGAAAACACCACCATTTGTATTCTAGGGCTCAAATTCAGTGAACCATATGCCTAATTTTTAAGCATATAAGCCTTGCTTAGCATTAGGCAAGTGCTTAAATATCTTGCTGAATTGGGGCCCACTGGAGGAAAGTATTCTGTTCTCTGTCCATTGCCTTTGTACTAGACTGAAACTGATATCTTTATGCATTTCCTTTAATAACTTCCTTTAAATAAATATTCTGGATAATAAAACTGCAAAAGGTTTGAGATTTTATTGTTAGCTCCCAAATGCTGTGTCTGGTACTTGGATCTTTTAGCTCTGGCAGTGGAAGTCCTGATTTGGTTTGATAGTATTTTATGCCTGTTATGCACTAGTGTGAATGAGCACACAGTGTGCATGGCAATGGAGAATCAGGCCCTCTGGTTTCTCCAGATCGTCTTTTGCAGAAGCAGGATGAAAGGGACACCGACAATTTAAAAATCTCATTGCTATCTGATTTTTGTTTAACCTAGTATAGATACAAGTAATACTTACATCTTCTATAAACGAATGAGATTTAAAAAAGTTTTTAGTTGGTTTAGTTTTTGCATTTGATAGTATTTTTGCAGAGTGACGTTCATTGTTTTCCTTTACATGCTGAGGAGCTGAAAGAAGACGTAAATAAAGTAGCCCCACCTTAATTTAATTTACATTTTCACCTGGTGTATATTAGAAAATGAAGTAAACTTAACTATGTCACTCAGGGGTGTGAAAAATCCACCTCTCTGAACATCTTAGTTAAGCTGTCTTAACCCCCAGTGTAGATAGATAGCACTATGCTGACAGCAGAATTCTTCTGTCAACCCCATCTTACCACCTCTCAGGGAGGTGGATTACCTGTGCCAATGGGAAAACCCCTCCCATCAATGTGTAGGTAGTGTCGACAATGAGGCCGCTGCAGAGATGCAGCTTTGCAACTGTAGCATTTCAGTGTAGACAAGCCTATTTGCAGAACTGTTTTTGTCTACAAGCCATGTGCTATACATTACTTTACACATCATCTTGTAATTTGGCCTTTTACTCGGAGTGAATTATTGCGGCCATCTTTTGTAAAATATATAGTGGTCTTGCAATATATTAGTTGCATATTTTAATATACTTAATTTTTTTAAAGTAACCTCAAATGTATTTTTCATAATGACCTTTTATTTTTAAAAGGAAAAAAGTAAATCTGATGTTTTCATTAGCAATTATTGGTATCTTTGGTAGCTGGTCAGGAAGCTCCATTAGCAATCACAAGTTATTTTTAATGAACATTTTTCCAAATAGCAATAAGCAACATGTACACATTAGTTTGGCACAACTGATAATTTTTGCCTACAGGTAGCACTTAAAAAGTAAAAGGAAGGACTTAATGAGTAAAAGTGTTGTTTCTTTAGTATTTGAGGTATACTATCAAGAGATCTGAAAGATGCTTGTTGTGTGTGCTCACTGTTGTCTACTTGTTTTACTTTCCATAGTTATATGCACCCAAAAATAAAAAGTAAAAGTAGTGAATATTAAGTATTTTTCTTTGTTTTGTTTTAGGCTGAAAAACTTAATTATAAGGATAAGAAACTGAATATTGGTCCAGCAATAAGAAAACAACAAGTAGGGATTCCTCGTATGTATTTTCGCTATATTCTTTAGCTGTACATGATGTAAATACAACTCTTTTAACCAAAAATCTGTGTTGGACCAGTACTGTACTAATCAAGAGCACTGACTATGCCCAGAATAATCAGCAGGTGGAAGCACCGACATACTAACAAAAATGTCAAAAGAATCAGCTTTCCAGGCACCTCTAATTCCTTTAACCCCTACAGTGTGGTCCTTTGTATGTTGCATTGAAGGGATCTGCAGGAGGAAGGCTATACCTACTTAGGTGTGAGTAGGCTGCATGGAATGCTCTTTGGTATGGCAGTATGCCTCTTCCTAGCTGCCACAAGCCCTTATGGTGACAGAGCCTCAAAGCTAAAGACAAATGTATTCTAACTGCAGGATAAGGGTGAGGCCCTGTCTACTAGAAAGGTTTGTTGATAGTAGTTAGATCAGTGATGGGAAAGTGCTGTAATTACAGCACTTGCACCTGTCCACAGAGCACTTACCGTGTCACCACAGCACGTCCATACTGGGTGCTGTAGAATGACACTGAGATCAGTGCACTGTGAACAGCTATCCCACTGTGCAACTTGCCACCTTGTGCCGCTAGCAGCTGTGGGAAACTGGAGAGGATCGCCATGTATCATAGATGCAGGCTTAACATCCTATGATGCATTGATTTCTATCCCATCATTCCCTACGTTTCACAGCATTTTTCAGTGGCCCCATTTCCTGAGCCGGCTATCTCTTTCTGAAAGGATGGATTGTGCATTGCTCGCCACTGTTGCTATTAGCATTCTGAACATTTTGTGGCTGGTTGCACAGTATATCGTGAACTCCCATTTGGAACAGGAATCAGACACCTGACCTGCGTGTGATGTGCATACAAACAGCATCACATTATTGTTTGCATTCATGGAGCATCTGCACATGGCGCACTGCCACTTTTGGGTGCTTGGAACAAGAACTGAGTGGTGGGATTCCATTGTTATGCAGGCCTGGGATGAGGAGCAATGGCTGCAGAACTTTCAAATGCACAAAGCCACCTTCATGGAGTTTACCTCTGCCCTATGGTACAAGGACTCCAGAATGAGAGCTGTCCTCATGGTGGAGAAGCACATGGCAATTGTTGCGTGAAAGTTTGCAACACCAGACTGCTACTGGTCTGTTGGTAATCAGTTTGGAGTGAGAAGTCCACTGTTAGTATTATGTTACTACGAATGTGCAGGTCCATTAAATACATTCTGCTACCAAGCACTGTGACGGGAAAGTGTTTGTGAAATAGTGGATGGATCGTGGTGATGGGATTCCCTAACTGTAGTGGGACAATATATGGTACATATATCCCAATTTTGGCCCCGGACTATTTTGAGATTGAGTACATCAATAGAAAGGGATACTTCTCTATGGTACTGCAGGCGCATACACAGCTTACAAATTCACTGCCATCAGATTGATCTCCCTGATCGGTCTGTGAAGACCCGCTTAGCCAATCACGAAGCCAATGTTGGAAGACCATCCCGGCAGAAGGAGCAGTGCTGAGTCGGGGAAGGAGTTTCTCTCTGACTCAGGCTACTGAAGACAGTGCGGTAAGTAGGCGGTAGGCAATTGGAGGGATATATGTAAGGTATTTTAAGTACTTTGCATATCTCCCTTCAATTGCTGCCGAACTTGCGCGGCAGTATAGACCACGATTAAAGAGTGCATTAGTCCTAAAGCCACACTGAAAGAGACTTAAGATAGTATATCGTGTGTGGCACATGTTCCTCTTATCTACTCCAGAGGCTGCATCTAAGGGAGGCAGGGATGATCTGTGAGTAAAGCCAGGGATCCATGAGGTTTGGGACATATAAGAGGCTCTTTGTCCTATCTATATTTTGTTATCCATTCCACCTCCTGTTCTGCAATGTCACTTGCCCCATACAGCTGATGTAGTGCTGCTTAAGTTCTTCAAAAAAACTCTTTTATAGTAAGTTGTCCCCTCCTCTGCATTCTTACAAGAGGAGGAAGATACTTCCATACTTCATATTGTAGCAAACAACATATATCATCAATGTAGTTTTGGTCTTGCATACACAGAGGACCTCATGTTATGGAACAGGAAGGTAGTAATCCCTCTCTATGGGCCTCTGAAGCAAATACATTTGAAATATTCTATTCACTTGTGGACATCATATTACCAGAAAGACCCAAACAGTCAAAGTGGGGCTAATTTAGAGAAGAGTAACCAATTTGGTTAGGGACTTAGGAGGAACTGGCCTAAGGAGATAAAGATTATAAGAATTATTACATGTACATTAATTAAACTTTGACTGAGGGTTGGTTTGGTGTTTGATAATAGCCAACAAATATATGAAAAGTGTAAACACAAGAGAAGAGAGCAACTACTTAGTAAAGTGAGGGGCTATAACCAACAGCAAAAGAGTGCAATTAAGAAGGAAAATTTAGGCTGACTATCAGAAATAAATTACAAAGACTAAAATCTGTTAGAGTGTGGGGTGGTCTCACAAGAGAAATAATGAAAGCCACATTGGTTGAAATATTTTTAAGTTGGCTGGTTGTTGTACTAGTAAATGTATCATAGGGAATACTGAATTGGCATGGCATGGCATGGAATAGGTTTTTACTGTTTCTATTTTCTGGGAATTTATGGTTGTTTGGTCTCCCACAGGTTTGGGCCAACTTGTTAATACTTCTACCTGTAGGACTGGCCAGTTTATCTGATACCAAAATACAAACTTCCAGGATTAATAGGATTATCAACTAGTTATTTTTCCATCTTTACTTCTGACTTTTGTGCCAACATTTGTTGAGAAATTGTTTAGTTCCCTTTTCTTACTTTTTACCTGTTTAGGTGTTTCTAACATTGGGGCATGGTTTATGAAACTTAGTAAATGAATAACTTCATTTTGATCTGACTAGACAGCTTTGAGTGTCCAGAAATTTATTTTCTTATATCAAAAGATTATTCATAATAAAAAAAGACTTTGTTATGAACAGGTTTTAGGTACTGTTTAAGTAAAGCTGGTGGAAGAACTAAATTTTAATGAAAACTTGATTTTTTAAAAAATGAATGAAAAATTTGTCAACACTGGGAATTTGGAAATGTTTCAACTAGCTCTATTGTTATGATTGTTTTGATTTAACACAAAAGAACATTCAAAGATTTATACACTTATCCAAAATTGCATCCCTTGTTTCTTTAATTTCCATTTTTGGAGTTTTAGAAAGACTTCAAAAACATACTGAATAAGTCAAAGAGTGTGAATCCATAGATGAAAGGCTTAGCTTACCTGGGACAGTAAATTTCACCTTAGCATTGTAATTGATTTTATTGTTATCAGACAGTATTGCTTTTACAAAGTAAATGGAGTATAAAACCTTTTTGTTTTTCTCTGAGAGCCAAAGCCTTTAAAAAATCCAGTTGGCTATTTATAGTCTATGGGAAAAGATGTCAGTGAGAGCTTATTATCAAATGAAGCCCACAGGGGATAAAAAATACAAAGAACTATGTTACGTTTTTAGCTAGAAGCATAGTCCCTGCTAAGGATTTAAAATGCACTTCACAAGAACCATTGCAATATCTGTGGTTTATCTGAGACATGTTCCTGTTGTAGAGAGATGCAGAGCAGCAACATGGAGTTAATATGTAGCATGTAAAATATATTATATGTTGGGCAATTAAAATGTGCATTAGAATTTTCTACTACTTCATTTGTTTTAAAAGCTGCAAGTTTGTTTAATTTTAGCAATCGTTTATTTTAGGATCTAGCATCATGCCAGCAGCCGGAACAATGTATTTGACTACTTCAACTGGATATCCTTATACTTATCACAATGGAGTAGCTTATTTTCATACTCCTGAAGTTGCATCTGTACCGCAGCCCTGGCCTGTAAGTAATATCTGAAAGATTATGATTTTAGAATACAATACATGTCTCACAGCTGGATTGCTGGAAAGGTTCTGTTCCAAAGCTTGTTCCTTTTGCCTTTTCCTTGTATTTTCCATTATTTTTTCTTTCCTCTCTCCTTCTTAAACAAAACATATAAAACTCTGAAGAGCATGAATTATATGATACTTGTTAACTGTACATTATCTTTGATTGTAGGCGATGTTGTTACAGCTATGTTGGTCTTAGGATATTAGAAAAGCAGGATAGGTGAAGTAATATCTTCTATTGCACTAACTTCTGAACTTCTGTTGGTGAGAGAGATGCTTTTAAGCGTACATGGAGCTCTTCAGCTGGGAAATGTACTCTGACTGTCACAACTAAATACATCATGGAACAGATTATTTAGCATAAGTAGTTAATACATATTTCAAGGGATCATTCAAGATGAAGTGGCCACTTAATACCACTTCACTCACAGAAGGATTGGAGGAGGGAAAAACTGGGTGGGGGATTAGCAGGTTATATAGATTGTTGAAATAAATCATAAAGCTGGTGTTTCTATTCAGGCCATATTTTTTAGTGTCAAGCAAAGATATGAATTTAAGCTCCCTGATTCATCTTTTGGAGGTGTTAAAAATGCTCATCCACAGGTGATAAGGTAGTTTTGTCTCATCATTTTTCTGTGTGAATTTACTCGAGAGAGTAGTGATTGTCTGGCTTTACCCACATAGTTGTTATTGGAGCATTTAGTGCACTGGATGTGGTACACCACATTGTGATAAACATGTGTAGGACCCATAGACCTTGAAATCTCTGTTGTGGGAGTTGTTGATCATCATAATAGTGGAAATATGTCTACAGATTTTGCATCTGTTGGTCTGGCAGGGTTTGATACTACTTTTAGTTGGTGTGTCCTGGTCTGTCTGGAGCTTTCATCTGATGATGAGCATGGAGGGGTTGGAGAGTTGTCTGAAGGCCACAAGTGGGGATATGGTATGTGGTCCCTGTTAAATGTGGGTTGTTGTTGTTTGATGTTGTTGGGTAGGACTTTAGTGTAGGGTGTTAAGTGCTGAGTAAAAATTATGGACTGAATTTAGACACAGAATGTGTGTCTCAATTTGTGGGGCACTAACTGTGCCCCTTTTTTTTTCTTGTTTCCCCATATAAGTGAACAACCATCAACGTTACCATCTAGTGATCAGGTGGGGAGGTGACAGGTTGACTCCCTATTGAAAACACCATTCTGACTGTAAGACTTGCACCCCTTCAGGGTTTCTAGTCCTTCCCTTTAGCACGGGAACTTTGGTGTCTGGGCCCTTGAATGGTTAAGGTCTTTGCCAGCTGGGTTCTGAGTCAAGATGAATGCTCTTGTGGTTGTAATGTCCTCTTGGGGTGGAGACGGGAAACCAGGCATACTCTTTCCACTGGGTTCAGGACCCAATAGTGGAGGAGTTATACTCTGCACCTGAGGGTGCTAAGCAGCCAGCTCCCTGGACCACTTCTTACCCAAATTTCCTTTAGTTTCACAGAGTAAATCAAACAATCTTCATCACATATCTGACCTGCACATTCAGTCATGTATCTGGTCCTTTCTTTGAGTGATATCCCGGTGGATATTCCACTTCAGCTGTCAACGTCAACCTTGGCTCCATCAGTTGAGGAATTTTCAGCAGGTGTGTCCATCCAGGTCGTCTCATGGCACCATTGGCACAACCTGGTCCCTTCAGTTCTTTCTCAGCTGTTCCCAGCCTGAGACAGAGCTCTGCAGCAGTGTCACTCACAAAACCTAGAAAAGCAGGTCTTAAAGTAACATACACATTAGTAATTTAGTCAGAATAAATTCATTTTAGGGTAAATAGTAAATACTTAGTTTTTTAAAAAATAGTTTCCTTTCTGTGAAGGGGAAACTATTCAGTTACTCCTGGTTCCCCAGGCTTTAAAAGATGTGATTCCTGTTGAGATGCAATACTTGTCTCAAACAGCCACACTCTCTGTGTCAGATGCCTTGAGGAAGTGCATGCAGCACATGAACTAAAAGGCCAGAATTAGTTAGCGTGAGTTAGAAACCTCTGCCTTAAGCTCGTACGCATGTAAAAATCCTCAGTCTGGCCTCTGACCAGAACAAAAAACCTCAGGAGAGTCCACAGGGAAACAGGATGAAGATGAGGCTCAGTCCTCCACAAAAACAAGAAGAAGAATCCTACCTTGCCAGATACAGATATGCTTTTAAAAAAGCAGTCTCCAGCCAGATCGCTGCCCTCAGTACCAATCACCTCACAAGTGAGCACTTTTGATGCTCTGAGCACTTCTGGCACCATCCACGCCGGGACCTCTACCAAGCACGACAGAAAGCAATGGAGCTGAGCCGCAAGTCTACTTCCACCTCCACAGCTCTGTCAACTTCAGCGAAAATGGCAGTGAGTTGCCACAGCACCTATACCCCCACCATCAGTACCAACAGCACCAGCACCAACTGAGAAAGTACCAAGCAAGTCACGCAAAAGAGAGTGGCACCACCCACCATACCAACTGAGTCAACCCTGCCAGCAATGACTTTACCGAAGCACCACCACCACCACTAATGGTTGGAAGCAGAGGATAGCAGTGTACCCTGTGCACCACACTCACCACTCTTTGGCATCGACATTTCACCAGAACACCTGGCAGGAGAGCTTCCACTGTCATCTATCACTACACCGTTCTCAAATGGTGAGGAAGATGGCCTGCAGGAAGGTGCCTTTTCACCACACTATTCCTCCCCCATCCAATATGGGTCAACACCAACCACAAAATCAATATCTCAGTATAATTGATTGATGAACCATTCTTGCAAACAGCCATGGATATGCCCACCAATGCAGTTCCCGATGCAGTGGTCTTCATGGGACCTATGAGTTGCATATAGGACCCAACACGCACATCTTGTAATGCCACCCTGTGGTGAATTAAGATCACCATCACTCATGCTTATACCGTCTGAAGCACAGGAAGACCCAGCTGAGGAACCAGACAAAGGGACAGAACAGAACATGATGCCACTTCACAATTCTTCGTCATCACCTGATGACTCCATAAAACCATCACCTACTACCACTGTTGAAGATGTCAAGCAATTTCAGGAGCTTTTTTAAAAGGGCGGCACAAAGCCCCTGTAGGACGTATCAGAGAATCAGCACAAATTCCTGCAAATACTACAGACATCCTCCACCACAAAGATAGTGTTGACACTACTATTTTACATTACGTTATCTTGGGGTTAAGAACCCACATGACTTCGGTCTCTTTTCTGAACAATGTTCCAGTGCTGGACATTTGTAGAGTTCTGACCTGGGTTTCTGAACAGATTAAAAAAACATTACACAATCATACAGAGCTCAGGCACTGACATATTGGTATACTCTACAGCAGTGGTTTTGAAACTTAAGATCGGGACCCAGTACTCAGTCACACAGCCTCAGGCATTGGGTCGGGGCACCCCCTGCTGTCACTGCCAAAAGACTGGAATGCATTGCTCAAAGATGTAATTGTTGGGTCACAGGCATAGATTTCTTTCAACTGGGTCTCAAGAAAAAAAAACTTTGAAAAAACACTGTTCTACAGTGTTAGCATCAGTCACTCAAACAACTCCTAAGTTCCTGCCATCCACAACAGGGCACTACTCTACAATCATCTAAAGTGGAGCACCTACAAGACATCTCTTTCTTGAAGAAGAATGATTTCTCACACTGTGCAGTAACTGAGATTCTTTGGTTCTTTGCAGTAACTGAGGTGTCCTTGTGTGTGCTCCACAGTCCCTCCCACCCCCCACCCCCACTTTGAAGCTTCTATCAGGAATTCAACAGTAGAGAAGGAACTGAGGGGGCAAGGTCACATATGTTAGGTGAAGTGCCAGTGGTACTGTGAGATGACCATAGTGCACATGTGACCCAGATGGACACTGCTGCTGCAAACTCTCCAGCTGACAGTCCTGGGACACACCAGCACCCTGAAGTGGAGCACCCCAGGGAGAAACATCTCAAAGAACCTCAGTTAGTGCACAGAGTTAGTAATCGTCCCTTGTAGGTTTGGCAGGTCTATGTTGTCAGGTCTCAGGCAATAAACTCCTGAATAGCACATCCTCAGAGCAGCCGTCCACTTTCTTCCACTGCCTGCATGCCCCAGAATTACTCTGCTTCCCTTTTTAAACCCTGCCACTAGCTAGTGCAGGATTTGCAGGGGTGGCTGGGTAGGACCACTGGGATGGAGAGCTGCTTCTTAACCCTTTGCTCTTTAGTGAGGAGCTTGTCTACCCCATCACACCCCCGTTGTGACGGGAGAGGGGTTAACAGGCCACTTCACCTGGAATTGCCCCTTGAAATATACATTAACTGCTTCTACTAAACAATCTATTCCACCTGATGTTTTTTCCCAGACCTGACAAAGAGTTCTGTGTTAGCTCACAAGCTTGTCTCTTTCACCAGCAGAAATTGATTCAATAAAAGATAATATTTGAAGGACAGACCAAGTGTAGCTATGGCCCATGCAGCACATAGATCAGGGGTCAGCAACCCCCAGCACACGTGCTAAAACTTGGCACACACACCTATTTTCAGCAACACGCAGCGCTACTGCTGATCCCCTGTCTCCTAGCAGGGCCTGGGGCTACAAGAACCATGTGTGCACCATGGCTCCTGGCCCCGCCCTGCAGCTGGGGAGCACAGTGAGCAGGGAAACGAGCTGCTGCAGCTGGGGCCAGCAGGGAGGAGTCCCTGTCCCCGCCTCTGGCACCTGATGGCCCTGCCCCAGGATGTGGTGGGTGGGGCTGGCACAGAGACCAGAAAAGGTTGTCGACCCCTGACATACATTAACCCCTGTATGTCCACACATGGAGATGGAAGTTTCACAGATACGCTTCATCTGAGGTATTTGAGCAGCCTCAATAGACACTGCTTTCAAGGAAGTTCAGAGTTCATGGGTAGAGGGCATGTGCTTTATTTACAGTGTGAATCCATGCAAGTGATCATTTTAAAGAATCATAATTACTTTAAGTAACCACTCTTTATAAATTAATTTGTTTTTAAAATGGTAAATTGTGTAGCATATAGTACTTAAGGTACATGTTTTGTAAAAGTAACAATTCCTTAGATTCATATATTAAAATTCTAATTTATCTGTCTCTTTTTTTCTTTTAAAGTCACGCTCCATTGCCAGTTCTCCTGTAATGGTAGCGCAACCTGTTTATCATCAACCTACATACCATTACCAGGTAAAGTTAGAAAATGAGTACATCACTTCATAGGCCAAGAATTCTTTCCAGCCCTCTAGTTTTGCTTCCACTCCTCTCTGGAAACCACCAGTTCTTAGCAGCTGTCCCTCTGGCCAAGCATGGCTACCTTTGAAGTTCACCTGTGCAATACCTAAAATTTAAAGTCACAGTAGATAGTGCAATGAGGTATTCTATTCCTGTACTCCCTCACTAGGACTGAATTTTCTGCCTGCCTGATCTTTTCTTTACGGAAATGCTAGATAGTTGGGTCAATCCCATCTTTGCTTAAAAAACCACTGAACAAATCATACCAAGTTGGAAATCGCTACGGGATTAGGACCTGATCCTACAGGTAGATGCACCAGTATGGATTCTAACACCCATTCAGTCTCACTAATGTCAGTGGGACTTGTGCATGCACAAGGGCTCTCACCAGTAGTTCTATCTGCATATTTAGGATCTTAACTGGGAGAGAAGTTCACTGAAACATTTCTGAATTAAAGCTTTATTGATCAATTGTGACCATGCTAAAAATATCTTTAAACATAAGATTGTTTCAAAGTTTTAAAAATACTTTTGAATTGTTGTAATGTTTTGTATATTATTCATTTTATTTATTTTTTTAAAACTATGTCAAATTTTCAAAAATGCTTAAGTGATTTAGGATCCTAAAGTACCATTTTCAAAAGTGCATAGATCAGAGTCCCACTGAAAGTCAATAGGATTTATGTTCCTAAATTACTTGGATACTTTTGAAAATGTTACCTTATATGCTTTTTATCAATTAAGACCCTCCACTGTTTCATTTTGAAAACCATGTGTTTGAAAAAGTTTGTGTGTTTTCCGTATGAGAATGTTTGAATTATGAAATATTATGCTGTCTTGTTTTATGAACCTAGGCACCTGCACAGTGTCTTTCAGGGCAGTGGCACTGGAGCGTTCCACAGGTAAATATGTTTTATAATTTCAGCATTTGGTCATCATTTTCATTGTTTGATTGCATAGCATGCTGCTTCGACTTCACTTGTCCATAATTCAAATATCTCCCAAGTCAGCTAATCAGCATTGTTCAGATTAATATTCTTTGCTCTTTCTCAGTAGAGCAATCATGCAGTATTTCCTGACATAATGGAAGGTATATAGTATAATTTAATAAAATATCACATCCAGTTCCATTATCCACATAATATTTATTTCCTACAAGCTGGACAAACGGGGCACAGCTCTCTTGTGGTAATTCTCTAGTTTATATGGATAGGCAATCTACTTGGTGAATCTTGCCATCCAAGGGATTTGGAGAGTCTGAACTCAAAGGGAGCATTAAATCCTGAAAAACAGGGCAATTAGACATGCTTTGGTTAGTTTAGTATTAGCAGCCTCTGTCACTGGTTGGTCCAATCTTAGCTGTACTCTATATTACAAACTTACATCACTATAACTACATTTCTCAAAGATATGGAAAAAGGAGCGATGCAGTATACCACTCGAACTTCCAGTGTAGACAGCACTGTGTTGATGGGAGGGCTTCTTCTTTCAGCATAGCTACCATCTCTCAGGGAGATGGAGCACCTGTGCCAATGGGAGAGCTTCTGTCAGCATAGGTAGCCTTTTAACTAAACACAATGGCATAGTTGCATCAGGGCAGATGTGCCGTTGAAGCACTCTAAGCGTAGACAAGCCCTCACTTTCTTAACAGACACAGGTTTGTTGTGGTGGGATCTACCTACTGAATCCCGCTTGTTGCCTGGTTATCAGGGTTTAAGGAGTGACTTATCACTGTTCCTGCCTCTTGCTCTCTCCTCTCAGATTCAGAACCCAGATCTGAAACTCTTTTTGGATAGTGGACCTCACAGAGTGGCCACCTAGACCCCAGATGCCACAGACACCCCATTGCTCTTAAAAGACAAGAGTTGCAGGTCCATGGAAAACAAATAAACCACAAACACAATCCCTTTAATGTCATCTCACCCTACTTTGTGGGTCTTTGGTTTGGTCCAAGACCTTTAAGGGGAGGTGAACTCGTGGCTGTCTCCAGTCTCTCCTTTTGAGTCTTTTAGTCAGTAGAAGAAATGGCTTCTTTTTCTTAGAGAGCATGTCTCTTTTAAAACAACCCCTGGCACCTTGTCTGCCTGCTCTCCTGTTGAGCATGAAAAATCCCTGTTGCATTCTAGACAGAAAGTTGTTCAAAGCCAGTGGCCATTGTAGCAATCTCATTTTTCTACAAGGGAAGAGCTGTTTAATGATAATGAACTTGATGTGTCTGTCACAGCTTCCTAGACACATGACTTATGTACACTTGGAGCTATTCAGTAATAGTCATTCTGCTTTAAATTCACATCCTACCATAATCTAGAAAAAATATAATGGGTAGAGAAACCCATAGCTTCAACACTAAATGTCAAATTCCTGCCACCAAAATGGATGCTCAAAGTCACAATGAAAGATTTGTCTTTGCATAGTGTCCCTGTGGGTTCTCTTTAGAGTAGTGTCCCTATGAATGTTCTACTCTAGCTGCACTTGCACCCTCTAAACCTTTGATCAGAGATTTCATATTACCAATGTCCAGTAGGTAAGGCACGTGCATGTTACTCAGTCTCATGCACCCCACTGTTGTTATATAATGCTGCACAGATGTGCCACCCTTGGTTCCTTCTTGGCCTAAAACAGAGCCTTAGCAATCATTCATGTTTAGTTTTACCTTTTGTTTTGTTTTTTTAATTGTGTGTTGGGATCAAAGTAATTTGTTCTCTGCAAAGTTGTGGTGGTACATTTGAAGTCTAAATTAAAGTGTGGATCTGAAAAAAGGGCTTTAAGTGTAAATCTCAACACAATCTTACCTTAAGTATTTATCAGTACCTTCATAAGATCATAAATGATTAACGGAATGCATGGGTAGACCTAAAACTTACAAATTAATGTTTTAAAAATGGAATACTTGAAAATTATTTTATTTGCTATTTAAATGTCACAACTGGTGTTCAGGTGTCTGTATTTTTATTGTCAGAAGGCATTGTTTCCTCTTCTGTTTTAGTTATTTTTATGCCAGCTGTTGCAAAAGAAACAGAAAATTCTGTCTCATTTTGCATAGGTTTTTAAAAAAACAACATCAATTTACTTTTATAATGTATTAATAAATATATTTTTCGTTTATATATGTTTTCAGTTATGGATTTGGAATCTTAAACAACTTTTTATATTTTATTCAATTACAAAAGTACATCAGTTCACTTTTCATGTGCTTAGAAAACTTTATCTTAATCGCTCCTGCTAACTTTTGTATTTTCTCTTTTTTCTTTTCTACCAAATTGTTCCTAGGATTAAAATGTTAAAGCAACACCATTATTTTTAAAATTCATACTTGTATTTGCAAACTTTTTGCTTTATTTTTACAGTAGTATCTATGATTACTGTAACTGAATGAGAAGATACTTCTTTGTTTTTACAATTGGTTGACTGAGTGCCTTTGACAGCACTTCATGTAAAGTCATCTTAATTATTTCCCCTGTACAGTCAAGTCAGTTTGTTGGTTACTTTTCCCTTTTGTTTGTGTTGGTCCATCACATAGTGGAGGAGAGAGACATTTTTAAAAATAAGAAAAATTGATAGTAAAAATACAAAAATAGAAAGAGGACTCAAAGCCAAGTGAGTATCTGAAACTTTTAAAAAGTTTTTTAAGTTGCCCAACTTCCAGTGTCAGTTATTTAAGTCTTTTGTTTGGTGTTGCTTTCCTATGGCATAGTCTGATAACCTGTATTAAATCTTGTTTTATTTTAGCCTCCTGCCTCGTCAACCTCATTCTTTTACCTGCACCCTTCTGAAGTAATTTATCAGCCACTAGAAATTGCACAGGACAGTGCATGTGTACCTCCTTCTCTCTCTCTAATGGAAGCTGCAGTTTCAGAGGTACTTTCATGGAACTTTTGAATACAATATATATATATAGATATAGATATATAGATATATATATCTCACTGGATTGTGAGCAGTAGTGGGAGGACTAGTTGAAACTTTCTACTAATCTTTGTTCACATTGACACTAACAGTTCAAATTGAAAAAATTCAGACTGAACGGCTTGTTAGGACTGTTGAATAACTACAGTCTGATCTGAATGCTTCACTGTAAATTGCCTGGGACACTTTTCTGTAACAAAATAGCATTTGACACATGTTCTGAGGTTTAGAATATTAAGGTTCTCCAGGTTCTAACCATTAAATCTTTTCTCCTGTTTCCTGCATGTGAACCTTTACTTTTTAGTCACTAGCAATCCTTTTTTACAGTTTCTTTTTCCAGAAATGGTTAATTTTTAGATTGGAGAGAAAAGTATTGGAAAGTGTATGATAAAACCCTTTGTTAGTTATTGAATATATAAGAACTGGAAGAAAAATATAGCAATATGTTTTACTGAAAATGCAGTTATGAAAAAATATATACTCTTATTTTAATGTAGTGGTACCGTATTCTTTCCTTAAAACAACTCTTCATCACCAAAGAAGCCAGAAAGACTATGAAGGGGGCCCAAGTCAAGCATTTTTCATAGAAAATTATAATAAACGACAAACAATATATGCAAAAGCCTGAGTTTTTTATTCCTTTTTAAAATAAATATTATGGACATTTCCTATGCAGCTGTAACCCCTTGTGGTTCATGAATCAGAGCGTTACCAATTATGTACAAAGAAATTTGAGGAGGCTGTTTAACTACAGCAAACAGAATTAATTTAAGAAAATATGGCTATGTAATACCCTTAATCCAGAGGTACATGGTCTATTGATGTTAGCAGAAGCTATATGCATACAATACAATTACTGAAGAAAAATGCATTCTGCATCTCTCCTGAGTAAATCTTTTTGAATCAAGCCATAACTATTGGTTACAAAGTTTCAACATTAGTCTAATAAATTTAAATACTATTCCTTTAAAGTTATGAGTGAATTGAATTCATAGCAGATAAATTAATCTCTTTAATGTACTCCTATGTCAGGCAGAAAGATGCTGGATGGCTCTGATGAACAAATGCATATTAGTAAATGATCTACCAAAATCTGTTCTGCAGTGGGGAAAAAATAAATTTTAAAAAATAACTGTTTAACGATCCGTGCTTAGGTTAACTTAGTCCACAATTTTTAAGCAATTTAAAATCATGAGAGTTTACAAAAACATACAAATATAGAACATGCTTATGTACTCTTTTTATAAAAAAAATTAAATGCTTGCTTTTATCACAGCCATATTCTGATCATGGAGTTCAAGCAGCATATCACCAAGTTTATGCGCAGAGTGCCATAGCCATGCCAACACCTATGATGCAGCCTGAGCCAGCTAAAGTAAGCTCAGTGGTCTTTTTTTCTTTTTTTTAATTTTGGCCTTGTGTACTGCCAGGCAGTAAGAAAGGAGGGCAAGAAAGTTGCAGAGGAGCTAAACTATTTATTTGCATCAGTCTTCACCACAAAGAATGTTGGATAGAAACCTACTTTGAAATTATTCAATTTAGTTAATAAATATGAGACACAGTCAGAAAATAAGGTATCAGATGTGAAAGAGCTGGAAAGAATTGATAAATTGAAGAGTAATAAATCACCAGAATTCCAAGGAGGATTTCTGAAGAAATTTAATAGTGAAGTCGCTGAGTTGCTAATAAAAATATGTTATCTCTTCTGAAAATCACCTTCTGTACCAGAGGAGTAGACATTAGCAAATGGCAATACTTATTTTTAAAAGACTCTAGGGATTGTAGAGAGACTTCTAGACAAGTGAGCCTTACTTACTAGTAAAATTGACTGAAACAATAATAAAAATAAATACATTTTTTAAAAGAAAATTTTAAAATACATAGCTGAACATGCTGAAAGAGGGACAGACCAACATAGCTTCTGTAAGACAAAATCACTCCTCTAATATACCAGCATATTTTGAGGATGTTAGCAGCATAGAGAAGGCTCCGATTACTTTTGCCTCTACAGTGACATCTTTTAGCCTGTCAGGACACAACTTACCCAGCTGCAGGTCGCCATGGATAGGTTTGCTCTCATGTGCGGTCCAATGCTGGTGTGTTGGCCTTCTGCCCAAAGCCAGCTTCAGTACTCCTCCTCTTCTTGTATTAAGGTCCAAAAGAAATCAGGAAAAAATACAACTTCACAACAATGGTTATCAAAGGAACCCTCAGTGGGACCTCATGTTTTGGCCCATCTTCAGATATTTTGGCCAATCTCCCAGAGCCTGGTCATCCATTCTATCAGTAGACTTGTCCAACCATCAAGCTTCCTTCAGTCTCTGGTTGCTTCAAGAGAAGCAGACCTCTGCCCCTTTTTAACTCCCCTTTCCATGCCTGACATCTGCTGCAGGTTTAGTGGAGCAGGACCAGTTGGGTCCACGGGCTCTCATTATCCCTTTTCTTTTTAGTGTGGGGCCTATCTGCCTCACAACAAAGGCAAGTCAGTCAACATAACTTATTTGGATTTTTTCAAAAAGCCTTTGACAAAATCTCAGAAAAGAGGAAAATAGAAAATCATGAGATGGGGTGTGATTTTTGCTCTGGAATACAAAACTGATTAAGATACAGAAAACACAGCGAAATTAAATGGTTACCTTTTACCATGACAAATTGTTTCAAATGATGCTGGGAAAAGAAGTGAATAATTAGGAGTCAAAATTAAAATAATTTAGTTGTGCAGAAACAAGACAGCAAAGAAAACTTCAGAGACACCTAATGAAGCTAGGTTAATGTGGCGGACAGAATTCAGTACTGGCAGATCCGAGAGGTTTAGATATTGGAAGGAATAATTTGAGTAATTTGAACTTCTCAGATATTGCTGAGTCTAAATTAACAAACTACCAAGATAAAAGACCTTGGCGTCAGGGTGGACAGTGTGTCATTATGGCTAATGAGATCATCCAGAGTTGTGTTAGGTAGGTTTAAAAACCTATTAGATGGGATATAACACTTTGGGTACGTCTACACTGGAGGCTCTGTTAAGTCGACTTATCAAGATCGACTTAAAGTCGTCCTTGTTAAGTCGACTTAGAGAGTCCACACTGAAAACTCCAGTCGACTGCCAGTGTCCACACTGGCAGGTGCTAGCTAGACGGAGGAATGGTGCATTGTGGGTAGCTGTCCCACATTGCATCGAGGCCTGGAGGCCAATTAGGTCGATTTAAGGGCACTACCCGTCCACACTGGCTTAAGTCGACTGAATAAAGTTGACTTAAGCGTTAAGTTGACCTTCAGAGGTGGTGTTAAGTCGACTTAAGGAAGCACTTAAGTTGACTTAATAAGTGCCCAGTGTGGATGCGGTGGTCTGTAGGTCGACTTAACCCTCCTTAAGTCGACCTAAGGCTCCAGTGTGGACGTACCCTTTGAGCTTCAAAGCATAAAGCAACCACTAACTTTCTGATGTTAGGAAGAAATTTATCCTTAAGGCAAGTGCATCTTTAATTGTCCACCTTGGGGTTTCTTACATTTCCTCTAAAACATCTGGTACTGGCTGTTGTCAGAGATGAATATAGTAAAGGGATCACTGGTCTGATTTGGTATTATAGTTATGCTTCTGTGAAAAATAATAGCACTTTACATCATCAAAATGCAGAACAAATGTCAATTAATGAAAGATTAAAAATAATTGTATGTTCATTGAATGATGATCCCTTTGAGTATTCCACACATGAGATGTACATGCACACCACGTGTCCAAGTCTGGAAATTCTTCAAAGCAGTGTCCATTGACCCGCACATGCATAGTAGTTTCCCTTGAGCTCCTGATCAAAGGTATAAGAGGCAGGGTGGGTAGATGCCTCTTCAGTTCCTTCTTACCAGCATATAGCCTGAGGTACAGTTGTGTCCTCCTTCACTTTACATAACTTGTTAAGTAAGTTCTTTGTAAGTAGTTTTTATATCTTAGTTTAGTAGTTATTGTTAATTTAGTATATAGTTAATATAAGATAGTCACCTTCCCCCCACTCATTCAAGGGAAATCCTCCCCAGTCCCAGGACTGATCCACGATTCAATAATTGCATCTTCTGCCCTTGCTCCTTCTCCATCAGTGACAAGCATGGACAGTGCCTGTACTGCCTGAATGATGCACATCTCTCGTTGAAGCACAATATCTGTCAATCCCTCCCATTCCGAACTAGAGGCCTAAGAGCTCTGACCAAAAAGTTCCTGATGGAGGAGACTATGAGGCCTTGCTCTAACCAGAGCCTGGCAGAACCGACCCCTTCTTCCAATCCCCCCCACTACATCAGCATCAACCAATCAGTATTGCCCCTCCAAATATGAGCCTTGGAGAGGAATCTTTATCTCCAAAGACTTCTCCTACAGCGTTTCCCATGAGAGTAAGAGGCAATCTCATGGGCATAAGGACAGATCCCTCTAGAGGACTGTCCATAAGAAATAATCCCTTCCTGAGCTAGTCCAGTGTGGGTGATATGTCATGTATGGAACACCAGAACCACCTCCTCCAAAGATCATCAGACTGGAGGGCAAGATACGCAGAAAGAGGGATCCAGTGGTAACTGCAGGACTGAGCTAGAAAGACAAACACTCTCCAGTCACACCCATGACTTCAGGTCACATCACGAACACCACCTCATTTATCTGTCTGTGACAGACAAGCCTCATCTTCACCCATCTTCAGGTTTTTCTGCTGGAACTCCCGAGACTCCAGGCTGTACAGAGACCTTTGTAACATTGGAGGATATATTCTTCTCCTCCCCGCAGTCTCCACTCCTTTTGGACTCTCCCCTTCTGAGGGATATCTTTATCTCAGAGGGGGAGTCATTACTGAGATCCCAAGGACTGTTACATCCGCCACCACTCAGGCAGAAGCAACCCACCCCAAACCATCCTTGGAGTTGGAGGACTCAGAGAAGATAGCTGCACCAATATCTCCACTGAGGCACAGGAGCCTTGACAGACAGTTGAGAGGCTTTTCTCTCTCTCTCACACACACACACACACACACACACACACACACACACACACACACACACACACACACACCCACACACACCCCAGGCAGGGGGCCACCAGGATGAATGGATCCCTCCTTCTGGCCATAGTGGGGCCTAGCAGGTGACTGGATCTCAGGGACTGTACTGCTTCTGTCCTCTCATCAGCCATTGGTCTGCAAGGAGGAAGCCAGAACCAGTTCTTCCTCATTATCTCCAGATAATGATGTCACTCACATCACATCTTTTCCACTGGATGACCACCATCAGTATCAGGAGCTGTTACAATGGGTTACTATCAATCTACATATCCTATTAGAAGAGGTTCAGTGCCCTCAACTCTGGCTCTTAGACTTTTCAACTGCAAGTTTTTGCCCATGGTAGCAGTTCAGATGTGATGCCAGGGCTATTCAGTGTTTCCATACCACGACTACTAGTTTCTAGTAGGCTTATCTCATCAGGAAGTCATGTCAGCAACATGATCTCTTCAGAACCTTCTTGCTATCTTAGGTGTTTGTATAAATGAAATAAAATCTGTTTCATCGCCCACAATGACAATAATTTTTATAGAACCATGGCTGAACTCAGTTTCTGTGGGAGCATTTCTTCCTGCAACTAGTTTTATGCAGTGAGCAATCTGATCTCTCATAGGACATGCAGATTGTGGACTGTGATGTGCCAGTGTGTTTTTCTGTTAGGCCACATGGTCACATGCACCTGCATGACACTGTTTGCCAGATGCCACTTGAGATGCCTGCAAACTTGACTCCACTAGACCTACTGACCAAACAGAGATTGTATTGACTACAACCTCATTGTTCTCACCAGAGTTCTTGCCTCCTTCACTTGGTGATCCAGCCCAAACAAAGGCCTAGTCCACACTGCGGGGCTAAGCTGACGGGAGATACTAGCATACTGATATTTTTCAAATGTGACTTGGCTTTTAAGTTACAGTTAGGTGTACAAAAAAAGGGAAGTTTATAGAAACAAATTCAATTTTTTTTAAGTGATGAAAACTTAAAGTTGATACATGCATCCAGAACTGGTAGGACCTTAACAAAACGTTCCCTGAAAAATGGATACCAGAAGTCTTCAGAATACATGTCAATTTGCAGACAGACAAACACAATAATTTTATTGATATAATCACTTAAAATGTCAAAGCTCCTGAATAGAGATGTACTAAAGTTTTGAAGAAAATACTTCTTTGGGTTAAGAACAAAAATGAATAATTTCAGCTTAAAGGGCATTTATTTTTCAGAAAGCTGTCAGTACCTGAAAACAAGTGCCTAGAAAAAAATGTCTATGTCAGAACTATGGCTTTCATAGACTTAATCTTACTTATATCTCTCACTGACTTCAAAGAATTCCTTGTATCTATGTATCTATCTATTGACTATAATAGTGGTTTTTAAAGGTGAAGACAGCTGTGATTTTGCAGATTACTTATAGGACATTTTATAGTTGCATCTGACGAAGTGGGTTATAGTCTACAAAAGTTTATGCCGAAGAAAATCTGTTAGTCTCTAAGGTGTCACAGGACTCTCATTGTTTTTTATAGGACTATGAATCAGAAGACCTATGCTCTGGTTCCCAACTCGACTCAGTGTGCTATCTTAGACAGGCCATTTTTATGTTTGTTTGTGAGTGGTGTGCTGGGTGGCACTTCCTGATGATTCTGGGGATTAGTTGCACCCAGTTGCTGTTCTCCTCCTGCTCACTGATCACAGCATATCCGCTTCATGATTTGGTCCTCTGCCCAGGTAACACTGTGATTTCCCCTTTCAGGGGATTCTTTCTAAGTCTCTCCACACAAGCAGCATCAGGACTACACACTGGCTGTCTTGATAGTGTCACTCCCACAGTGACTCAAGTAGTCTTCCCATTTACTAACCCTAACAATACCACTCTGTGGGAGTTGGTAGAAGAACCCAGGCCTACCCCATTCTCTGGGTTCCAGTCCAGGACCCTAAAGTGAGTATTTAAGGTCTGGGACTTCATACCATGCTTCTTTAAGTTCCTCCATCAGTCTTTCTAGTCAGACCCCTCTCTTTGGCCTACTAGATAAACCCTTACTCCTGGATTCCCATCTCCCTTACCGTAGGGAGAGAAACTGAAGGCTTCCTCCCTTACAACCTCCCATGCTGCTGCCAGCCTCCCAGCTTGATAGAGTCCCCTTGCCCCCTCACAAGTGAGCTTCCTTCTAATTAGCATCTTCGACTCATTTTACATGTTCTCAATTTGCAGCTTAATTGGCTGATTGGACCCCCAATCTAATTCGGCTTTTTCAGAGTGGGAAAACACCTCATCATACCACTAAACAGGAAGCCTGCCAAACGGTCATTGGTACCACAGGACAATCAAGGTGCTAATGGGGTGCTCAGAAAAGACAAGGCTGTTCCAGAGAAGCTATATGAATTCTTTACACCATTCTTCACTGCAGAGGATGTGGAGGAGATCCTCTTACCCAAACCATGCACCTGGGGTCAGACCAATGATCCATCTGGTCAGATGCCTCTGATAGGGTGGGTTGCAGCCCACGAAAGCGTATGCCTGAAGAATTTTTTTAGTCTTTAAGATGCCACAAGACTCTTGTTGTTTTTGCTGTATACAGTCTAACATGGCTACCTCTCTGGAACTATTAAAGAACAGATTTATCAGACTGGAAGTGGATGATGGGAGATGGATCACTCAAAATTGCCCAGTTCTGTTCATTCTTTCTGACATGTCTGACACTAGCCACTGTCAGAACACCGGATACTGGACCAGGTGGATCGTTGGTCTGATCCCACTATAGCCTTTCTTATACAACTTTGTGCTTTGGTTCTGTTCTGTCAGTCAAACAGGGCTAATGACATTCAGCCAACCTTGTAAAGTATTTGGAGATCTATGGAAGTACTACCACAGCAAAAGCAATATATCTTTTTATTATTACTATATGCATGTTGTATCTTACTTGATCAAGAAGTAAAATATTATACCACGCAACAATACAAGTATAACAGAAATATCAAAATAAGTGTGCAAATTCTCTTTTTAGTTACACCAGTGCAGTCCCATTAATAGCATTGCACTAGGATAACCTGGATGACTTGCCCCGCTACTTAATCTGTAATGGCCTGCAAGCAAAATATTGTCAGGCTGAGTCACCACTGGAAAGACCTCCAAGAACATGTAGGTACATACATTGAAGTACAATACTCCAACACGGTGCGGGGAACACAAGAGAAAGCTAGGGAGGTAAACATTTTAGCTTTTGGAAAAGCCCTGAATCAATGTGCTGAATGCTTTTGGTCGTTAAGTATCCCATGGCACTGATCACAAGTATGGATGCATGAATCCTAATGTTGTAGCTAAAATTCCAGTTTATATGATTGTGTTGTACTTACCTACATTTCCCGTTACAGTTTCAACTGAATATGGTATTTTTCCATTACCTATCCTAAACTGTTGTTTTATGTCATGCTACACGCTGCTAAGTTGCAGTGCAGTTGAGATCCTTGGGTGTGTCTACACTTGTAAATTAAGTCGACTTAAGCAGGTTAAATCGACTTAATTTACTCTGCATCTACACTGCAGTTTCCTTAAGTCTGGAAATTTTAAGTCGACTTAAGACCTAGTTTTACGTCGACTTACTTGTTAAGTCGACTTAAGCCAGTGTAGATGTGGCTTAGCCTTAAGTCGACTTAAAGGGTCCCCAGGGCTCCCTCACTGACCTCCCTCCCAGGGTGCCTGGCACAACCAGAGCCTGGCATGCACACCCACAGGGCAGGACACAGCCCTGCCCACCCTGCTCCTGTACCCTGCCCCTGTCCTGCTCAGCCCCCATGTACCCTGGTACAATGAGGAAGATGCTGAGCTCCCTGGCACTTTTGGAAGGGTGCCCAGGGAATGCCCCCCTTCCCACCACGCACCACTCCCAGGTCCACCTAGCCCCTACAAGTTGACCTAGGCGTCCAGTGTGGACGCTCTACGTTGATTTGGCAAGGTCAACTTTAAGTCGACCTAAATCTACAGTGTAGACATCCTAAGTCGACTTATTTGAACAAGTATAGACATAGCCCTTGTGAGTTTGTTTGTAAAGTCCTTTGGCATGAAAATTACTAGACGTGAATTCATTTCAATGTATTCATTTTATTTTTTAAACAGATAGTGTCAGTGTGATGTGGTAAGGGATGCTTAGGCTGAGCTGTGGGACAAATCCTCAGCTGGTGTAAATCACGTCAGTCCATGGAAGTCAATGAAGCTATGCTGATTTACAGCAGTTGAAGATCTAGCCTTGTATCTCCAGTTGCACATGGAGCCTTCATAAATATCAGTGGAAATTCTGCATTCATACAGTTTTTGATATAGCCCCAAGTGATTTGAGGGAGCCTGACAAGAATCTGAGAGATCAGTAGTTACTGTACATATATTATAAGAACAGTATTTGAACCATGAAATAATGCTGTAAGAGGGAAAAATGGAAGATTTACAAGGTACTTTTTCCTCTATTGTTTCTGCTTGTTAAAGTGATTACTCATGATCTTAAACTGATGCGTGTGTTTAACTTTAAGCATGTGAGTAGTCTCATTGAATAAAGTGTTGACTTCAGTGGGACTATTCAAATGTGTAAATCTTGCAGCTAACTACAGTCCTTACCCGCTAAGCAGGAGATTCTCACGATTGTTCAGACAAATGGCACATACATCTCTTTCCCACTACATGTTTAGTATAGTAAACAAGATGCCATTTTTAAATATACAGAGAAAAGACAACAGTATTTTTCTCTCTTTTTAGGAACCAAGGTTACATTCTATGAGAAGAAATTTTTCTCATCCTTC
Organism: Pelusios castaneus; assembly: GCA_007922175.1. Taxonomy (NCBI): domain Eukaryota; kingdom Metazoa; phylum Chordata; order Testudines; family Pelomedusidae; genus Pelusios; species Pelusios castaneus. Next base: position 628,419 of record ML685817.1, on the reverse strand, counting down.
ATCTGTGAGTTTGAAACCTCGATATACACGAAGCCCTCACTTTCATCCTAGGAAAGATTACAGAATGGAAGATACAATTCTCACTCCGCCATCCTCTACAGACTCAGTTAAATAGAATCTTAGATGTCTTCCATGCTAATATGTCTAGCACATGGAGGGTATGTAATTTTGTAACTCTCAACATTTACTAAGTATGCCTAAGTTAAAATGCCCTTGATTTTTGTAAAAGGAATAAAAAGAAATCTTGCAATTCATATTAGCAAACACAGGATATGCAAGATAAAATCATGGTTTCCTTTATCAATTGATACAAATTTAAGTGACAGGCTTGTAATTTGTGACAAACAGACTATATTGTATATGCACTATTTATTAAAGTGGTTTGAAAAACAGCGCATTTGTATTACAGGAAAATTCATTCATAAAATTCATTTTTGTATCAGATAAATTACTACAACAGACATTTTCAATATTGAGCCATTTTCTTGTAGACTGATACCATATACTTGACTTTAATATCAATTACTTTATTTTACATATTGCTATTTTAACATAACTGTTTTTTCATGTCATGTATGGTTTGTGTAATTTTATTTATTTGTTGTTTCTTAGGTGTAATTTTAGTTACTTTGTGATAAGAATTTTTAAAAATAAAATTTGGACCATTTTTTTCTAATTCTGTACCCTTATCTGAGGCTGACACTGTTCTTAAATACAGTAAACAATAGATTCATGTTTATGATGTGATTTTAACCTGTCAAAAATTAGCAAGAATTTACTTAATACTCTGTTTTAAGACAACTGAAAATCTTAACCTCAGATTTAAGTATTAATATTTTTCTACTGTCTATGTACAATTAAAAACCTGTTTGATTGACTATTGTGTTGAGATGGAACACAATTTTCTCTTGAACTGTAAGGACTTTAATAATTTATTCCTTTTTTTCCCTTTGCCTACCTTTTTAAGGATTCTGTTTATATCATTAAACCTTAAATTCGTGACAGAGTAAAACATGACTACTGTATTTAATAGGAGTGTAAGCCAGGACTTACTGTTTATATAGTACAGAAGGTCTTTATTTCATCCTTTCTTATATATGTAAAATGTTTGAACTCTAATTTTTTAAAAAAAAATTTGAGCTGCCTGATAGTTATTTTCCAACTGCATTTGCAAGATTCTGTTTTAGTTTTATACCAGGTGAAAGTCTTGCAGAGTGGGCATTATATATAGAAGTAGTAGACACATACACAAGTAGTATTCAGTGTTATTTAAAATGCACTCTAGCAGTCAGTGGTTTTCTTTTATATTGTGCTGGGCCTGATTCCGCTCTCTTTTATACCGATTTAATTCCAACTGATTGACATTGCTGTGAAGGGAGAGTCAGGGCCATAATATAAAATATTTTATTTACTGTTTTAGTAACACGTCCACTCCAAGACTGAAGGAGCTTTGCACCCTTGTTGAACAAAACAAGATCACACATAAATATGATTTATACCTCTTGCAAAAACTGTTGTGATAACCCAACCACTGTTCTTTTTAAACAATTTATGCCAAACTGTAAATATAACTTGCTGGGCACTTGAGGATATCAGCTTATTGTCTGGGGGCAGATCCTCAGCTGGTGTAAATTGTCATAGCTTCAATGAGACAATCTGCACAACTGAGCTTCTGCCCAGTTGTACTTGTATTTGGTTTAGGTTTTAAAGTTTCTCTGAATAGATATATTGTAGACATTTTGGCACATCCTAAAACTGCTTCATCTACATAGAAGCATTTGCTCAGTTGTAAATATTTTTGTAAGCAATCTTCTATCTGCAAAGGTAGCCAGGAAAGGTCCTGTGTTCTGTTATTACAGCCTTATCTCTAATATCATGAAACAACATATACATCCATTTGACCCATCCTTTCTAATTCATTAGGGTTCAGAGTTTTTGTTTGTTTCATCTACTAAAACATGATTTTTAATACAATTTTTTTTTAAACTGTAAAGGTCTAAATAATAAATTTGTTATGCAGTAACGTTCAACTTTTTTTTTTAATAGTTGAAGTCTTTGATTTAATTCCTCAAAGGTGCACAAATATTGTGCAGTTGTTGTTATGTATATCAAGTAAAGGGCATCTATAAAGCCCAAATATTCTCGAATATTTGTTATTTCCATTTATAGAACAGAGATTAGATTAGAGTATAAATATTGACTTTTGGTTTTCTTTTATTCAGAAGCATGAGAGGAAAAATCATCTGAAATAACTAACATTAGTCAATTAATTTTATTAGTAGTGCAAAAATAAAAGATAGCACAATTTCCAATGTGAAAAGTGTCTGTCATACTCAGTGACTGTGCTTTTATTTTATAAATAATGTAACATGTTCCCAGTGTTACAAAGGCAGGTGCAGTAGCTCATATAAATATCAAGCTTTTAACAGTGGTATTAACTGGGCTTCTCTTAAATTGAAGTAGTAGATTTCTTTTATAAGTGTCAGTTTATTTTCTGATATGAGGTGATGTTTTGATTGATATGTCATTTAAAGAGTTATAATACAGACTTGTAAAAATTGATTCTTTCTTTTGTGCTTCGGTTAAAAGAATCCCAATTTGAAAAGTAAGAGCCAAATATAAAGCACAGGTATATTACAGTTTGAGGTTTTTTTTAAAAATTCAGTGATTTAAAATGCATTTTTGTTTGAGTGCACTCCAATTCTTGGACTTGAAAAATATTCCAGTTTTAATTATTCAATCAAATGAATACAGCATGCAATTATATGCCTATTAGCCAATATAAATCTAAGGTAAATAAAATGATGGAATGAGCTACTGTGAGGTACTATATAAGGAGCTCAGAATTCATAAAAACAAATTGTAGTTGATATGAAATGAGGTTTGTAAACAAAAAAAATGAATTTTGCTATTCTCCAGGCTGAAGTACAAAGGATTAAATTCTGAGATCCTTGCTATAATGGGAGTTTTTTAAAATAAAAATTAAGTAAGGACTTCAAAATTTGGCCCAAAGACACTTGTGCTGAAAACTGAAAGTTAAATCTTAACATTTATCATTTGATTTTGGAATTCAGACTTTTGTATTCCCTCTTCTTTTCCCTTGGAAAAATGGCCCAGCTGCAGTGTGCATGGCTAATACTGCCTGCAGATTTCTACAAAGAGTATTGCTTCCACCTTCATCTTCTGTATGAAGATTCAGTTTGCTGACATGGTACTTGCAGGCCTTATCAATGCTCAATCTTGATCTCAATGGCCTAAAACAGGTCAATATACAGAGCATTGATTGCAGGGACCTTGAGCCTACAGAACTCATACATCAATTTCTAAAAATTAAGGCCAATTTTTTAAATAAAATAGGAGGTTAAAATTAGGCTCTTAAATCTGTATTTAGGGTCCTGGTTGATTTTCAGAAGTGCTGAGCACTGAGCAGCTTTCAGTGCCTTCAGTTGCAGATGTGGGTAGCTCAAATACTCTTGAAGATCAGAGAGGTGCCTAAACACATCTCGGTTTCTATTCTTTAAAACTTTTCCTAGGATGATTGTAATTTAATCTTTCTAATGCAAACGAGGTTCAATCCTCAGGCTTCTGATCAATGGGGCATTTATTAGGCAAAGTTGGGGCACACCTTCCTTAAAATTCAACTCCCAAATGTAGCTGTACTCTCAGTATGTCCTTCTTGTAGAAAATAACTTACATTAAGAAAGAACTACTCCACACCCTCTTTACAAAAACCTTTAAGTGTCATCATCTTGACACTGCCAGTAGTAACTTCCTTCTAGTATTCATTTTTTCTCCGTTTGATGCTTTTGTATTCCATTATCCCTGTTCTTGGAAATTCCATGTTTTTGTACAGAAATCAGACAGCTTCTTCTGCATGTGGTTCTGATTCTGTAATGTAATCTTGCAAGTGTAATGCTGTGTCTGTGAAGAACTCACACATGTGAATGGGGGAAGTCCTGCCCAATCAAATTACAGGATCATTGCCTCTACCAATACTAATCTTTATTAACACAATTAAATCTGACAAGTTTTTCTTCTTCTCTTCAATATCCTTATCCACTGACAGCCTTTGATCTTGAAGCTAAATTCATTTTCGGATTTTCTCACTTAGCCAACCTAATTTGTACTTTCAAGTATGCTACAAAGCTCACTTTCACAGGACCACTAAGAACTGATATTGACTGACTTTTGTATTCTAAATAGTTATGTAGCAAAATGCTGGTGTTAACATTTGCTGTTAGGGAACAGCGGAAAATCATATTTACCATAGAGTTTGACTGACAGAAAAAATACCTCTAAAGTGATGTCAATGTTTATCATTGCTGCCAAATATTTTTATACATGATGTCAAAGAACGTTGTAATGTTAATTAGATTTTCTTCTGTTTGGATAGTAGATACTTGTTTTGAAATGTTACAAGTAGCATTAGCGCTAAATATTAATCTTTGAGAACCAGCAAACAATTCAGTTTCATCATAAAATAATTTACTTTATTTAGGTGATTATTTATTGTATTTAAGATATTCTAAAATGCATTTACCAAAATAGGTTGCATTGAGACAACAATTTTCTGTGTCCTACACAATTCTTTTACCATTATGTTAGTGAACAAACTGCATTCCAATAACAATTTAGCAAAAGCTAACAGAACACATGGCTTTACTTAACTGTTTTTTACCTATATGTTAGCATAGTTTTTAAATGTAGGAAGTTTCAAGGATGCGCCTTTATTGTAAGATAGGTTTGTAGAAATGTGTTAAAGGTAAGTAGTGCAGTAATTTCAGATCACCTGGATTAAAGCTTTCTTCACTTCATGACAGCTCTATAAGTGAAGAAAACAAACATTTAAAAAGTCACTGTTTAAAGAAATCCAAGAGACAATAAGCATAGCTTAATGATATATCTGTACACTCCAGTCAGAAAACTAGAACCTGTTGTGCAAAAAAAAAAGTTTGAAATGTGGTAAGCAATTATCATGCTTAGCTAGCTGTACTGTATAGCTCTCATTTTAAAGTAAATGCAAAATAATTTATTTAAGACATAGCAGAAAGGTACAGGTCTCTTTTGGCCTTCATGGTCCTTTTGAGATATTAATATTTTTAAAATATATTTAAAATGATAGCTTTAAGAGAGCCATATTGTTATTTTGTACCATAGCCTCTTTCCATCAAAATTAGCTGCAATTGATAATAAATGTATACATTAAATATAAACAGAATACTCTTTATGTGGTTAATAATAAAGTTTCTAAGTATTTTAAATTTTAGAAATTGAAGCAAGATAAAACTAAAGCTGACATGTAACAGTTTAAGTTTTGTTCTATATTAGTGTGAAGGATTTTAGCTAATCGGATGAATGTTTGGTTTGATAATGTATTCCAGGTGCATTTAATCTGGTTACTGCAACCTTGTTCACTCAGGTGCTGTTGATGTGCAGAAATAAATGTTTAAACAATAAATCCATAGAGTTTAAGATTTTAATAAACTTGTTACCATTTAGAATAGTAAAACGAACATCTAATTTTTTGTTAAAGCATATATACAGTCATGATAAACAAGTTTCTGTAGTTTGTAAACTTCTAATAAAACTGTTTTTGTAACTAAAAGGTTAATTCAAATAAATTTTTCTGTATTTACTCCTCATGATGTAACTTATTTTTAACAATACATTAGAATAGTGTAAATGAAAAATATAAACATAATACCAGGGAATTTTTTTAAATGATTTTGTAATCCTGTACAATAAAACTATTGCTTTCCTGTCGCTTAAGTAGAATATTACACATTTTCATGTATGTTAGATTAATTACACTATCTTTTTAGGAAATTAGGTTAAAATAGCATTCAGGTGAAGGAGGAGAAGGACTTTTCCTGCCCAAACCACCACCCTTAAGAGGCCTATATTCAAGTTGCCCTCTCTCTGGGTTCCTTTGCAGTATATCAGAGTTTCTCCAAACACCCAGGAAAGAGAGTATGGGTTAGGTGTTGGGGGATATTCCAGAAAAAGATGAGACTCAGAATAAAATAACTATTTGCCAAACCAAGTAATTTATAAATTGTACATTCTGTTCTTTGGGAAATGATCTTCAGGTATGTGTCAGTATGGATCCCACTAAGATCAGAATATTTTTTAATAGCAGAGTCTTTGGTGCTGAATATGTGCCCTGTGCCTCTTTATACTCCCATGTAAATACATAAAAACTGGAGCAGCTGCTCTCCTTCCTCTGTTCCCCCTTACTACCCATGCACATGACATGGCTGTGTCTGACCTCTCATTGTTTTTGAAATTCAGACAAACTTTTTGTGAAGAACCTGTGTTCGTCTTCTTAATTTTTTCTTTATTCTTTTTTGTCGGCTGTTCCAAAAAAATTATATATAAAAGATGGGAGAGATGCCTCCCGCCAGACCTCTAGGGAGGAACTTCCTCATGGGCAGTAGAGGACTCTAACTCACAAGATTTAAATCTTGTCCTTCATGTGATGGTTTTATGCCCTTAATCAATGGTTGATTAAGCCTCCGAGAAGGATACATCCCTGACAAGTGTTACATCTGCTCCTTCTTTTCAACATGAACCTGAAAAATCAAGATACAAGAGTCTCAAACTACATCTCTTGCAGCAATCGTCAGGAATTCAGCGGGCTCTGGGTGCAGTTGCCTGGCCAGTCAATGAGCTTGACAAAGTCCAATAATCTCAAGGCAGGTGACTGTGCTCAATAACTGGACAGAAGAGCCAGCAGAAAATCATTTAAACCTTGTAGCAACAGCAGATACTCAATACATTCTACACCCACAGCTGTGCCAGACCTGCTTCCTATACTGGTCTTTGCTCCAGCCTGTGCCTGTTCCTGTTCCTGTTCCAGCCATAGTCTCTACCTTTCTTTGTACCACCTGGCTCTGATCACAACTCTCATTCTGTACTGACATCTGAGTCCTGCCTCCAACTATCAGCTTGTCTCCTGACTGCGATTCTGGGTCCACTTTCCAGCTCTGCTCTGGCCTAACTCCTGTTCCACAAACTAGGTCCCACTACTATGTCTTACAGTGTGACACAGCAATCCATCCAGGTTCCAAAAAGATAGATTACCCAGAGTTTAGCAATCTTACGCTGACAGAATTAAATCCTTTAGACTGCCCCCATCTATTTGAGACCATAGCTGGCTGCTCCAAAGACCAAGATATTTCATTGCAAAAACCATCAAAATGAATTACATGTTGTATTTTACTTGATTACCAGCTGGCTGGTGTACTTCTTCCACCAATTATTAAAGCTCTCTCGACCAGAGCCCAGCTGACATCTTTGTCTTGCTTCTGAAATGTGACAATATCTATAATCTGCAAGGAACATGAAGCAACCCACTTATATCTGTCAAGCATTATGCACTCCTCTTAACAACTAGATACATGCCAAGTCGGGGAGAATAGTAGGCCAATCTCTATTTAACTGGTGTAGCTGATACTACTCATTTCCCACCATCCTGAGAGAACGCTACTTGTCAGTCACCTATAGTGGGAGCCACATTGACAAACACTTAGAGAAGAATGAACAGTTACTTGAAAATGCCGTGGTCAGTGTGTATCCCATGACCTGTCCATCCCACTTTTCAGAGTCAGGGATTATAGAATAGCAAGGAAATGAGAGAGTATTTCAGCCACTCTGTCCTTTATGCCCTCTCCACAGGATATTCAGGGTACATGCATGGCCCTAACACTGCTAATTCAGAAGATTTTGAATTCATGCACATGAGGTCCATGCATACCTAGAGTGTGACCCACATTGCCTACATCATCACAAAAAAGCAACAGTTATTGCAAGGTAAATATCCATTCTTTACTTAGGAAATCTTCTCTTTAAACCAAATGCTAAACAAATACCTTACTTTTTCCATGAACAGCTAAACAGTTCTCATGCATTTAAATGTTGCTATGAAGAAACAAATAACTAAAGTCAGTATTGTTTTTTAAACATAGATTTTGTTAAACTAAGAAAATGTGCTGACTTTCATTCTCCATAGAAACTTTTAAGAGTGTAAAATGTTTTGCTATTTGTGAAAAAGAAAAAAATTACAATAAGATTTAAAGGTTTAGTATAAGGTTAAAAAGAATAGTAGATGCGGGGTGGGGCGGAGCCAATACTAAGCAATTCTGTATATAAATTATTTGAATACATAAATATCCATCCACTTCACAGTGCTGACATTTTCTACCCCCTTCATTAACCTAGGGGCTACTGATCTGGGTGGACCTCATCTTCCCCATCTCATGAGACAGTGGTCTTTCTGAAGGCTAAGGGAAATATAATTTAAGGTGAAATAGTTTTGCTGCCTGGTATGATTAAACTCATGTAAATCTTTCCTATAGTGTGTTTTACAGTCTAACTGTTCAGTTACTCTTGAATCTGGGCCCAACCAAGTTTCTGATGGTGCATCTACACTGGCAATTTAGGTCGACTTCAGGAGGCTTACGTCAACCTAAACAAGGCCACATCTACACTGGGCTTTTATTAAGTTGACTTAAGCATTTCCTTAAGTCGACTTAATCAGGCTTCATTTTAGGTCGTCTTAAGCCTTAAATCGACTCCTTAAGTCGATTTAAAGCCAATGGGGATGGGGATTAGCGCCTAAGTCGATCTTATTAAGTCGACTTAATAAGATCAACAAGGGACTATGTCTACATTAGAAATGTTAAGTCGACTTAACAAAGTTGACAACTTTTCTAATGTAGACATAGCCTGAAAGCCTTTTCTCAAAATTCTTTGTTTATTTTTTCTAGATTTTTTTAAAATAAACCAATGTTAATTTAACACAATAATAGGAATCATAAAGGCATATTTGTACATGCCTATAATTGATTAAATGTCTTGTGTCAATGGTGATTAATATAGTTATTCTAATACTGATCTCTTAACCTTTCCATTTGTGTGCCTGTGTTGTCTAAAGGCTGAGCATTCAGATCATAAAGTATGAGAGATGCTTGGTCCAAATATTCTCTCATTCTTTATTTTTCTGCCTCTCCATCTAGGAATTATCCTCCTTTTCCCTCTCAGTTGCATTTGTTTTGGATCTGTCTGAAACCTTTGTAAGTAGTAAGAGTAGTTTGTTTAGTTTTTAGAAAATTAGTGTAGCTTTCAGGTTGCTTTAGTTCATTCTGTGGGTGCCCATCACACACTAGTCTCAAAATGGAAAATAAGAAGAATAAGTCCAGCTTTAAAAGCTGTGCAGCCTGCAATAAGATGTCTGTTGCACATTCATTTAAAATGTCTGTGTGAATGACTTTCACCCAGTATTGCTTTTATTCCTTGGCATGGGATAAGTAGGATTGATTAAGTTCCTTCTCCTCAAAGATCCCTTATGGACTCACTTAATTCAAACCCATTCAGTATGTTCTGAAAGGTGTAGTCTCACAAGTCAGAGAAAGAAGTTTGACCTGAAAGGTCCTCTGATACAGCACTTCAGGTATGTTTTGAATCTCAGAAAGCTTTGGTTCCCCCTTTGGCTTAATTGACCAAAAAGAGCCTGGAAGCAGACTACATGCACAGAATATAGCTTTTTAGACTTACAGTTACTGGTAAACTTCTTAAATGAAAGCACAAACTATTTATTTACATTATTTAGACTACAATGGAACAGGAATAAAATCAGAGAAGATGAAATAATATGAGTTTAATGCACTATATTTTGGTAGTCAGCCAAAGAGAGGTTAGGTAAATTTTTTGGGCCAAACTTATCTTTGATTAAAAATGCAGATTTGGGTCATCCAAAATGTGTCACAAATTCAGGTTGATTTCTGTGAATTGTTTTGGTCAAAACAACAAAATATAAGACTTTAGAAATTTCAAAACTGTTTATTTTGATGTTAATGAAACATCTCATTTTGATTTTTGAGCTATATTTGCACACCGAAACCGCAACAGGAGGAACAGCTGCCCCCTCATAACCTTTAGCCCAGTGGTTAGGGCACTCAGCTGGGATGGGCAGATCTAGGTCTGAATCCCCATCCAAAGCAGAAACTGGAACCCAGATCTCCCCACACCCAGGTGAATGCCTTAAATCCCCAGATAATAGAATACTCTGGGGTTGGTCTATATAAACCCAGACGTCTCCTTCATATCTCCTTCTCCAGTGAATGCTCTAATTACTGGGCTATCAGGTCATTCTTGTGCTTCCCCTATCCCCTCCCATCCCAATGACAATCCAAAACAAAAATTCCAGAAAATGTTTAGTTCGGATCGACCCAACCTGAACCAATTTTTGTTCCCTATTTTTTGGAATTGCCAGCAAACAAACAAACAAAAAAATCATTATTTCCCCCCATCTGGTTAGGACATTGTACACAGATTGACAGCAAAATCAAACACCCATCTCTTTATGGATCACCATGATGGCCTCAGCTAAAACAATACAAGATATCTTTCCAAAAGACTCCTCCTTTCCAAAACGCTATCCTAATATAATAAAATTCCACACAGTGAGCCAAATTCTGTCCTCTGTGTTTCATGTGCACATCTCCCACTGAAATCACCCACTATTCTGCTCTGATGTACATCCTGGTACAATTTCATCCACTGAGGTGTAAGTTAAGGCAGAATTAGAATCAATTACTTCAATGTGAGTTCTGTTCCTGCACTTGAAGATAAAATTGGGTGTATTGTGTCACTGTGTTGTATGTTGTTGCTACATCACATCCCATTCTCTCCACTGTAAAAAGCCCTTGTATGTTACAAGTTCATAAAGCTGTGTGAAGTGATTTAAAACCAATCACTTATTAAGAAATGTATTCTGTAAGTAAAATAAAAGTAAGATTATAGGGCAGCTCTACTCTAAAAATAGCATTGTACAGCTCTGCTTTGTTTCCTCTGAATGACTCCAGGTCAAATGTCCTCAGTTTACAAGTGAAAAGAAGATTTTGTCTAATTGCAGCCCTGAAAAACAAGCTGCACTCTGAAAGCAAATCTGTATTCTTTTCTGTTTGTACAGCGCTATGATCTAATTGATGTATATTATAAATGAATTGCAATTAGTGGCATACTACTACCACATTTGGGTTGCTGTTAACTAGTGGTGATGTGCAAACAGAAAAGAACACCGCTTAATTTTCAGACTTAGTCTGAATTTTCAGGGCTGACAGAAAAATCGCAAGATAAAATGCACATCACTGGAGCATATATGCATATTAGTTAAGGAATGAGCAGCGTTGAAAATCCATTGCTGTACTACATTGTAGTAAGCCGGATGAAAGGAAAGTCAAACTATTTAATGCATTTGGGGAATGGGATGGAAATGGCCACAGAACTTTATTCATTCTGATAACTTGAAACAAGTCTCTCTTTGGTGTAACCGAAAGTGCACTTCAGTATGATTTTTTAATATACAGTATAACAAAAGCTGAATTGTCTTTTTATTAACCTAGATATTTTTTAAAAATATGTTTTACTATAATCATGTATAGCCTTCTTGACAAGAAAATTCTTTTATTTCAGTATGATCATATATGCTTTTCCATCTGAAAGAAAATCTCTGTGGAAAGGAAATCGAATCCAAACTCTCAAATCTAAAATAGAGTCTAAACTGTTTTCATTTACTTTCTTCCCCTTTGAGATGCCAGAAGCAATTTCCTTTTGAAGCTGACTTCCTTTCTGGAAATGATTTTCGTCTCTAACCATGTTGAGACTCTCTTTTCTCATTCTTTCGTTCTGACTTGCTGTTTTTTCTCTCCTTTACTACTTCATCTGAGTAGATCGTCTCACAGTAGGTAATTATATCTAAGTTTCCCTCTAACTTTGTTATTTCAGTTCTTTTTTGCCTCATTATCAGTCAGCCAAGTGGGATAGACAAAGCACCGTTGGTGTCCTCTGAAAAGGGAGGCTGGCTGGCTGGCTGTAAATTGACGTGGCATGGAAAAATCTCTGCTAAGTTGTAACAGCTTGTACGTTTCTGTATGATCAAGCCCACTCTTGCTGAGTTAGTAGCTTGAAGTCATTTTGGGTTTGATGCTTATATTTAAAAATCAATAGAAAATGTCTTCACTTTTTAACTTGGGAACTGGAATTTTTCTGTCTTTGGATTTATGGCTACTAGTAAACAAAATCCAAGGCAGTTAAGTTTCCCTTTTTTTTTTTTTTTTTTCCAGTCAGTTACAGAACTTGCTGCTTCCCCCACCCCCTTTCCTGCAATTTATTCTTTGCAGACCTTGCCATGGGGTGCGGACTACGAAAGCTAGAAGACCCAGATGATAGCAGCCCTGGAAAAATATTTTCTACATTGAAGAGACCACAAGTGGAAACAAAGACTGAGTCTGCTTATGAATATGTATTGCTGGATTTTACTTTAGAAGGTATTTTTCTTCTATTATATCTTATAAAGTTTTTGAAAAAGGAGGAACCACATTTTATTTTTATTTCCTCAGACTCAAATATGAGGAAATGAGTTCATATACTTTATGAAAGCTTGCAACATGCAAGCTTTTGCCTTTTACTTAGAAATAGTAAATCTAAAGTCCTCAGAAATATAAATGTAAATTTGAAACTGCTTATGTATTAAACACAAAAAGTTGCGCAGATGTCCTTAAGGAAGCTGAACAAAAACTTCTTGAAAGATTTTCCTAGATTCCAATGAGCTAGATTTTGTCATCTTTAGTCACTTTGAATAGAACATGCACTCATATGAGTTCAATGTGGCTACTCACAAAACTAAGTACACTCAGCATGAGTAGAAGTAGTGGAATCTGGCAATGAAAGAATAACTGGTTTTTAATGTTTTCAGCTTCCAAAGACCTGTAGTCATAGCTCATTATTTCATGTGGAAATAGCTCTTAAGATGCTATAACGAAACATTTATTTTCAGCCTTATGGCAGATATTTTAGTAAGATTCTTCTAGACTAGTTATTAACAAGCCTAGTTTTAAATCCTTCTTTCTACACCCTACTTTTAATAACTGCTTAAGGGTTCTTTTAAACTGTGTCTGAAATAAACTTAAAATGTGTATGTATAGATAGAGGCAGACAGTATTCTGTGGGGCACTTCCATCTGCAGGGTGTCCTGTCATTAACAGAATAATTCCCTGTTCCAGAAAGTTGAAAACACAAATAAACAAGCCCAGATGGCTATCCTCTGAGAACAGAGAGCTCTGTGCTGCAGTTACTTTGTAGGACCTCACATTTTATAAGCAACAATTTTACTAGAAGTTCTTGATGGGAGGAACAAGTGGAAAGAATCCAAAGGGGGGAAATTGTGACATTATGGGACTTGGTACCGGAATATTTTAATATGGAAGTCTGACCTCTATTGCCAGATTACATTAATGTTCATGTTTATACATATTGAAGTGTTGATGATTAAATAAACTGCGTGTCTTGATGAGTAGAAAACATAACATAACGTACTAAATTATAGTACTTGACAACCAAGAGTATTTTTAGCTTTAATTAGAAAGAAGAGTTGTTCATTCATGTGTTTGGTTCAGGAAACAAAACTTCTTTGTACTGAAAAGTCGTAGTAACAATGTACTCCAGCACTAAAGCTGGGTTGTGTAATACATAAATTAACTAACTACTGCTGTATTGTATTGTGTAGGACAATAAAACTTCTCTCCGTGACTCTGAAGTTTGTTTGGAGTTCCTAATAATTCATTGTGTTTAAATCATATATTTACGCACATAAACGTTTGTGAAAACACTGTGGAAGGGATTTGTTGTAAAGAAGATTGTTGTTTTCAATGTTAAAGCTAAATATGTATCAAGGGGTGGAGCAAAAAAGTGGGGGGGTTGTATCATCATAATATATAATAACCTATGTCATGTTACAAAACAAGTTAAGGTCAGATTTTCAAAGCATAGTGCATATGGTGAATCTACATTAAGCACCTGACTAATAGCGATCTGATATTTAATGATGCCAAGTAATTCTAGCTTCCATTCACGTCATTGGGAACTGTGGGTGCTCAACAACATTGAAAATCAGATCACTTCCAGTTGGTTGCCTGAATTCAGATTTAGGAGCCTAGCTTTAGGCACCCAATGAAAATGTAGGCCTGTTTATGTAAGACAATGAGCTTCATGCAGTTGTTTTGTATTTTAATGTACCTTTTCTTTTGAGTCTCTGCCTTTCAGAGCTTGGTTTACACAGACACACAACAGACTCTCTCTCCTACCCCTTCCCTCTTTTACTATGAGATTTCTAAACTATAGCAAACTTGGGTTTTGACAAGTTTCAAAGGGGTAGCTGTGTTAGTCTAATTCAGCAAAACAAACAAGGAGTCCTGTGGCACTTTTAAAGACTAACAAATTTATTTATCGCATCAGCTTTCATAGGAGAAAATCCCACTTCGTCAGACACTTTGAAGATGGGGAACTTACTGTAAATTTGTTAGTCCTTAAAAGTGCCACAGGACTCCTTGTTTGTTTTGGTTTTATTATGGAATACAGGCATTGGCTCATTTACTGTAGGGTCTGTTTTGAGTCTGTACCTTTTCTCCTTCATGTAAACTGTCAGGTCTATCCTGCATATTCATTGCACCAGTATCTTTGGGCTAAATGGAGCTCTATAAAGAGCTCAGTTAATGACCAACCAGCTTGTATCTCTCTTTGTCAGAGCTGAATGCTCTTTTTATGGCATTTTCAATTCCTACTGGTTTGGGGAACAAGAAGATCATGCCCAACATATACTATTTGTCGTCTGAATTTTTACATTTATGTACCTGATCTGGTCCCAAGTGAAAAACACTTAACATCTTAATTTTGCAGCCTATACTCACTTTACATATATTGTTGTATATTGAGATGAAAGTATAATGTGCACAGCTGTATTATATTTAGAGCTGGTTTGCCAGAGTCACTACCCCACCAAGTTTATAGTCAACGAAGCAGAGAGAAGGGGCCATCAAGGAGATTGTTAAAGCTCACTGATTCTCTACCAACCCCTCACACAGGTTAGAGCTGCCTAGGGACTGTCCGTCAACTGGCTAAACATAGATAAAGCATATTACGATCTGGCATCTGGTTCTTGCCCCAACATGCTACTTCCCCTGCTGCAGGGATAGTGGCCTAAGAACTGACTCCATGCTTAGAGAATCCCTAGGTAGGAAAATGTAAGCAATCAGTCTTCATTTTGCACCACCTCAGTGGTATAAAGGGAGTGGAATAGCATAAAGAATCTGTCCAACTGTGGTTTTAAGTGTCCATTTCTTATTGTCACAGCTATGAGGTGTGTCTCACATAAGCACTATGCCTGAAGTGTTTTGGAAGGTCAACTACAACACGTAACTGGGGATCACTAAAATTTCCCCACTTTTACTATAGCGTGTTATGCCTCCTTCATAGCTGTTGTTTTAGGAGAAAGCAGAAACGTGTCTATGTTCTGCATATCATTATGCTGAAATTTCAAACACTATTAAGCACCTATCACATTGAATAAAAACAAATGTATATAAGTATTGATTTGTCATCCTCTTTTGAAGTTTCAAACTTCCAGGTTTTATTATTGTAATGGTTTTGACTGGCTGTTGTGATAGAACACAAGAGAGAAATTCTGTTTAAAACCTAGAATAGTTGCTAGTTGGTGACAGCAATGAAATGGGCCACGTCTTGCGTATCTGTGGTTTTGACTATGGCATGCAAGCTGAGCTATACCATGTGTGTTTTCAGTGTACCCGAACATGTCCATGGGATTCACTGTGAAGTGTGTGCTATGTTTAGGAATTCAATAGCTCTGGTCAGGACTAATTCTGTCATCAAGCATGCAAAAGTTTATGGGTGGAGAGACTGGAAATGAGCAACTTTACTGAAACCTGACCACTACACATATACCCAGGAATATTCCATTTGTGTGTATAATAGTGAATTGTGAGGTATAACCAGATAACACAACAGCCCATACCTCATGTTCCCAATGGGGCATAGTTGTCTTTGTCGGAGTTTCTAGATTTGTGTCTACTAGAGAACATTCTGCCCTCAGTGCATATGTGGGAATGCATGTTGTTCCTGCCCAGAGGAGCAAAAGAATGTTTCCCAGGGTGTGTTGTTCAGCTGTTGTAAGAAATCTGCTCTGTGCCAGCAAGGTTTCCGTGGCAGAGGGCAGACCAGGCATTGTGCTGTTCCCCAGGACAGGGTTTAACACTACTTAGTATTTACACAGTGTTTTAATTTTTCAAGATACTGAACAAACATTAACTAATTAGTCCTTTAAAAACCCTGTGATGTACGTATGTCACACAGTCAACTACAGGGACAGGAAATTGAGACTCTGCAAACCACACTGCAGATCAGTGGCAGAGCCTACATTAGACATCACAAATTCTAATCATAGTCACCAGATCCAAAAAGGGTGATGAAATGGAATGTCATGCTCTATATGAGTCTACATGTGTGGGTATACATGAGATACAGAAATTAATTGCACTCTGACATGTACATCAAATAGACCCTTTACATCTGGGGAGGATATGTTATGCCATGGGTATAATGTGCTAGTTCATCCCTTCTCTGAGGAGGTGATTAAAAGGAGAAATACATAACCTGAATTGAACCATACGGAATAGATTTTCCTTTATATCCAAGTACTGTACCTTTATATTAAAGCGGCTGATGTAAAAATCAAAGGAGAGTGAACTGATTTCAACTTTTATGTTATTTTCTTTTGAGAGGAAAGTAGGGAGACAAACAAGAAAATCCTAAAACAGCACTTAAAAAGTGCTCTTTATACCCAAACCATGATAGTTAATTCCAGTCTAAGACATACATTGATACTATTGAACAACACTGTCCCTTCCTTCTCTTCATCCACCACAAGTATCCTGAAAAGACTAGGGACTGTTAGAATTCTAACATGAACTAAAGGACGTGCAGCAGGTGTTACCGCCGGAGTGTGTCAAATTCCAATCTAAACAATCTCCTCTGTAGAGTCCACAGTTGTGCAGAGGGATAGAAAACATGATACTGACAACTGTATCTGGGGCTGTAAGAGAGACGGGTAGTTCAGCCTTGTGTAAACATTGATTGCCAGATTTTCAGAGAGGCAGAGCACTTGCATCTCCAGCAGAAGTCAAGGGGAGAGTAACAAGTATTAAGTACCTCTGAAAATCAGACCATTGACCTAATGTGCAAGAATATTTGAACTAGATGACGTCAACCAACTGTTCTTTCTATCTGTGCAAAAGCTTTGTGTCATCACCACCACAAAATAAAATGCACCTCCAAGAGCACTTACTTGCGTTTCTGCTAATTCAACTGGAAAAACTGTCTGTATTGGACAACCCTGGTTGAGCACCGCTCCTCAGTGTGATCAGGGGAGATTCTGATACAAACTGAGGACATAGCATAGCCCGTTGCTGCACACCATTAGATTTACTTTGGGAAAAGATAAGGTTTATAATAAAGTGTCTGAGGCCATGTCTACACTGTCACATGCAGTTTCATATTGTTGATTAAACCAATACCAGAACTGCTAAACAAGTGTGGCTGTTAGCAGACAATGTGCAAATGTGTGGGAGTACAGAGGCATAAGTCAGCAAATGAAACTGAAGGTCTACAAACTATTGTGTTGCCAACTTTGATGTATGCAAGTGAAATCTGGACACCATGTTATGAAGCATAATCAAAGCCAGCCCAATCATATAGGTGAACTAGGGCACTAAGCCTAGGGCACCAGCCTTTAAGGGGCGCCAAATTAGACAGAAGTGAATTTTATATATATATATATATATATATATATATATATATATAT